>KK116952.1:25199-56989 GCA_000611955.2 Stegodyphus mimosarum
GGCGGCAAAGTTAAATTTAAGGGCGGCGAAATAATTATCAAGCATATTACATTTCTGTAAAAAATAGCGACCAATTTTAATTTGCAAGTGGGCGGTCAACGGTCTAGGATCGGTACTGACAACCGGTGGCTAGTTCGACCAGATCACATTAAAGCCAGTATTGCGTTGAAAATTTAAAAGTTATTGAAGCCTCTTCAAGCGTTTTCATACCAAGGTGGAGTTTTCCGGAATATAATTGGAACTATAGAAATTTTCATTTTAAATTAAACTTACTTTTTCATGACTGTCTAATTTTTTTGGGTGGTGGGGTGGGATATTTTGCTACCTAAGCACGATGTATATTTATAACAGGTTTAAATGACTTTCTCGCTTCAAAATTCCTATTTACAGTAAAAATTGTTTTTCAGAAATCAAATTTTATTATCAATTCAAGATGTGCTTATCCTGTTTCTCATACTTTTGTTTACTCTCCCTTGGGTATTTTCTTTTAAATCCAAAACTCGCTTTAAAGCTCGTAATGTAAATATTTGAGTTCCAACAGTTATTTGTTTCCAGTTGATTTCTAGGAAGATGCTCTGTAGCGTCATTTAAACAAACTGAAATATACCTTTATGTTTTATATCTGAAACATGTATACAGAGCAATATTCTTATAAGTGCGTAAAACAGAAACATCATCTGGGTGCTCAGTTATTCAATTATAAGCGCATTAGATCGTAGTTTCACAAGAAATGTGTTATATAGGTAAGCAATAGGCTTAGGCATAAATTATTGAACATCCCAAATCTCAACTCTGGTCCTAAAAGACAGCCAAAACCTTATGCGGATAATATTACTAGAAATATCCATGAATTTGTAATAGTAATTTTTAATAATAAAAATCAAATGTTGCATGTATTTTAGGCATTCATAGAAACACTGGAATTGTGAACCCAAGATCAACATTTCCATCTTTTGCAAGGAAAACTGCTCTGATTTGTTTGGGCATCGAGTACACATACTTCTGGAGTGCATTCACGTCCAGAGAATACCATACATTGGCTATGCATCTTTTTTTGATTTTGTAAACTAGATGGAAGAGGAGAGTGCTTTCCACCATATCCCACACATTTCCTATGGGGTTAAGATCCGGGTTGTGCGGTGGCTAGGAAGGTGTTGGAAGTCAGATTGATGATCAGCGAAACAATTTTGAACACTTCTGGCACGATGTATACTGCATTAGCGTCCATGAAGTATCCGTTGCCATCAAGGAAAAAATGGAACATTGCAGTGTGCACTTGATCTGCCAGTCTATCTAGGTATCTTATGGCTGTTTGGTTACCCTCGAGGAACACAAGGGCACCACTTCTATGCCAGCAGGACATGCCCCATATCATGTTACTCCCACCAGACCCTTGCACGAGTAAGGCAAGATGAATTCATGGCTTCATAGGACTCTAGCCAAATTGGACGTCTTCCATCAGTGCAAAATAAGTGTAGCATGATTCATCCGACCGCATTATCTGTTTCCAATCCTCAGATGTCTAATGTCTTCCTTCCCGACACCACTGCAAACGAATTCTTCTATGTCTAGTAGAAATGAGTGGCTTTCTCACAGGCACCCAACTATGCTTTTCTAGCCTCTGTAATTTTCTACGCATGGTTCGGCTGAAATCTGTTATAGATAGCCTTGGTGGATGATTTATGTTAGTTGAAGCACGGTCGAGTGCCTGTTCAGCTGTACAATTCGTCGGAGACAACGCTGTTTCCTCTCTTGAAAAATTGCGCTCGAACCCCGAGTTACAGCTTCTAGAGAAGGACTGTGGGTTCTGATTCCAACTTTTTAAAACCTTTAATATGGCTGATTCTGAGAGCCCAGTGAGATTTGTTGCCTTCGAAATCGAGGTCCCTGCTAAACAGGCTCCAACAATAAGCCCTTTTTCATTTGTCGTTTTTCCCATTTTACTTCATTCATCGTGAAAAGCACTCTTGCATCTTACTTATACAAGCATTCTAATCACGTGTAACCCACTTCCTAAACAAATTTGCATACTTCACCCCTAGCACGCATTCAAATGAAAATCTCAAAGGTTTCTAACTCATTGGCCAGTGTATGTAACATCTACAACCCGTTCACCATAGTACTAGGGTTTCGTAGTCATTCATTGCTGTTATTAGATGCTGTTAAGGAAAGTAGAGAGTATTCAACTTTTAAGTTATTATTGCTAAGCAATCTCAATAGAAAGAAATTTTATTTGCAATTGTCGTATGTGTAATTTGAAGTAATGAAAATTGCAATTGTTATTCACTTTAATTAATTTCTACGCGCTATTTAACACGTCAGAGTTAGTTAAAGTTTGCTTGTTTCGATTTTGGATTCCATTTAACCATTGCTTCCAGTAATTCTTTCAGTCAAAGTGACAATTTACAAAGCTGCAGTTATTAATAAATCTAAAGCGTAAAATATTTGAATAAGTTATTTGGGAAGTAAAACTATTTACAACTCAAGTGAATTCATAGTTTTCCAACTTGAGTGCTCAGATGCATTCCCTCTGGATATACTTATTCAGAAGTTTCCCATAAATGTGAAGTTATCTACTCCATTTCTTTCCATATGTCATTCGCCTGAGTCAAAAATTGAACCGAAAGAGAATTTCCTTTTAAATATATTTCTCAGTTCAGTTCAAGCATCACCGAAAACGAATCAGCTAAAACGAAAGCATGTGTTAGCACTGAGTTTATGTAAATACGATCCACGTGATCTGTAGCATAAACGGCGCAGGATGACAGATCGAATTTGGTGCCGCTGAAGACTACCAGTTTTAGCGCATAAAATGTGACAAGAAAGTTTAGGAATCTAAGTAGCGTAGGCTTACCTACTTTTAAAATGTGTTTCACCCAATAAAGCTTTTCGCCATGGATTTCACACGGCAAAGAATTAAGCGGATGATGTTTTGATATGTTACAAAAATATATCATAGTCTTTTAAGTAATATACAAAATTTCAAATAGAATAACTAAATATATTAAAACAGTAATTATGTACATTTCAATAGATACCTAGATAAAGAAATATTCATCTCTTCAACGAATATTAACTTAAAATTTAGAATTTTTTGGGTGTGAAAAGTACCATAAGAATTAAACAGTTGTTTCGAAATATGAAAGAAGGTTCTTCTGCTGTCGTAATAAGAAAGGAAAAAGCAATGCTATTACTTCTTTGGCATGATGGGCATCATATCTGAAGAATATTGTAAGTGTATCTAAAGAATATTATCGTGTAAGTGACAGCACGACCAATTAGCATTGGAAGATCTATAGTTCGAGTCTCGACGAGTTGATTTATCAAGGTAAAAAAACTTACTTAGTTTCTTTGGCTTGAATAAACCTATTTGTTCTATTTGTACTATAAAGAAAAGTGGAATACGTTTGTAAAAAATTAAAAGAAAGTTTTTTTCTATTTCTTGTTAATTTCTGACATTCTGCGGTGATGCTGCAAGAGATACTTTCAAACTTAGTTTTAAAAGTAGGCTTTTAGCTAAGTTTAAAGCAAACGGGACACATGCCGGCCAAAGTATGAGTCCCAACAAATGAGTCCCGGCACAGTTATGGATGTTATTTTTTTTAAGCAAAACATTTATCACTGATGTGAAGGTTTCTATCTCAGTGAATATCGACTATCCTACACAAGCATCTTTATAAATAGGTTTTCTTGTGCAGCGGTGCCCCTTGTGACTCGTTGACAGATTTTGCTTAAAAATGATTGAGTTCTGTATTGCAAATGTTGTTAGGAAGTGGAAGGGAATTTTTTTTTCTTTTGGTGTGCGTTATGTGTTTGGATTATGTTTTCGCTGAAGAACTTCTGACCATTTTTTCCTTAGTTTTTCTTGCTAGTAAGCAATAATTGTTCTTTAAGACTTAAAGACAGATGGCTTATTTTCAATTATTTACTTTGAATACTGAAACTCTTTTCTTTGTTTTTCTTAGATGGTATAAATAGCATAAAGGCAAAAAATACAAAATTGAGATACGAAAAAACATTTATTTTAATGAAAGTAAGACACAGCTTAGACCCGAAATAATTACCAACTCAAAATCAGATGAGACAGAAATGAATATAATAAACAAGAACAATGTTGAAATTAATTTAATTTGAATTAAATGGGATTGAATAGATTAAAGAACATCAGTTTTCCTCATTATAACTGGCGTCCGGATCGTTGCCTGTTATAACTGCCAGTATGTGAAAATTTGGTTTCCGATTTTCTTCCAGATCATAGTAGTAGTCGTGTGTGGGCAAGTCGGGGCTTCTTTTGCCGAAACGCATTGGTATCCTGGTGTTGCAAAGTCGACATTCATCGCTGCTCTTACTGTTGGCACAAAGTACGGAACAACGTGGATCATTCCTGCCGAATCTTGAAGCTTCCACCAGAAGTTGCACCGAGAACAGGGAACAGAGAAGTACAACGTGGTATAGAGTCATATTAGGTCTTCTGGAAAGTACCTAAAGAAGAAAAATACTGGAATCATATATCCTAAAAATAAGAGGAAGAAAATACAATCCAGATAGTTTAGAGCAGCGGTTCTCAACCTTTTGACTAACGCGTACCATGTAAACAAAAATTGAAAAACTTTAGTACCACCACTACATTTTACAATGATTAGTTTTCAGTTTTCAACAGAAATATTAAAAAATATATATTTTGCCATTTATACAACCTGTTGGCTATTTGTATCAAATATGCACACATAAAAATATTAGATTAAAAATTTTTTACGGTTTTAGTTATCAAGATTTAAGTTATAATACTTTAATTCTAGAGTTTATTCTGAAATTTGGGCCCGTTTAAGAGAGATCAATTTCTTTATGTCCGGTCATGTATTTCATTTAGCTTTAACCATTAATTACGATCCGCTTTTAATTTTGTTTTGTATTTTTTTTTCAAATATAACATGGAAGAAAATCCTTGTTCATACAAGTAGGTTGTGCAAAAAGGGAGTAAAAATTTAACAGCTTTATTTGAAATGTCTATAAATTCTTTTTTTTTTTAGTTCAGCCTAAAGTTAACAAGTGTTTATTTTTGAAATCGTCAGTTAGAGTTCAATCACAGAAAATTTCTATCAATTATCCTTTTCCTTCACAAGAATTTTGAATTTAATAGTTAAAAATATTTTGTTTCTTTGCGTACCACCTATTTTTCTCTTGCGCGCCGCCAGTGGTATGCGTGCCACCGGTTGAGAATCGCTGGTTTACAGTGATTTGTGAAGCTGTTGTTAACCGAATCCGTTCTTTGATATTTAGCCAACTCAATCTGTTCTTTGAATAGATGATCTTTCATTCAAATTTTAAGCCTAACAACATAACAGTTTTATAAAAGTTCTCCTAGTCTTTAGTACTCATTTCCACTTCCACTCACTCCGAATATTTACCACACAACAATTAATAGCCAGGCGTGTCAGGCTATGTAATTAGTCTGATTTCTTGTATAATTTAATTTAAGATTTACTGTAGCGTGAAATTGGCATCATTGCGGCTGGAAAGAGAATAATTTTACCATTTGCAGCAATAGGCTTAATAGATTTTTTTTCCTAACGGTTAAACGTTAGCTGTCCTCTTTCACTGTAATTTGAACTTTTTAAAACTGAGCACTAGATATATATCTTGGAATTAAATAACATTCTTCTTCCCGGAAGAAACATAGAGCTTTAAATTATAAGTTTTTAATGTCATTTTCTATTTCAGCTGTAAGGTATTTCTCCCTCCTTCTTAGTATACCTTCATGGTGCAATGGCTAGAAACTCGGCACGTATTCCAGAGGTCCGAGGTTCGACTCCCGGCGAGGGCATTGCTCATTTTTCTTGTCTTTCAGCATCAAAAACTTAATCGCTCTACAGTGGCGCCCGAACTAAAAAAGGTGGTGGATGATGTTTCTTCACCACCAGGATTTAGCGACTGTGTCCCCTAATTCCCAGTCGCCCTTTAAAAGGAGGCGTATATATGGCATGTCGCGTATTCGAGAGGTCCGAGGTTCGAGTCCCAGCGAGGGCTTTGCTCATTTTTCATGTCTCCTGCTTCGAAGTAACCTAATGTATCTACACAGCAGCAGGCCTTTTATTCGATTTTATTTCTGTTATGTTATTTCGTTTCATTAGAAATTAATTCGTTATGTCTGGGAGAATAAATCGGTGACTATGGTATAATCTAACATGATAATTTAACATGTGAGGTATGTAACTACGATTATCAAAGGCATAGGTTGGTTCTAAGAGTGATGCATTGGTGGCTTATTTAATAATTTTAGAAATATCCAGACTACAAAGAATTCCCAGTCGAATGAAAAAGAATGCATTTATTTTATATTTTAAGAATTTTCTGAACTGAGAAAATTGTTCAAGTAGCCATGAAAATGGAAAATATTTATTAGCAAAATCAAATATTTTGTGAACAATAAGCGAAGCAAAATTATTATACAGTATTTTGAAACCTCTTATATTCTCAAATAAGCGATTAAATTTCTATTTTATTTGGAATATTTTTAAAACTTTTGTTAAATTAATCAATTTTCTCCTAAAATTTACCGACAAAAACTCCTTCAGTAAATATTAATTTTTGTTTTGATTTTTATGTTTTATTGAAACACAGTTTTTATCATTTAAAACATTTTTTGTTTCTTCATTATTTTACTATAATACCGTACAACCGTCATGATGCATTAAATGTTTCAATACTTTTAAATAAATTCTTTAATACATTCTGCAGTATTTGAAATTCTATCTGCTACTCAGTTTGAAATTTAAAATAATCCTTACAAGTTTATCATCTTGAAATATATTTCAAATTTTCATTAACGCATTGTCTTAAAATTTCCCAATCTAGTATATTTTAATTTTTCCAATTCCTTTAACTGATACCAGAAAGCGTACAAATCCAGTTAGAAAAGTTTGCGCATAGCAATTAGGAGGATCATTGTGATACGACTAAACTTTGCGACTACCGTTGTTTCCCTTGCGAATTTCTTTAAGAGAGTGTAGAGTGGTTGAGGAAAAATCTTTGACTTAAATAAATTGCAATCAAGTTAATTTTTAAATTGAACTCTTTGAGAGGAAAGGAATTCTTTTATTCATTCAACTGAAGGACACTTTGCGTTATCTTTAGCTCGGCCAATAAATACTTAGTTAAATATCATTCGTCAGTCAAAGAGGAATTTATTTGCACTTACTTTTATTACATATTAAACTGTAACAATAGTATAATACAACCTCGATTGTCCTAACAACAGTATAATAAAGCCTCGATTATCCTCAAGCAAATAGATCAAAAAAGGGTTTCAAGTAATTAATTCTCAAGTTTAAAATGTTACTAAAACAACCAAATTACTTGTTCTCGAAAATTTAATTTCACATTACTCTTTTTAACTAAACAGCAAATATATTACTAATTTTGTAGAGTCATTAGGGTTTCTGAAGCAGGAAGCACGAAAAATGAGCAACGCCTTTGCTGGGACTCGAACCCAGACCTCTCGAATACGCGTCGAACGTGCTAATGTTACGCCACAAAGGCATTCAGAAAGGAGGGAGAAAATACCTTATATACTCGCTCTTTCAAAGGGCGACTGTTGACCAGGGGACCCAAAGGCCAAATCCCGAATGAAGAAGAATCATCATCCACCACTTTTTAGTTCGGGCGCCGCTGTAGAGTCATTAGGGTTTCTGAAGCAGGAAACACGAGAAATGAGCAATGCTCTTGCCGGACTCGAAACCAAATCTCTCTAAAACGTGCCAAGTGTACTACCGTTACACCACGAAGGTACACAGAAAGGAGGGAGAAAATAGCCTATAACTTAGAAAAAAATTAATTTAAAGCATAAACAAAATAGTGTTTCTACATACAAGTAGAGTATTCAGAAAATCTAGAGTAATCCATACTTGCTCTTCGAATTTCTATTTCATTTTTTTGCTTTAAAAAGTTCAAAATTGTTAATTTGGTTTTATTTCTGAACACATTTCATGCATTTTTTAGGTGCCGTAGTCAGAGATTCGCAAAACAAATGGTTTTTTCGGTGTATGTTTGAACCATGAAATAGTCTGATTAAAACAAACAAATTTGTAATAAGAATTATAGAAGCAGGTAGAATATATGAATATAAATACAGAAAGCTTGGAGATCTAAAAATTTAAAGCAGAAAGGCACTGGGGAGATTTTAAAGTGGTTAATAGCAATTCCTATGTTATGTTCGTTTGAAACATTTATGATTTAAATTGATATGGTGGCAATAACTGGCTCATTTTTGCCAACTGTTCCATTCAGACAAGTCTTTTAATATACATCAAAACCATTAATTGCCTTCATAACCTGTACCTTCTCTAATCTGCATAAAAATATTAAAGTTTTCGTAGATAGGTATAGTATACAGAATAGTAATACAATATGGTAGTATTGAGGTACAATTAATTTTAATGTAGATGGCCCTGGTAATTGGCGTAATATCAGGTACAAGGCCCATGGTTAACTCAAAATAGCGGTTAATCCGGGCGTAGTTAAAAGGACACAGGAAAGAAGAATAATCCATATTATAACTTAAAGAAAAATACTATAAATAGTGCACCTGTGTTTTCAATTAATTTAACACGGGAAAAAAGTTCATTTACTTAAGTAAATTAAATAAGTACTAAACGTTCTGTTTCTCTGTAGAGAATAGAAATGCACCTTCTTCTGTTTCTTCCTGTTTGTCTTTCTAGGTCTTCCTTGAATCAAGATGTACATGCTGTTTCTTTTTCGTTTATATTACTCTTGTATTTCGATAATAGCCAATGGGAAGCAGAACCCTGATGTTTGTACAAATGGTTTATTTTAAAATTTGAGCAAATTACTTTTAGCGGATTATTTAATAAATTTTACATATTCCGTTTTACATCCAGTTAAATTACATAATATTGTGGATGGAATACTCACAGATGAACTATAATGTCATCTGGTATCACTTCTGTTATCTATGGACGTTTTCGTTTCCTTTTTGTACTTCCCGTAGACAGATTAATTTCATGCGCATGCTTTGTAATAGTATATTTCACAGTAAATAAACTTAATTCTTTTAGGCAAAACTTGGTTATTCTGCAATTTGGTGAATTCGTTCCCAGATAATCGGGAGTTGGCTGTACGCATTTAGAATTCATTGGCATGGATACCTTGTTTTATAGTTCATGTAAATAAATATCCATCTACTTCGGTTATTTCTTCATTGATGCAGAATGAATTTATTTATTCAATATGACAAAAGCAACTTAGGTAAGAAAGGAAGCATAACTCGTTCTTCTCTTTTCTGCTGTAATATACTTTTTTACTGAAGTGATGCAGATTTAACCTTGATTACTTTCTCTTTTTTTCTTACTGTTACTGAGGTTAACTTTTGTATTGGCTACTTCAGATGTTTAAGCACGCAGAGAGCCGAGCAATGATCATCAGTTACTGTACCAAATTTTAGGATATAGTTAGTACATGGAAGACTGCAATAACAGAAAGAGTAAATTAAGGTAAAGTAACCAACCTGACCTTTGTAATGAAGGGAAAGACAACATTTTTTCATAGATATTTGTAATAATAATTCTTGACGATTACAGCCACAGGATGGACTGTCTGTTAATTGTCTTAATGCATAAGCTAATATTTATATACCTCTCTTCCAACAGCTAATAAAATAAACTACTGGAGCAATATTCAAAGAAAAAATCAAATTATCTAATTTATGTAGCATGTACTAAGCGAAAAAAATTGAGCCGCACAAATTAGAAGTGCCCTGGCTGTTCTATAAAGGTTCCGAAATATAATTCAGAAGGGGGGGGGAAATAAATTAATTCAACCGTAAATGACCTTCATCTATCTATAAGTGGAAAATGCTTCCAGAAAGGCTAACATTAAATCTGCATGGTAAGTTTTGTCTTTATGATACTAAAATCTGCTTAATTGAACTTTGGTAATGTCCAGCGTATACGAAATGCTTCACACTGGTTAACGTCGGTTATAACTGACGCTCATGACAGATATATCTGGCATCCAGCAAATGCGTTGCTTTGGCTATCCAGCAAATGCGTTGCTTAAAGGTACGCGAATTGGACAGAGTGCATTTAACAAGAGCACGAGAAAATGTTCTTCCCGCGAATAATTTTCTTTGTTTTACTCTTTCTCTGAGTATATATCTATTCATATTTATACACACATATACATTCATATATATCTATATATATAAATAGATAATGTAAGAAATTTAGAAACAATTTTTCACAAAGACCCAAAATTGAAATTCATAAGTAATAAGTTTCATATAATCCAATAAATGCAAAAGAGGAGTTAATAAATATTAATATCAAAGCTCTTCAAACAAGCAATATCTCAATTAAAAAATCAATGAAATTTACAGAAAAATGAACATAATACAAGAGGACTTCAATCAACTTCAATGCCACTTCGTCATTAGGAGGAACATTGAGACTAATTTATATATAGGTGCATAAATTAGTCTCAATATAATATATATGTAAGAAAGGAAAATACGAAAGCTGCTTTAAAAACTAATTGGCGATCTCAAAATTATCATTCTAAGTTTGGTGCTCTCCCCCGGAATTCATCTGTTCTCCTGAATTCGAGATTTTTCTACGTTATGTAACGCTACTGAAAAGGGCAACCAAAACTAATACTATTCTATCATAGCTTGTCTCAATTACACGTAGTCTGGTATAAATACTCTGACGAGCTAATTACGTCACTTCTACTTCTTTCCTAGCTTCCGCAACTGCTTAAATATCCCCGATGCTCTGCTTCTCTGTCCAAAAGAATGTCGCCTCTGCGAACCGGTGTATATGAGAAAATCTTGTAATTGTTTATGATCAAAAAGTATATTGTCAACGAAGAATACTCCTAATGTGTCTGGAAATAAAAACTATAATTAGCTGAACTTGGACTGTGTCAAAATCTTCTTCCATCCTTTTACTCGCCTAGTGAAAGCTGCTAAAAGTATCGTTGTTAACTGCACATCAAAATATCCATTTCTCGGTCACGATGTCGACTGCAAGCTGATTCCTCTTCTGTGCTTTCCCGAAATATGACATATATATGTAATATTTTGGCAGATAGGCACAGAAATGACAAAGCTTGGCGAAATAGCTAAATCAGAGTCCGGGCGTTATTGTGGCTAAGTAGAAGGCTGCAAAATGATGACACAGAAGGATTCAGCGTTTTAGTTTTCACATCTTTATTCAATCCTCACTGCAGATCATTTTTCCTTTAGATGAAATTCTCTAAATTACATATTCAGTAGTGAATTAAACTAAGTAAGGTTAAATTTAGACTTTCTACGTCATAACTATTGTAATAAAGGGAAGAAAGATGGGAAGAGCATCAGCAGAGTCTTGTAGCAGCGATAGAAGAAAGCAGTCTGACGAAAAAAGGCACGTACTCCATATTTATACCAGCGGTTTATATAACATGCCAGAATTTTCTCGAAAGTACTGGTCTAAGAGGAAGATCCTGAAATTGCGAAAAGTTAACTATAGGTTGCCTTTTCGCGTGGAGCAAAGCCATCGTATTTTTACAATTTACACACACACACCACACATATATATACATATATAATTAGAAAACATTTTATATACCATCTCCAAGGAATGTAAATATAATATATGTATATAATAAATATGATATATATATATATATATATATATATATAAGCTTAAATAAATTAAATTTAGAAGTGGGAAACATAAAAGTCAAATTATAGTGATGAAAAGTAATCATTAAAAAAGCTGTTAAAGTTTGTGTGAAAATATGTAGGCTACATTATAAAATTATACAAAGAAAACAGAAGTGTTAAAAATTTTTTACCATAGTAACAAAAAGTAAAATTTTAATTAATTCTCTCTCTTTCTCTCTCTATATATACGCACGCATATACGTATACATGTATAAATGGGAGTTGCATATTTTTGGGTAAATATTCATGAATAATAATTGTATTTTTTATTGCGAGTAATCACGCATTGAAGTTGCAGCATTGTGTACTAATTTTTATCATAAGAGTTTTCAACTAAATCCCTATTTGTTATTTACGTTAATTTTACGCTAATGCATAGATTGTGCATTACATACACAACTATATTCTTTATTTTTCTAGAGCAGGGGTCCCCAAACTTTTTGTCCCTAAGAACACATTCTGGAATATCTTTTGGACGGTGGGCACCATTTAACGTTTTCAAGGTGAATTTACAGTTGGATAGAATTAATAATACATGCACATAAAAAAGGAGATCGACCGCATTTCGCTTTTTGCTGGTATCTGTGTTGGACGCAATTTCTATTTCTTTAAAAATGAGAAAACTTTCACAGAGACTTTTATTGCGATCGCATAGCTGCGAGCACTCTCTGAACGATCGGCGGGTGCCATGTTGCCCGCGGGCATAGGGTTGGGAACACCTGTTCTAGAGGATTTTTCTATAATTTCTAGCATCATTATAAAAATTCAAATAGTAAGCATGATCAAGAGCAATATTACATAAATCAAAGTCCCTTAAAAGAAATTCGAGACATTTTAGCTTGCATTCCACTTTCAAGATAAAGTAAATTGATTCATTGTATTGTTTATAACGCATTTCCCATTTCATAACAGGTAACAACATATTACAATATTGGCTTTTTCCAAACATTTGCATAAAATCCAAAATAACTGAAATCAAAATAAGAATTTAACAGCTTTTCTCGCCTCATAGTCACAAACGTGTTTAATATCTTTTTGGCGATTTAAAAGATAATAAAAATTTGGAGGATCATTTTGAAACTTATTTTGGGCAAAATAATCCAGAAATAACATTATGTTATAAAATGATTTATTTATATAAATATGAGATTTCCGTTTTCATAAAAGTTTTATTCTTTGATTTTAGTGGAATAAGAAAACTGCCGAGAAAGGAAGTCTAACATGTAACCGGATGAGACAATTCTTTAATGTGCGAAGCGAGAAAAAGCTTCTTTATTCATGCTGCAGTGTGGCTTGTCACAGGATAATATTTCACTTTGTGGACATTTTTACCAATCCTTCAGACGACCGGTAATAAGCAAAGAGCTATGTACTATTCAGTAGTGACTGTATGATGTTCATCTGATAATAGTCTTGCAGTATGACCTGTCAGACTGAAGATCACAGCAACCATTTTTTTTTTTTTTTTTTTTTTTTTGTATTGCAACGTGCCCGCCTAATTTTTCCTGGAGGGGATTCAGATGTAATTATTCCTGTGCGCCGTCTGTTTTTTGATCTGGGTGATAATAGTGCACAAGAGTTTCGACACGTGTTATGACGTTATATATTGCGCTGGACTCCCACAGATAAAATTGTTCAAGAATATTTCTACTCTAATCGGCGCCTTCTTGTTTTTACGCTATCTTTATTTCCAATTGCCAGATGACCTTGCAATATCGTATCTGAGCTTGACTCACATCATAACCAGTGATGCACGAATTTGCATGTTCATCATTAGCTTGTCTCTTCAAATACATGTTGCACTCTATATACTTATTTTCAGAGTTTTCTCAGTCATGAAAGATTCGATCGAAGTACTCATGAAAGATCCGTAGACGATCGTCACGTTGCTTGTCACTCAGCATTTTCTGTTCACAATGGAACTCCTTAAACAAATAAATTACAGTAGCACGGCATGGAACTTCCGTTTGGTGGCGGAGGGTGGGGACACCTGATGTATTAACATAGGTAAACAGGTATATGTCCCACGCCATCTCCAATCCAGAGAAACAGCACCGAGGGACCACAAGAGAGCCTACCGAGAAATTTGTATATTAAGATCTTGGGACAAACTGAAGAGAACTATTGGTTTTTACATTGGTTATAGTAGCGTTCGTAGTACAGACTGGCATTCCCGTCATTCTCATAGAATTATAAAAAATAGCATATACACATACACCATAAAGTATGCGTAAATTACAATATACACATACAACATGGACTTACAATGCATACAAACACTAACACACATAAAATTAAAAATGCAGAAAGTAATTAAACAAAAAGCAGCGCTTATTGTTGCTTTGTCATAATGGCACTGTTATTCTATATAGTGCTGCTTTTATTTCACGATTTAAAACTTTTAATAGTTTAAAAATGTTATTGTTAGCTTTTCAGTGGCAACAGATCTAACGGAAAGTCATACAAAATCGCTAGCAACAAATGCTGCCGTTTTGAAATTTCTTCTTTTTTCTTTCTTTCTTTTTTTTTCTTTGTTACAGTATCATCAAAATCGACCGTATACCGCAATAATTTTTTGATGATTTGCCACAAACCGCAATGTCTATAACACAGCGGCATAACGTCGTCATAATTCATTTCGTGTTACCAGATCATTGCTAGCTTCATACAGTTGTTGTTATTGAATAAAACTACAGTAATTTGCAAATCCATTTCGTAAGGTAGAAAGCATTTTACATTTTCCCCACTTAAATAGTGACTGGGGAGGTCAGAACTCACACGTCAAATCACTGTGGTGACAAATTATCATCTACCAATTTTAGTTCGGGCGCAACTGCAGTTATTTTCTAATTTTTGAAGCAGGAAATGTAAGACAATTTTGCCCTCGCCGGGATTCAAATTTAAGACCTTCCGATGATTGCTAGCCTGGTGTGCTTCAAATTACACCAAGAAAACAAGCCGTAGAGATGGAGAAAATATAAGTTTGGGTATAACCGAACACATTTTTTTCATGACGAATAATCAAAATAACTCAAAATAACTTCAGTTCACACAAAAAACAGACGGTTGTAGAAGGTAAAATGAACAAAGAGAAAAATAAGAAACTGAAGAGGATTACTAGTAGAATGAAGAAATAAGAACCCCGAATACAGTGGGAAAGAGATCGGAAAAGGTGATCCAAATAATCTGTAGAATGTCCCTTGTGTCATCGACTTTTTTATGAGCGGCCTTAGCATTTAATAAAGAATCGCCCTAATCTATTATCAGTGTTACGTTTTGGGATTAACACATACTAAGGAATTTTTTAAGCCAGTTGAAACTTTCTGTATTCTTAATTCCTAGTTACAACTCATATCGTTTAAGAAAAATGAATAAGTTTTTATAAGTGTATACTTAACCCTCAAAATTAACATATTTTTAACTTCCAGCCAAGCTAAATACATATAGGTAATGCTTTCCATCTAAAAATTCCATCGTGAATTTCAGTGAATAAGCATGAATTAGGATTCCCACACCACAATTTTACAATGATGTCTGTTTGTCTGTGTATATGGGTGAGATGATTTTTTCATCCACAATAACTTATATCAGACTTCCCAAAATTTCTATTTCAGGTTTTTAAGCTTTCTGCATACAAAGAAGTTGATTAGATTTGGGCAAAATTAGACAACGGAAGTGGTGCTATGCTTGAAAACTATAATAGTTTTTGATGAAAAACTATTCCAAAACTTTTGAGTTTTACTATTTAAGATTTTTATATCAATGGAAACAACATGTTAAATTTTGGCTGGAAGTGATATTTTACTTAAAGCTTTGAACAAACTTTCATGAAAAAATATATTATGATATCATCCAAAACGTTTTAAATTAGGATTTAAAATTCGTACATGATTGAGAATAATATATTAGATTTTAACTATAGTTATAAATCGCAAGTGATACTTTAATTGGAGTCTGTGACAGATTTTTGTGTTAACATACACTCATGTCCATAAATTAAGGACAATTCACACGGAAATCGAACTCTAAAGTAAAATTTCACCTGTAGAATTATCCGCCGCCTGGAATGTGGGCGTACTTAGATAGAAGTATTCGAGGAACTTGGGATAGCCCAAAGAGTGATATCTATGCTTTGGCAATGATTCCAAAATGATGGAAATGTCAGTAGATGTTACATTACAGGTCGTCCCCAAGTTACAACGCCGAATGACGACCGGTATTTGGCTAAAAGAAGCAGAAGGAGCACAGCTCAGACCTGTCTCGTCAGCTATCTTCAGCCACGTCTGCGGCAGTTTCAAGACAAATCGTGTACAGTCGTTAAGGACAGATTGGTCTATATGCTCGCAGGCCTGTTAGATGTGTTCCGCTCACGGCAACTCACTGTCGCCAACAGTTAGCCTGGAGTAGAGAACATGCAATATGGACATCGTCACGGTGGGCTTATGTGACGTTTTCCGACGTGACCAGTTTTAGTTTGCAGTCTAATTCATGTCGGAATTTCATATGGAGAATCCAGGTACCAACTACAACCAGGATAACATCATTGAACGACATTGTTACGGTGGCGCAGAATTTCTCGTTTGAGGTGGAATTATACTGGGCTCCAGAACAGATCTGCGTGTCAGACCGAAACCATGACAGGCCAGATTCATTCGGAGATCATTCTGGAACAACATGTACGTTTGATTAGGGATGACATTTGTGCAGAATTTGTCTTTATAAATGACAACGCCCGTCCTCACAGTGCGAACATTGTAAAGGAATGCCTTCAATCTGAGGATATCACCTGTATGACCAGCACTCTCACTTGAATCCGTTACAGCACGTGTGGGACATGCTTGAATTGCAGCACGTCAATGTGTACCGAAACTTCAGAGAGCATTGCTTGCTGAGTGGAGTAATCTTCCCCAAGATCAGCCGATAATTTGATACTAAGGATGCCTAGGCGTTGTACAGGTTTTATTTTATCGTCTGGAACGCATAAGTGTATCATACCAACCATGTAATGTTAAGTTTTTGTAAGGGAGATATTTTCTGTAATTACTTCAGGGAGCAAAAATCGTAGTTTTTATGAATGGTATCATACATATACCATAAACACCAACTTTTTTGTTCTTTATCTTTTGTTTAATAAATGGGCTTTTTAAATAAGTCACGTTTGCTTCGTTTCTGTGCCTTTATTTTCCGAAGCTGGCATTATCATTAATTTATGGACATAAATGTATATAATTAGTGTAATAAGGATTTGTCAGGCAGGTTTGTTAAATTGTGCAACCTGGCGACTAGTTTCGCTATTCAAACTTCGACCAGAGGAAACCAATCATAACACATATTTAATACATTCGAAGATTTTATAAACATTATTAACATTGAAATTGATTAATCTGAAAGCGATGTATTTAGTTCTGAAGTTGTTGATACTGTAGGTCATAAAAGAATTTGTTCTGCTTTAAAACAAAACGAAGTAGCTGCACGTGAGCTAGGTGATGGTTCATGTCTACTTAGTTATCTTTCATTACGTTTATCTAGTAGAGAAGCATTATTCCCTTGTATTAGTCTTTCTAGTTCTTAAGCCTATAATACTTTTTTTGATTATTTCGAACATTATCATCGTATGAATTTTTAATGTGAGTATGACAGGGTGCAAAATTTAATAAATGAAACAGCATAAAAAATATTTGGGCTAATGCAGTACATATTAAGACTACTACGTGATCTACACGTGATATTTATTTGTGTCTAGCTAGAAAAGAATGATTTATAGCAGCGTTTTATGCGTAGAGCTTCGAAACTTTTGAAATGCAGGCATGTTACAAAAATGCACTTATTATTTGTCGTCTTGTACTGGTGATGACAAAGAAGCACAAGAACAAACAGCAGTTTCAAAAACATCTATTGCTTTACTTCTTACCATTCTCGAAATGTTAGTGGCATTATCATTAATTTGGAATATAGTCATTATCATTAATTTGGAATACAATTAGCTGTAATTCCAAAAACTAAGAAGCAATGTTCCAAAAACTAAGAAGCAGTGATACCTAAAACATGACGGGGAGATCAAAATGAATTTAGATTTGTTGATACTATGAGAATAACAATGAAGAAAAATAAATTATGATATTTGTTCCAAAGTACTTATTTTAAATATGCTATAAACGTTTAATTTTCTTTAGTTGAAAAACAATTAAGTTATATATTATTCAGCTCTCTAATAAAATATTTTTAATAAAAAAACAAGGCCAAACATCCAGTTAGACCTAATAAAATATTATCCAATATTTCATATTACAGGCCTTTCTATTTATTGGGACAACAAATTAGATTTTGCTTACAGACAACGGTCAGCCGGAAGTGACATTTTGCTTAAACCTTGTTGCTATTTAAAATATGGAATTGACGGGAGGTTATGTGCTGGCCAATCAGATAATTTCATTTTATAAGTACGTAGAATGAGCAAATAAAATAATTTTCCTTGAAACGATCACGCATTTTCGATTTAGGAGGTAAATAACGAATGCAAAATGTGCAGAGCACAATAAAGAAGCAGAAAAGTATATGAAAATAAAAGGAAGCGTATAGAGATCCAATCAAATAGTTACAAACAAGCACTCATTATTTGGCAGTTAAGTAAAAGAAAAATGTTGCTCAAATAGACGTGCGATGTAATTTTTTTAACTAAAATGATTAAAGTCAAACAACTTCATAAGAAATATAAAAAAAAATAAAATGAATATGCGAAAATAATTGTAAGATTAAAAAGAAATCTGATGTGTATACCACATGACTTCCTTGTACGGAATTAAACTATACGCAATTTTTCCTGCATTTCATTTGCAGGTATTTCCTCGAATTTCCTTACAGATATATTTATTCGATTAATTCAGTTCTCACTTCGCGGTAAGGCAAAAATACATAAAAACTCAAAATATCTTCACTGCAAATTGCAAGATACAGAAAAACATAAAACACCAAATACAGTTATAATAATTATAAAAAAAATTTTTACAATAAAAATTACAGTTTCTACGCAAAAACAAGCAATTCGGCTAGCAGGCATGAAGGCAGATTTTCCGTGCACAAAACTAACAGTTTCCTTTTGGTCCTATTCGGCAAAAAAACATTGAAGATGCAGAAAGACTTAATTCACTATTTGGCTAAGTTTCAAATGTAAATAAATATGGCTGCTATGGTAAGAATAATTAGGCTTAGCCGCACTTAAACAACTTTTAAATTGCTGATAATTTTACAACTATTGCTTGAAGATCAATCAAAGGCATAAAAATCTTAACCGGAAGATAAGAACTACATAATTCAATCATTTTTAAAGCAATATATGCGCAATTTACCAATAAATAAGAATAAAAAAAAGCTGAGTTCACTGAGCCGACTAGCAGAGTGGGTATATATATGTGTATAGATATTTATATACTTTTGGTTCTGCCGATTGCAATCAAAAAGGAAGGTTCACAGCTACATGTTATAGTAGTCCTATATACAACATTCCAACGTTCTGAGGTTACTCCTTTTTGAGTTATGCGAGACATACATACATACGTACGTGCATATAGACGCCACGAGAAAATATCTTCTGAATCTATTTTAAATCAGTTTAATAATTCGTTTGGGGAAAATAGAATCCTTTTATTTTGTCCTTACGTACAGGTGTCACCCAAAAACATCGTTAAATTGTATTCGATAGCCGGGAAAATGGGTATTTTCTTTGGAATATGGTACCCGGAATTTTTCGTGATTACAATACTCCTTTACTTCGTACAATGAAGTAAAAAAGGATATAATTAATTGTAATAAATTTTAAAAATATGTTTAATTGCTTTCAGTAAGTAAAGTTTTGTCTACTAAAGAATCATATACCCTTCTCCTATGTCATCAAGTGTATGAAATATAATTCAGATCGTTGAATTTTACCAGCGTCTTACTTCTAGTAAACAGGAAAGGCAGGCAAAGCGGATGCATATAAACGGACGAGCCAAAACATTATGACTACCTACTCAATAATGCTTTGAGGGACCTTTGGCCTGCAAAACAGCTGCAATTGGCCTTGACATGGATGCCACAAGTTCTTGGTAGATGGAGACAAGTTTTACCAAATGTCTAAGCAGCGGTCACGCAGAGTCGAGGTATTCCCACATGGTGGTGTTTGAGCTCTGAGCTGTCGCTCCATAATATCATAAATGTGCTCTATCGGGTTAAGATCCGGTGAGTTAGGCGATAAGGACATTAATTCGGATTCATCTTTATGCTCTTCGAACCACTCCAATTCGAAACTTGTGACATGAGCCGTTGTCCTGCTGGAAGATCCCATTTCCATTTGGGAGGACAGATGCCACGTGAGGGTGCAGCTGATCCACAATTATGTTCAGACAATCCGCAGCTTTAATGGTCTATTCTACCATAAATAAGGGTTCCAGAACCCCCCATGAAGACGACCTGCAAAGCAAAATACTGCCACTACCAGCCTGTGTATGATCTGTTGTACAGGGAGGCCGTAACGATTCGCCTGGAAGACGGCGTACGACCTAGCACGACCATCGACGTGATGAATGTGAAATTATGGTCATCTGACTAGCATACTCTCACGATGTTCCCGGGTCAACTGTAGGCGTAGTTGACAATGACGCTTGATCAACAGAGGCACACGAGTGGGACGTCTACTGCACAGTCCCATATCCAACAGTGTCCGCTAAACTGTGTTCCGAAACACTTGCACTAGGACCTGCTTTGCATTGAGCTGTCAGCTGAACCACTGTCTACCAAGCGGGATAGTCTCTGACGACAGCCCCTTGGAACAGTCGTTCTAAGCAAAACGTTTTCTTATAAATTACTTATACCATTTATATTTAGTTAAAACAGCTTAAATAAGTATAAATAATTTATTAGAATTAGTATATATTTGTTTTAACATTTGTTTCAAAGGGGTTATTATTTAACGTTAGTTTACTTTAATAGCTTCACATTTTAGATTCCTTCATCTATTGAAGTCTAGGTTGATAGGAAGAATTTAAGGATCAGTGAGAAAGGGTCTAAAATGTTTCTTCATTTCATAAAGCACCATGTATATGCAAAAAACAACCTGAAATACCTACTTAATTTTTTATGCTAACTGCCAATACCAAAAATGCAACTGTTGAATACGATTTTTAGTTAATTATTTCACTGTGGTAAATGAAATGACGAATAAATAAATGAATTTCAAATAAAGAAAGTAAATATAGAACACTTCCTTTACGAAGTACTCCGTGAAGGCATTTCTCGTCTTAGACAGAAAACTATAGCCTGCTTTACAGTAGTCCAGTTCATATTATATCCTACGCTTTTTGGACTACTTATTTTCTGATTCATCTACAAATGTTAATAGTGATGTCAAAACATGATGGTAAGTCATAAATATGGCTACATATCTGAAATAAAGATGGGGAGGTATATTACAGAGAAAAATGGTGTAGCAAATCTGAAATTAATTTTCTTCATTTTCAATAGAAATCATATGGCGGAAATTTCAAAATCAGGGTTACAGGCGGAAACATCGCGGACGAAAACGTCGCAGAGAAAACAATGCAAGGCGAAACGTCGTCGTATAAAACCTCGCCGGGAAAACAAAGCAAGGAGATAACACATCAATTTTAAAACATTATCGTCGGAAATAACGCTGCAAAAAATAAAGCACCTAAAAATCATCGCATGATGATAATATCGTAGACATGTGTTTTCCATGCTTTAATATAAATGCATGTAAATGCATATTTCCATGTAAATGCATATTTGCATAATGATTTGTGAGCGCAAGGAATATTTTTGCTTTTATATTTTTGGATTAATTAATAAATTTTGCTGAAAATTAGAAAGGAAACTTAAACATTCGGAAATTCAAAATGCGTAGAACAGTAATACCGCTTGTAAATAACAGTTGACAGAATTTTATAATTTGATAAAGAATTAAGCAATTTTAATAGTTACTCATCTTGCTTTCTCTAATGTTATTTAGACTACATTTTGCACAAAAATTACCAATAAAACGTTATAAAAATGATTAAGTAATTAATGATTTTTATAAGTTAATTATAAAAGTTTAAGGATTACAGCATTATTAATGCAAGCATACCAAGCACTACTTTTCTAATCATTTTCATCTTCTGAACTTGCTTCTTATTTCTTCAGCAAATATTTTGTTTTTAATTCAAAAACATGAAATATAAAGTAAAAATATTCCTCATTCTATCTTCAGATCACAAATCACTATGCGAATATGCATTTACAACTTTCAGAGCCTAAAAATTGCAAGTATGTGATGTTATCTTCTTGTGATGACTTGCAGGTACTTTATTTTTACCAGGATATTTTCGATGATGATGTTTTTAAGTGCCAAGTTTTTTAACTGTTTTATTTTTGATGACGATATTTTCTACCCCTATGTTCTAGAACTGCGATGTTTTCGCCTTCCTTTGTTTTCTTCCACGATGTTTTGTACGATATTTTCGCCTTGCGTAGTTTCCTCCGCGACGTTTCCGTTGCGTATTTGTTGCCATGTTTTCGAAAGAGACCCATTATCAGTTAAGATACTGCTGATAATGGGTTGCATCTGACAATGCAATGGCAGTTTACAGTTGCATCTGACAATGCAATGGCAGTTTACAGTTGCAGCATGAGCGTCGGCATTTGCAGTCGTCCATGCTGCAACTGTTCGTTGCTCCGATCGTTCTAAACAATGATCTGGCTAACAACTGGTCTTTGTTCCTGAGAAACAGAACAGACGTGATTTTAATGCAACCCGTTGTAGTTCATTATAAGAAAGCGCAGAATATGGCTGCTTTCAACAAGAAGCATCAAGAAAATAGTCATCTGAAAGGATTTTTCACATTTACCCGATGCAGAAACATTGGTAGATCTGGATGTCAATCATCCGAATCTGGATGTCATCGTTGCGCATTCTTCACTTTGCCCTTCCATTAACATATACATATATTATTGTCATCACACAATGCGATGAAATGTATGTAAGGACCCCGAGAATGTTGATTGCGATTATAACAGATGCTGAAGCATAAAATAATAAAAGCTTTGCAGTACGGCAGAATTTAAACACGCATTTTAATTTTATTGGCATTTTTAGCCACAATTCACTTGGCACTCTAACCGTGCTTGCTCCAGAAGGTAACATCTGCATTTTGGATACTACACTCATGTCCATAAATTAAGGATAATGGCAGCTCCGGCAAATAAAGGTTTAGAAACAAAACAAATGTGACTTACTCATAAAACCCATTTATTAAACAAAAAACAAAGAACAAAAAAGATGGTGTGTGTATGATACCATTCGTAAAAACTACGATTTTTGCTCCCGGGAGCAATTACTAAAAATATAGCCCTTACGAAAACTTAACATTACATGGTTAGTATGATGGTTAATACATTGTATGTCTCCCAGACGATGAAATACAGTCCGTACAATGCCTAAGCACGCTGAGTATCAAATTATCGAACTGATCTTGGGGAAGATTATACCACACAGCAAGCAATGCTCTCGTAAGTTCCGATAAACATGTAGGAGGTGCTTGACGGGCTGCAATTAGTTGGCCAAGCATGTCCCACACTTGTTCTATTGGATTCAAGTCAGGTGAAAATGCTAGCCATTCTATACGAGCGATATCCTCAGATTAAAAGCATTCCTTTACAATGTTTCCACAGTGAGGAAGGGCGTTGTCATCCATAAACACAAATTCTGTACCCATGGCACCCCTAAACAAACGCACGTGTTGTTCCAGAATGAAGTCCCGATAAATTTGGCATATCATGGTTCTGATATAAACATGCAGATCTGTTCAGAAGCCCAGTATAATTCCACCACAAACGAGCAAGCTTTCACCACCGTAACAGTGTCGTTCAATGATGTTGTCTTGGTGGTAGAGTGCCTAGAGTTCTCTATGTGAAAGTTCGACGTGAATCAGACTGTAAGCTAAACCTGGAATCGTCGAAAACACCACACAAGCCAACTGTGACGATATCCACATTGCATGTTCTTTATCCTAGGATAACCGCTGGAGACAGTGAGTTGTCACGAGTGAAATACATCTGATAGGCCTGCGAGCATATAAATCAATCTGTCCCAAACGTCTGTACGAGTTTTGCCCTGAAACTTGCGTACCCATTGAAGAAGATATTTGAGGGACAGGTATCATGCTGTGCTCCGTCTTCTTCTTTTGGCAGTTGCTGCCAAATATCGATCGTCATTCGCTTTGCATTTTGGGGCGACCTGTACTGTAATGTCTACTGACATTTCCATCACTTTGGAATTGTTGCCGAAGCCTAGAAATGACACGTTAAGCTATTCCAAGTTCCTCGGATACTCCTAGCTGAGTACGCCGACATTCCAGGCGGCCGATAATTTTGCCATCATCCACATGCGTCATCTGTGTCATAACTATTCAGTTGGACATCGAGCTGCTTACAGAACGCTTGTGAACAATTTTACTTTTTTACTACCATTCCTTACATACACTTCTCTTACACTCTCGTCATTGTGGCGCACTATCGGCGTCATCTGTTAGCTTTCTGTGATTTGCATATTATTCTTGAAGATGTGTGTGATATTTTTCTACAGGTGAAATTTACATTTTAGAGTTCGATTTCCGCGTGATTCTCAATTATCCTTAATTTATGGACATAAATGTATTTGGAGGTTGGACGAAAGCATCCTAGCCGAAATAGAAGCGAAGTGCATTGTATTCGGGATGAAATCTTAATTCAAAACGGGTTAGTTTTGGTTTCAATACATTTCATTGGATAATTAATAATGTTGTGGTTTTCCGCCATTTTATTTAACAACTAAATGGGGAGGAACCTAATAAACAGATAATCGAATAATCGTTTTAGTTCAGAAACAGAGACGTAAACTCAAGAAGGGTTAAATATCCTTCATTGCTCAAAATAAGAATTGACAGGTGGACTCTTTCTCAGGGCGTACAGCAAAGCCTCCACTTCGGCTTGAACTCAAAATAATAAGAACTAAGACTTAATTAAAGAGATATAGCCGAAGCTATCAAAATTCTAAGTAGTTGACCCCTAAATATCTAATAAGCTAGAGAAGCTGTCAAGGCTTGTAATACGGCTGAGCATAGTAACAGCTTAGAGAGTCGTAGCTAAAAGGCAGCCGCGAGCTAGTCAGAATCTCTTGCTCTCTCTCGAAGTCAGTGGAGCTTCAAC
Source organism: Stegodyphus mimosarum (assembly GCA_000611955.2). Taxonomy (NCBI): domain Eukaryota; kingdom Metazoa; phylum Arthropoda; class Arachnida; order Araneae; family Eresidae; genus Stegodyphus; species Stegodyphus mimosarum. Next base: position 50,140 of record KK116952.1, read on the forward strand.
TTGAATACTCATTTGCATTAACCGCGATTTTAAAACACATTCTGGTAGGAAATTGTAAGCTGAAATTAGGAGAAACAGGAAAGTAGTTTCAATTAAAAATAACTATTAAAAACTTTGGATAAACTTTACAATGCTCTAAAATTATTATTGGAAGTTTTATTATTGACTTTCTTTTACATCACCAGTGTTATATTAAAGTCATATGATATGGATTAATCTAGAAATGACGCAGCCCAGGAAAGTTTATTATAAGCAATTGTTGTTTTTAGATCAGAAAGGGGAAATAACCAAATTAGAATGAAGAATTAAGGGGTTGTTGCGAATTTCAGTTATAATTGTTATTGACATATTTTTTTATCTTAGATATATATCTATATTTCTGACTCACTTGTGTATTTTAACGCCGCTGCAAGGCATTTTCCGGTGTTCAAACATTCAGATGTGCACATCTGTGATGGCAAATGTGCTAAATCAAATGCAAATTAAAAAGAATACTGAAAATAAAACGAAAAAGTAAACAGATTACAAAATTGCAGATGGACGCAAATATCGTCAATAACTTCAGTTCTATTTTAACTAGGATTCATTTTCTTACCACCCAAAATGAGTGCAAAACAAGTAACCTTCAAACAACTATGGGTTTTGTAGTGAAGCATCAGGTCACCTGTTTGCTCAGTTCCACAGTAATATGCCACTTTCTTAGAAGAGATACTTTTGAGACTTTTTAATTTTAGTTAGAAGCAAACATTAAATTTAGTATGCTCTATTTGCATGTGTCGATATTGCTGCAGTAATAGTTTATTTCAGCGTTTCCTTCCAGAGCAAGAAATGTTTAAGTAACTTCAGAGCAATTCACAAAATGCATGTTTATATCCGACTTAACCTTATTTGAGATTTGTATTAGAAAGCTGTACTGACAATGCGACATAGAGAATTTTATTTAAATTGAATTAGAAATCTTTTGCATTGAAAATATTGTGAGAAAAATTGTATGCAGAACGTATCCCCATACGTTCAATTAAATTTCTTATTATTTTTGCTTAAACTTTTTTTAAATGTTTTAAAACCTTTCATCTTTTAAATAGTTTTCTTCATAACTGTATACTGTAAATTTTCTTTTCTAATACGTTTGAAAATGGTCCTATTTATTGTGAAGTGTGCCATAAGCATTATATCATCCTCCGGAACTAGACGTAAAGTAAATCTTTAAAACGTGTTTATTATATCAGTTTTTCCAATGGCATCACATAAATATTATTAACAGTTAGTTTCAGTTTTTATTCTGTTAGACTATTTACGGGCTTTCAGTTTATTGACTAGCATTTGCTATTGTTCTTGACATAACCATACTATTTTAAAACTTTTTTTTACAGTTTCTTAAGGTAATCCTAGTATAGGAATGTAGGAAGCTTATTTTTCGGCACCAACCATATAGCTACCTACATTCTACTACTATTGCTGAAGGCACTTCTTAGTGAATGGCTTATAGTTTTGAAACAATATTGCAGAAAACTCATTTTTAATAAAACTTACTTTCACGAGCAAGAGATAGGCAGCATAATAATGCATCTATAACTATACAATAAAAGACAGTCATAAAGTTTGGAGACGTGGATAAAGTATCAAAGGATTTTAAAAATTTATTTTAAATCACTTTATATATGTATACGAAAAAGTTTTCTAATAATAAATTATTGGTTTATTACTTTGCAGCTGTAACGCGGGTTATAGGCTTAGTAATTTACTCACAATTGCATTTATTTAGAATATATATCTATACACATATATGTATGAATAAATAGTAAAAAAAGGTTCAAAAATCTAATTTGGACTGACAAATACACAGATTACTTTGATTGTTTTTCTAGGGTTATTTTTAAAATTTAAAATTTTAATTTGTGTTTTTCTCGATTCAGAAACAGGCTGTTTTATTAATTTACTTTCGTTACATCACACCCCTGATAAATATGCAGCGAAAGATGTAAATTACATTTTCATTTTTGATTTTGGCATATTTTGCCCTCCCCTTATTTCTTGCAACTTGCCACTGTGCTTCTGGTTTTTATTCTTTGCATGTGATTCATTCCGAATTAAATTTGAAATGAACTTTAAATATATTTTTTTTTATTTTATTTTATTACTACCACTTTTTGCTGCTGTCAGCGAGCAAATGGATTAGGTTTTGAACTGCTTTTTCTGTAACTACAAGAGCACAAGATCCTTGAAAAACATATGATTGCAGCTACCTTATTACTTGAAACACTTGTAATATAAAATATGTAGGACAAATTTTAAATAATCTTAATTTCAGGATAAATAATCATAGATTACACATTAAAAAGTTCTCTGCTTTTGAACAAGAAAGTAAATACTGTTTTATAGAAATACCACAGAAGAATTAGAACATTTTCAAATATGCAACTTCAACAATATTAACATTCAGATTTTGGGTTAAATTACACAAAACAAAGATCGACTGACACAAGAATCACTATTCACGCTCAAGCTAAAAACACTTTATCACTGTGGGCTTAACACATATATTAAGCAGACTAGAAACACCATTAAATCATCTACGTATAACTACAGCCAATTTAAGTAGGTTATTGTTAACCCTGTTGCAACCTACTAGACAGGAGAAAGGAAAACCATTACAAGAGAAACTGGTACACGCGGTAGTTTTTCGATGCTTGAGGAAAACATATTTGCTCTTCTCTCGATGCGAAAGAGTTAAACATTTCGAAAAAAAAAATTAGATGTTGTAAGAGTTATTTTAAATTCCTGAGTTGCTTTCAATTTTGAGCAGTTTCCCTTACTTTCTTGTTTCTCGCCTACAATTCTCTGCTAAAAATGAGTTCTCAGGATCGCGTTTTATGTAAATGTAGTACTCGGTCACTTCCGTAGAACAGCTTAGAAGTTCTTAGTTGTATTCTGCCATCTGGCCACGTCGTTGTTGTAAGCTAAATCTTATTACGTTCGGCCGTATTGTTAAGTACCTGATAGTATTTGCCGATGAGCTTTAAATAACGGCTAACTCTGTTAGTTCTTTCTCTGCAGCTTCGGCTAGTTTTTAGTTAGTTAGCATTAGGTTAGTTTTTTATTTTCTATCTTCAGTTATCCCAAGTGGGGGCTTCCTGTAAGCCCGAGAAGGGGCAACTGTAAATATTCTTGAGTAAAATAAAAGATTAATTTAACCCTTCTTTGGACTTGTCTTACAGTCTTAGAAGTAAGCGATTAGTCGCTACACAATCCTCAAGCATTCTAGTTTCTCAGGACAACCAATGTAGCTAGAATCTTATAAGCTAAAAGAGGAGATAAACTACAAAATAAAATTACGCCTATACTGGATCAAAATAAACTTCAATCTTGCTTAGAGAAATTTTAAAATTCAAGTAATTTTATTCAAAGACTAATTAACTGAATGCAAACATGTAAAAGCAGATATTTAATTAAAAAAAAACAGTTTTATTCAAACCACTTATGCAGGCCATAATATCATTAAAGATCTTGCGCTCTATTTCTGTAAATATAAATATGTTATGTGTCTATAATTCTAGACTAAACGAGTGGACTGTATAAAAGGAGAACAAACAACTTTGTTAACGGTAGTAACGGTTAATGTAGTTAATACTACATTCAATACTAGTATATTCTATGGCATGCTGCTTAGATGAATCCAGATAGCTAAGTGAAAGTTTCAATCTCTCTACAAACCAAGCCTGAAAGAAAATCATTGAATCTTTGGCAACATCTGCGGAAACAGAGAATTCTAGCAGTAGAGGTTTTCCAAAAGTAAGTCAGGTTCTAAGATGTGGTCGTTTCAGTTTCTAACAGAGGTGACCCTTCATGACTTATCAGCATCGCTTTAGAAGATGTGAAAATGACCAGTGCTCATACGGGGTGGCAGGATGTCCGGATCACTTGTATCCGTTTGCAGCGAGACTGCAGAACATCACCTTAGACATATAGAAGAGAAGCATATCCGTGCATGAGCTGAAATTACTTTAAAAAATCCCTATGTTTTGAAACACATACATAAGATAGATGATATGTCAGATGATGATATGTCAGTATGATAGAGTCAGTATCGCACATAATATCTGAGAGAGGCTTGAGTAATTCTCATTTGCCATCCTCGTAGTCAGCAAAACCCTTATATGTTCTGTAATTGCGTTTAATGTATCTTATTTAAGTTACATTTCTATTTAATTTTATTTTATGCCTTATTTCCTTTTTAATGAGTTTTTAATTTTTTAATTTAATATGTGTGGGCGTATATATATATATATATATATATAAATTTATTAACTACCTTTTAATTAATGCCATGTACTCTGATTTTAACCGTTAATGTATTATTTTACCTTTTGTAACAGTAAATCTGATAAATTCATTGTCAGTTGCTTGTCATACTCAGTGTATTACATAGCTTATTGCGCCAAGTATATCCATGCAATTCAGTCATACCTTTACCTTTATTGTAATTACATACAGAACTCATTAACCTGTTAATGTTGTAGAAGCCCATTAACAGTAATTATCTGTCCATCTCTAGCTTCGTACACCTGGACACTGAAATTGTTCTCCACTGGATACTGGATTGCACTCTTCTTCCATCCTTGAACCATTAACTTGTGCAGCACTCCTTTTTTCCAGCTCTCAGCGCTCGTCTTGCAAGAAAAACACACACCAAAAGTGTTTTGTGAACTCTTGAAAAAGACTGAAACGCAACATTTTACTTTCCGCTCTGCCAAACATGGGCCTGGGGAGCCTGCAATTCAGGAACTCTTGTAGCATAGTGAATTTCATCAGCGGGCCACGTGGCAGATATGCTAACTGCCCCAGCGGATAGGCTGCAACGCCGTCGGCGGAAAGAAGGAAAGAAAGTGGACTGTAATTTGTAGACTTGCTATTGTTGCTTTTAGTAGAACTTAATGAAATCACAGACTCGAAAGCTTGACCAAACTTTATTTATTTTTCTTCTTACAGAAGTCACATAGGTTGAATAACGGCTGCTAGCCAAACACGACAGAAAATTAGAATTCCACCTTGTTAAATCAGAGCCTTCCTCAAACCCAATATCTACGCCATTGGAATTCCAGTCACCACCGACTGAAGCTCTTAAGTGCGCTCTTACAAAAACTAACTAATTTGCATCTGTGCCGCTCCTCAGCTTAGTGACTGAAAACACAATTTGCATAACATCAAACAGAAGTTAGATCTTTCGTAAGTGTACTATTTCTGCCGCAATCTCGCATTATTCCGACGCTGACCTTCTAGAAGTGAGGGCGTACATTTTTGTGATCTGATAGGAATCGGTTTCTACCTTCCGTGATTAAAGGTGAATTTTTACCTCTCCCTCGTATAAAACTGGGCTCCGCTTACGAGCACGTGCTTTCGGATGTTGTTGGATTTTTGATCTACGCTTAATTTTTCGTGATAATTTTTGATGGCTTCTAACCCTGTGTGCCTATCGGATAGGGATTATGATTCAGACGAGGACTTTGATATTCATACATTGGAAATGCACGAGATTATTGATGGATTACTTTGTAAAAATATTCAATGAGACAGATTTTGTTCATGCGTTGAACTTTCTATCTCATCTTAAAGGACATGGTGTAGATCTTCGTGAATTATCAGAAAAATTTCTCAAGGACAACTCGCCCTTGGACCAGGTGGCTCAAACTGTGGTAAAGCAGATTACTTCAGAGGAAAACAGACTCAAGGTTCTAGCACGATGATTTACTTGTGAATTCTTGTATTGCTGATGCACAGTCTTTTGTAATAATTCTGATTATGAAGATGCTGCCTTGTTTTCTGAAATTGTTAGTAATGGTATTCAATGTTTAGATGAAAAACCCCTAAGTCAGTTTCTACAGTTGTTAAAACCGGATCAAATGAGTTCAGAAGAAAAATTAAAATAGCGATGGCTTTGTCTCGCCCAGGAAAACTGCGTGCCCATAAGCTTAAATGTAATATTGATGCTACTTGTGCTAATAAGTTTGGTGTACTGGATGTTAATGATCTTCAAAATAATGATAATAATAATGTTTAAAATGTTCATAAGGAGCGTGTAAAAGCAATTATGATAATTCCCTCCCATGAAATTTGAGTACGTTAGAAAGTGAGGATACTAAAGCTATGTTCAAGGCTCGTATTTCAGGTGAATTTGTCCAAATTTTGCCCTTGTGCACAGATAGCCCCAAAAAAATTACTAGTGGACAATTCTAATATATTGTTGTGCATGGTGCTTCAGTAAAATCTGCTAAGGTTTTAAGAGGATTGCCCTCTGATTGCCCTAGGGATAAAATCAAACAGTACTTGCTGGATGAAGATTTTAATATCATCAAAATTATGCCCTTTATACAAATTTCGCACGCTTGTTACTATGCCTCTATTTAAGGCGCAACTTTTTAATCACACTCGCATTGAAGAAATTTACAATGTCATGGATATCTTAAATTTTGAAATTAAAGTCGAGCCATATAAATTAAAGGTTGGAGTGGAAAAATGCCCTAACTGCCAACATTATTATCCCTCTTCATATCAATGAAAGCTTCTACTGAGATGGGTTAAATCGTTAAATGTTGTCTCGGTCACAAACTTCGGACTACAGTCCTATAAATGTGGTTCAAAACATGCTGCCAGTTTTTGATTATGCCCTCAAACTCTCATGATATATAAAAAGCAATCAAACTGTTAAATCTAGAATACCTATGGCCACTGAAAAGTCAAATTCTGCTCCACAAGTCTCTGAAAATTCTACCATTGAATTTTCCGCATTTGCTGCTAGACCAGTTAAAAATCTCAAATCCCAGGATTCCAAAGACCAGATGCTTCTGCCAAG
>KK116952.1:57021-127730 GCA_000611955.2 Stegodyphus mimosarum
TAACAAGGCACGTGCTAACATGAAAACAGCTTAAACTTACTCTGAAGTTACCGAGAATAGCTCCAATATTATAGGTGCCTTCACTAGCTTTCTTAAAATTGTCAGAGAAATAAATAATATTTTCCCAGATATTTCTATCCTTTATTATTAAGACTTTCCAAAGAAAAGTAAATGGAATTTATAATTCCCCAAACCTCTATTGATAAACTGTTTGTCCGTTTTTAATATTTTCGAGGATTATTTTTAATAGTGGAAATGGAAATTAAAATTGATTTGTTTTTGTCTTTTAACCTACGTTTTTTTTAATATCCCCATATAATTTGTAATATTTCTGTTTGAGAGTGTAGGATTAAGTAATTTGATATTTTTTTCGTCTTTTTCTTACATTTAATATGTATTTTTGGGCGATAATTTTCGTACTTCATTTTAACTGCAGACTTGTTTAATTATGCTTGTTTCTTTGTGTCTTTATATGCTCGGTATTTCAAAGTATACTTTGTGACCTGCGTTGTCATTTAATTTTTTCAAGACATTAAAATCTTACACAAGGGCAGTTAATTTTTTCTGGACTTTTCTACTTCGCAGTGATAAATTCGAAAGGCAAATTCTTCGATGGAGATAAATTATTCCAGCTTGGTACTCCGGAGTTACACCGCTTCTCGTTGATACTGCAGTGGTAAAGCTTATAGTCTCTCCGAGATTAGATTAAAATGCTTAATTTATAACCATTGAAAAGGAAGCTTTTGTTGAAACCAGGTCGAGGTTAGCTGGTAATTTTAAGTGTTTGTATAGTTTAATTTATATGCTTTTATTTATATGCTAAGTTTAATTTATATGATGAAAAGTATGTTGTATAGTTTAATTTATATGTAAAAAGGTGATGAAAAATAAACTTGAAGAGCTTTAATTCAGTGTCTCTTCGTTTGTTGGTTAGATATTCTGATGATGATAACTAAGCGCACAGATCACACGCAACATCTGAATTTTTATGGTAACTGACAAAGCTAAGTTATTTGGAATCCACACTAGATACATTCTTTGTCTAAAATATCTGCAGAAACAAATCTGTACTGAGTTCCAAATAATTCTAATAAACCTTTCACTATTCCTAAAGGTTGAAATTTCTTTAATATAATAGGTGCAAAATAAAGAAATAAACAATTTATTTATACGTATATTTTTAAAAACTTTTGCATTTTGTTTAAGAAAAGATACTTGCTGTCGCATTTAAGAAGCTATGAAAGAATTTAATTTTCAATACCAATGCTTAAATTATGATCAATTTCAAACAATAGTGAATTTTTATATGGATTATACTTTGATTTACTCTTTCTAAATGCTATAATTCTGTTCAAAATCTTATAATCCTTTAGTTTATAAAAACGAATTTCATAGCACGAAGCTGCAACTTTTGGCTTAATTTATAGAATTTAAAATTTTTTTCACATTTTTTTTACAGTATGAAATATATGTTACATCACACGAGATAAGAGGAAAATATTACAGATCCCTCGGAGTAATGTGTTTGTTGTTTTAATTAGCTGGGCACTTGCAAATTAATGAATTCATAGATAGTGGCCAATATTCATTTGTCATTTAGTCATCTCACCAGCACGGACGATGCCGAGGGCGCACAATAAAGGACGACTGAGATGCATTGATGGGAAAAAGTTTCCCTGTCTCAGTTTTGATGAAGATCACCCCGGAGAACGTCCTATACTACTAAGCTTTCGAAAGGATTTACAGCTAGGCATTATTTAAATGCCTTAATGGCACACGGACACTACACACTTAAAAGCATCCAAAATAGCCAAGGATTCGTGTTCAGTTCTCAACAATACGGTAGCCAGCACTGATAATCACTATATGGAACAGAGTAGTCCACCCTTAATTACAATTGTTTTAATATTTCTCTTTGCTATGCCGGTCAGACTGTTCAGCTTCACTATACTTTGTACTCTTGCTCTCTAGGTATTGTCGTTTATCCCCACGGGGCTTCCAGGAACTTATCAAAGATGACTTTGTACTGCCACATCTAGTCACCACATTACAAAAACATCGACAGTAAACTTGTATAGTACTGATTCCACAGTTATCCAGCATCTGGTAAGTATGCTGCAGAAAACTACAACAGTTTACTCTCGACAGTTTACTTTTAGCGACAGTTTACTGTCGCTGGACTGACATAAAATGTTAGTCCAGCGCTTTGATATACGTCACTTAGCGATGGTAAAACCACATCTTGATGCTTTCATCTTTTCCCTAACAGCTATATTACAACACACTTTTGAATTATAGAAAAAATAAGTTCTTAAAATGAAAATAAAGATATGAAAGCTTTCAGATTTTGCATTACGCCCAAAGGGGCAATTTGCCTTGAAGGTCTATGAATTTCGTTTTGGCATTTTGCGTTGAAATCTATAAATTGCGAATCACTTTTAAAACTGTTGCCATTAAATTTTGGAGCCCTGTATTATATTTAAAGAAATTAAATAATGCATGAATGTATATATATTTCTCGCATTGTGATAAAACGACGGTATCTAGAACCATCAAAATTTGAATAGCGTAATCTTCCATAGAATATGGGCATGTGATAGCCCTAATTTGGAGTTTGAAATTTCTTTTATTATCGATTTCCTATTTTGTAACAGTTTTATAACACTTAACGAGTTTTTGATTAACATACTAAACGATTTCAAAGCGAGCAATGGCAACACTGTAGGGGAAAAAAACACACTTTTATTTCCAGTACACCAGACTGTGTATCGAAAATTCTAAAGATATGCTCATTTTAAAATTATTTTGCGATATAGCTGTTGAACTGAATTTTAAGGTTTAAGTGCGAAGAACATGATATTTAATAAATAAAGGTAATACATAAAATGCTAACAAAACGCCCCTTTGGACGTAATTTAAAATCTAAAAACTTTCAGATTTTATTTTTTTTAACGTTTTGTGCGTTACCTTTATTTATCAAACATTATATTTTTTGCACTAAAACGATGAAATTCAATTCAACAGAAATATCGCAAAATATAATGTTTAATTTCAAAAAAAAAAATATCGCAAAATAATTCGAAGACATTTTTTCCCCTCAGTGTACATAATGTAACTCTTATATAGTGCAGAAGATTCTCTTCCAATAGAAATTTCCTACCTAACCTAGATTCGATGTAAGTATGCATGAAAACAATTTTATTCACATCTTTAGCATATAATTATTATCGGATTATCTTGTATAATAAAATCAGTTGTAGTACTTACTCATTTCTTTCGGTTTCTTTCGACACTGGTGTGATAAAAAAGACAGCCTTTCTCTCACATTGTGTTCTATTCTGTCGTACGAAAATGCCTTCCTGTTAATTGTAATTAAGTGAACAGTTCTAAGTTGCTCACAACTCCGCCAGCTTTTTCTGACTTTTTCCATTATTTGCAATATCTGAAAAGCAACCTCTTATGCTTTTGTTAATTGATCTATGCCTCCACTGCCCTGAAGAATAAAAAATTCTTTTTTCATAAAAGCTTTTCACTGAATTAACTATTTCCTCGGAGTGGCATTTTACTTACTTTTCATCCTCGCAGTTGTCCCGTCCTTTTTTTCAACTACAAACATTTTACGAATATGGCATTGCTATTTATTATATTTAGTTTTCATAAATTAATTATTGCCGTTTAATTAGCGTTCATTACGAGAAATGATTAAAGAAAAGTATAAATAATTCTTAGCAAAAATAGCTGGGATTTTAATTTATATTATCTTTGTTTTGAACACTAATGCCAATCTGGTGATTTCCACATTGCTTTAGATATCTGTGTAGATACTCGATTTAGTTATCATGTAGATACCCGATTTAGTTAGAAGTTAAAACACTGAAGTTAAGCCGAGAGATAACACAATCTTTACGGCCATGCAACGAAAATTTGTGTTTAGATTTCATGCAGTAGATTCGGCACATGTCTGACATATTTAACTTCAAACAATTTCCAGAATTTCTGAGTACATAAAATAAAATTTGTTTTTCTGTAGGATTAGTAATATGCTAGAGTATTTTCCTAAGAAAATATACTTTTTTCTCAGAGTGTCGAGAAATTAGGTATTTTTTTGAAAGCAGGACAGATGAAAAATGAGCAATACTCGAACCACGAACCTCTCGAATACGCGTCGAGAGTGCTGACCATTATACCACGAAGCCCTGCTAAGAAGGCGGGAGAAATACCTTATATACTACCTATTTTAAAGGGCGCCTGGGGATTAGGGGACCCAATCGCCAAATTCCGGTGACGAAGAATCAACATCCACCACCTTTTTTAGTTCGGGCGCCACTATAGATACATTAGGTATATTTTGAAAGTAGGATACGGGAGAAATGAGCAATGCCCTCGCCGGGACTCAGACCTCTCGAATACGCGCCGAGCGTGCTGACCACTACACCACGAAGGCATGCGAAGAAGGGGGAGAAATACCTTATATACTCCCCCTTTAAAAGGGCGACTTGGGATTAGGGGACCCAGTCGCCAAATCCTGGTGGTGGAAAATCATTGTCCACCACCGTTTAGTTCGGGAGCCACTGTAGAGTCATTAGGTCATTTCGAAGCAGAAATGTGAAGAAATGAACAATGCCCTCGCCGGGACTCGAACCACGGGCCTCTCGGATACCCGTCGAGCGTGCTGACCATGACACCACGAAGGTATACTAAGAAGACGGAAGAAATACCTTATAAGAGAACATTTAGAAATTCATTAAAGCTGTTGGATTTTGAAGCAGTTTCAATGCAAAGCGCATAGCTTAAGTGAATAAAACAAGATTCGCAAAATTTAAGAAATATTCACCCAAGTGAAAACTAATCAGTATTCTTGTCAAATATTTAAAACGTGTGGTAACGAACTTAATCAGCCTTGGCATTATAAGATCTAACTTCTATTACTTGTCCTTGCTGGAGAGTAAGCAAACGTATTCTAAGAAGCCTTTAAATTAATAAAGAATGGGGGTAAAAGTTTAAAGTCTCCACCTTTTTCTGACGGAAACTTTCACGAAATTGCTTATGTAAATGCCTCGAGTTAGCAAGTGGTAAATGAGTCAGAACTTGTAATCAAATTAAATTACCCCGCATTAGAAACACTTCGTGACAGTGGGTCATAATGCTGCTTTACTTCTTAAGATGATTCTGAGATGTTTCATCTAATTTATAACTGCTAAACGACGTTAAATCTAAGTCTCAAGCCGCCTGAGGTTGGGTATATGTGCCTTTACAATTTCTTTTAAATAAAGCTCAATTGCATGAGGATGGAATTTTAGGATAAAACTCCCCGCGATATATACCATACTTTATATTATAACATTAACGTTTTCTTCTATTAAGTGGAAAATCCTGAAATAGAATGCAAATATTTATTCAAAGTGATGCCGCCTAGCAAGCTGTAGAAACATTAGATTATTTTGAAGCAGAAGAATGAAAAATGAGCAACGCCTTCACCGGGAATCGAACCACGTACCTCTCGGTTACGCGTCGAGCGTGCTGACCGCTGCATCACTAAGGCCTCAGAAGAAGGCGGGAGAAATACCTTATATACTCCCCCTTTAAAGGGCGACCCTCGGGATTAGGGGACCCAATCGCCAAATCCCGGTGGTGAAGAATCATCATCAACCACCTATTTTAGTTCGGGCGCCACTATAGAGACATTAGGTATATTTTGAAAGCAGGATATGTGAGAAATGAGCAATGCCCTTGCCGGTACTCGAACCACAGACCTCTCGAATACGCGCCGAGCATGCTGACGACTACACCCCGAAGGCATGCCAAGAAGGCTGCAGAAATACCTTATAAAGTTATCAATGAGTCTCTTAATGCCGAAGTATTTTTGTGAATAATACCTTCAATAACATAATATACTTTGTTACATAAAAGTTAAAAAGATACTTACAATTTTACGAACTCAAAAGTTTGAAAAATATAATGTCTAACCGTCAGTTGAAGTTTTCAAAATGCTTTTAAAAATATTCAAATAAATTGGGTATTCTGAAAAGATGAGTATTAAGGAAATCAGTTTATGTACAAATCTACAGAGATGCGAGTTTTATTTACACATTCATTCGTATATGCATCTTCATATTATTACGCATTGTGTTCTGTGCATTAGCATTTTCTTAGTCCAAAGGGACTTTGATCCTTAGGGAGTACTGTTTTTGTTTTGCGTCGAATCATTCTTTATGTCAGTTTCATTTTTTAAACTGTTGCCACCAAATATTATCACCTTGCATTATATTTGAAGAAATTAAATAACGAAGAATCTGCATAAATTTATATAAAGCAGCTTACTACATAAATGCCTTGAGACACATATGAGAACTTGCGCGATGTGTGCAAGGGTAGCTGATAAAAGCGCATGAATTTTGTGTCACGGTTTGAAAGGAAGCGTGTGAATTTTGCATTGTGACAAAGCATCTTTGTACACAAAAGTTGTTCCTAGCTATCTCTGTGCTCGAACATCCTTTCCGTTTCCCTGATATTGACTATGTGACTTTTCCAAAACTTATAAAGAATTTCCTGAAAACATTTGCATTCCTGAGAATTTTTTATTCTGAATTATGTTACAAGTTTTCCCTGTTTTTAGTGTGTTAGATGTATTATATAATGATAATAATAAAAATGCAATACAGCGAAATTTAAAACGTAGAACTTTCTCTTTTAAGATGAAGTGCATGAAATTATTAAAGATAAGGCAACGCTGAACGGAAATATCCAGTTCTGAAACTCAGTTTTGTCACCGTATTTGACATCAACACAAGAATTAAACTAACAGAAGCCGAAAAGCATCCGTAATGAGGGACGGTTTTTTTAAACATCGTTTTTTGATTTTGTGAATCTTCATGAATGTCTGCATTTCCGATGAATCAAGGAGATTTAGGCATTCCAAAATCTTGCTTTGAAAACCAGAGTTTGCTTACTGTCCGTTTGGAAGTAAGCTCCTTAATTAAGCTGTATAAAGGAACGTTGGTATTATAAGTTACATAAAAAAATAACATCTGATTGGTTGCGAAATAAAGAAAAAACATACATTTTATATGTAGTGATTATATGTAACAAAAACAAAACTTCAGACAAATAGAGAAGAGAACAGGTAGGGCTGGGATAACTCAAATGTGCTTTTTTTAAAATTATAAATATCCTATTGTTTTCATGTTTTCATAATAAGACTGCAATAAAGTCAATTTGATTTGATAAGACTTTAATCTAATTGGGTCTTTGTGGCCAGATCAAAATCTTAAGATTTAAAGTGAATTTGGAATTTCTTCTCATAAAATTGTTACTGCTCGTAAATACGACATTTGTTTTGCTCACTACGTATTAAATATTATATTTAAAATAAGCTTGAGATCTCGAAAACTAGAGTTTTATAACCAAATCTCCACGTAAATCTTATTTTAAGTGGCATTTGTTTAAATTATACTTGCTTGTCTTTCTCGAGACATTATTTGCTGGGTTCATTACTTAACAACAGCAAATATCATATGCAGTTATCACTGAAACAAGCAGACATATTCATTGCAAATCTCGTTATTGCTTTCGCTGTTTGGTGAAGCAACATATCAAAAAGCAGAAAATGTTTTAGAAGTCGCAGAAGTCACTAGAGACATAATTTAGAATCTACGAGTGTTCAAGGCTTATCGAGCATGAATATATCCAGAACTATATAAGGAAATACTATACGGTCCAAATTCCAGCATATCTAAAATATTTTTTACGGGAGAACGGAGAAAAACAACAACAACAACAACAACAACGACGACGACGTAAAAGAAACCTACGCATCAAGCGGTTTCTGTAAATAACCTTGATGAAAATGTTTCACAAGATGGTTTATTGATGACCAAACTTCCCTATCTCTAAGTAAAATTAAGTTATATAATTCTTATTAATGTAAAAACAATAAAATATCATAATACACATTTTCAATATTATGCTATGCGTCATAAGTCAGCTTCGGTTTCATACAGCGACGTAAGGGTGTGGCAGTAGCCTTCTTTGCAAGGTCATTTTTTGCCTCTCATCCTTCTCGCATTGTTGAAGTTATCTAGCCAGAAAAAAATTAAAAATTATCCAATCAGATTATTTATTTCTTCCTATAGATACACAGGGTAGTTAAATAAATAAAACATTTAGCTACAATCTCAATAAATTTATTAAAAAAATAACTAGAACCTTATGTGTTTCCCAATTGCTCTTTTAATGTTGAAAGGGATTGAAAATAACTCAAAGGAGATAGAATAAGAACTAAGTTTCTTACAGCTAATGAAAAGTTTTGATATTGAAGGCATGCATTAAAATAATTTTAACTCTATTTAATAGATTTTGTTGAATATGAAAGACTTCAAAGAAATCTCAGTCACCAGCTTCAGAACTTCGGATAGGATGAGCTCGTAAGAGCAACAGCAAAAGCGATTAAAAAATTAATCTTTCTAATAATGATTCAATAAGAAGATTTATGAATTTCTGATTTTTTACTGTATGATTTTTATGTTCTTCAGTGCGAAATTCAAATAATTGTTAATAATTTAAATAATAATAAACCACAGCCATTTTTTAAGCATTCAGATTTGGCATATTTTAACTAGTAGGAAAAAAAGAGGAAGAAAGAATTCTAATGCATTGTAATTGTCTTTAATTTGAAGAATACCATTATAGTAAAAATTGCTAAAACATATTTGGAACTACAGTCAAGCTTTCAATAATGGCAAATTGAATCAATGTAAGAAACCTAATACATTTCCATGAAGAAGAAAGAGCATATTTTTGTCTTGCTAATTTTATTGTGACTTTACATTTGAATTCAATGGTGAAGAAAGGTTAGAGTGTTACAAATTAATAGTCTTCAGTCATTATAATTTCCTTGAAAAGCATCATTAAAAAGTCAGTAACAGTAGCAAATAATTTACATAAAGCATTTTAGTAACAGTAGCCCATAATTTATGTAAAACATTTAAATAATAGAAGCACATAATTTAT
Source organism: Stegodyphus mimosarum (assembly GCA_000611955.2). NCBI lineage: Eukaryota > Metazoa > Arthropoda > Arachnida > Araneae > Eresidae > Stegodyphus > Stegodyphus mimosarum. The sequence goes on from KK116952.1 coordinate 66,031, forward strand.
ATAAACTTCCATTTGTTTTTATTTTTGGAAACATTCCATAGGTTGTAGAGACATTAGGTATTTTTCGAAAGCAGGAGAGATGAAAAATGAACAATGCCCTCGCCGAGACTCGAACCATAGACCTCTCGAATACGTGCCGAGTGTACTGACCACTACACCACGAAGGCATGCTAAGAAGACGGGAGAAATACCTTATAAGGTAGCTGGATTTTTCTATTTTCCATTTACTTCTGCAGCTAGAATTTCCTGTTCTATTATAGCCTATTTTAATATCTTTGATTTTTTAACTTTAAAATGATTAAATTTGCATTTTTCGTGTTCGTCTATATAGAGGCAATAAAGATTGCTTTAAAACATTTAATGTTTCTAATTAGCTTTCATTTTTAATTTTTGAAAAAAGGAACTAATTCCAAATTTGTACGCAAAGTAATTTTTCACACCCCTTGATTATGCTTATGGCTTCCGGAATTCTTGCTATTATAAACAGAGTTCTTTAACTTAAGAAATAACTACGTTTTTGTTTAAAAATATTTTACAAATAGATTTGAAATTATTGTAATCTTCAGATACATAAAATATCTCAAACTATTGGCAGGAAAATAATAATGTATAGAATTATACTCTTAGAAGACTGAAACTTACATACGCAAATGGTTTACCTTTAAAAGAATTTGTAAAAGGTACTGCTCGAATCTATGTTCTTCAGAAATATGTTAAGTATGGTATTCATTTTGATCTTGGCCCGCGAAAGTCAATAAAAAAACTTGTAATCAGTAATTAATTTTTTTAGCACCAAGCACTATTATAAAAAAGCTATTATTACGTCAAGATAGATAGACTAGATACTTATGCATTAGTTAATGAAGTAATAATTACCAGAAGCGAGCAGCATTTTATAGATGGAAATGACTAACCTGAGGAATTTTTTCATACTGGAGAAAAGCAGATAAATTTAAGAGGCCCAGAAGCAATTATCTACAAAGTAAGCGGGGGTTGTATCTTAAACGGCTTTGTTTGAAATCACTGGTGTCTGGTTTTGATGCTTCCGGATAAACTTTTGGAAGTTATTTCTCGATTTCACATACATGTCGTTCTCTCACTATTCTCCCTGTTTCAGTATTTTATCTCTCACTAATAATAAGTGAATAATAATCTGTAATTCATCTATATATTTATCTCTAATAATAAGTGAATAATAATGTAATAAATTATCTATATATTTGTCACTAACAATAAGTGGATAATAATTTAATAATCTAATAATTTATCTCTCCCTTTTCCAAGTTGCTTGAATAGCTTAAAATAGTTTCATTTTTTAAAGGATTTACATAACATACGTAAGAATTGTGCGAGAAAAATTACGTAATTATTTCAGGTTCATGAAATAAATTAAATCTTGTGAATAGTTAATGAAGTAATAAGCAACGAATTTTTATTCTAAGATTTCCAAGATTTTAAATGAATTATTTAGTACGTGCATACCCAGGAGGTAACTTTAATAGAAAATTGTTGACAGATCCCATATTGGAATATTCATAAACTAAAAATGTAGTACATTGTGATGCAAATGAAGCGATATTTATTCTAAAGTTTTATCAAAATTAATAACTCAGAATGTTTTTGTCCAATACATTCTTATTTGTAACATTCCTTTGAAGTTTTTTATATAGTGAATTATTTTTAGTAATAGAGCGAAAATAAAACTTATATATAAAAGAAAAACAAGGGATACTTAAGAAGTTAATTTACAAAGAAAAATATGTATAATTTTAATTAAATTTTTAATCTCTTATTTGTGGGATTTTTGTCATAAACTTCATTTTGAAGACGAAAAATAAAAACATTCTGAAAAGTTATAATCAACTTTGAATTATATGACTTAAAATTTATATCCGAAATGAAACTTTTTATTTCACACTCGATACGATCATGTTTTCTTAATATGATAATAATTTATAAATAATTCAATCTTAACATACTTCTAGCTACCTCTTGTCTAGAAGTTTACTGTTATTGACAGGCTTTTGCCATTAACTAACATAAAATTAACCTTATAGGATCACGGAAAGAAGGAGTAATGAAATCTGACGGAATGCAAAGGAAATCTTAATTATGAAAAGCGAGAATTAACATGATTGAAAATTAAAAAACTGTACTTTAGACCTATTGCAGAGCAGTATATACAATAATATACCTACCTATCCGAAATTGCAAAATTGCTACTTTCGAATAGTATCTATCCAATCCCATTCATTTACCATTATTCACATAACTAACATTATCTGTCTGGCAAATTCCAGGATCGATATTTTACCAGAAGGCCACGTTGTGTCATTTACAAAATTACTGTTAGACCGGCCGGGGTTTTCGCTAAAAAAATACAAATTTCCCAAAATTGCTATAAGAAAAATTATTTTCTTGATTTTCATGTAAAAATTCTTTTAGTGTTTTATACCTGGATCTGTTTACTTTTAATATATTGCCTTAATTTTTTTTGAGATATTTTAATATGCGCGTGCATATACGTTCTTACAGATATCACAAAAGGATTCTAGGCCGTATATATACGGCCTTGCTGGTTAGAAGGTTTTAAACCTTTAGTAGAAATGCTAGTGCGCAGATGTGTATTATTTTAGAAAGATGTCGTCGGTATTTAATATTAGGCTTACAAGAATAATACACACTTCTACTCCCTTGTCAAGAAAAGTATATAAAAGATTACCAAAAAAATCTACTTGGTGAAAGGGCTACGGAAACTTAAATGACTTCTGAAAGCTGTGCGGAGACGAACTTTTATCTCTTTGGAATGTCTCAAAAGGGCGTAAACAGTTTGAAGAAGAGAAGCAGCTTCCTCAGGAGGATACAATCTGCTATAGAAAACTCATAGCTGTACGTCAGGAGTCCATCACGTTTTTCGTGTAGCATCGCAGAACTGGGTTAGTTCCTTTAAAAACTGCCAAAACATTGTAATGAATTAAAAATTTGTAATGAAGAGAAATATTTTAAACTACCTAGTAGCTTTCCAGTTTGATGTATCTTTGAGAACTTTTGAGCAGCCAATGAAAACTATTCGAATTTTTTATGAGTTTCAATTGCACCGATTCAAATTTCACGTGAAATTTAAGATAGAATAAAAAGAAAAACTTAAACGTGGAACAAGATCTGATGAATCCAATGAATAACTGATTAAGGGAGAGATTTTCACTGAAAGCTGCTAAACAATTCTAAAACACAAGTGGGTTCATTAACATGAAGCATAAAAATAATTTTTTGTTTTTATTTTTTGGGCAATATCTATAATTCGTTGCATATTTCTTCCAATTGACTTATAATAAAATCAAAGCCCTACTTCCGGCTTACAGAATAAACTCTTTCATAAACAAATTCAGAGAAGTGGTAAGCTTAACTTTTCTTTTAAATATGAACCTTCGAATTTATTTACTCTTATTTCACCAACAAAAAAACATTTAAAATTTTATTATTTTTGATGATTTTGGTAGCACTGGGATTCTACATCAGCAAGGACACTTTGAAGGCAAAAATGTCTGCATTTATAATTTCAGTGACGTCACGGCAAGCACTTAGATGCTACTACCGTGTCTCTCAGTAGAAAGGGATTCGTGCACATATTTCGGTTTTAAATATTTCTGTAATAATTCCGAGAATGACTGTATTACTGAAGTAAATCTTATTTGGGATTATTTAGTATTTCAAGAAAAGTCGGCGAGAAGTCACGATTATTCTCAAAATTCACAATCGCCAAATTTGTGGCTGGACATTTTGTCTGCGTATTATCTTCCCTAATATGATAATATGAAAGTTTTGTACAGGCATTCAATGACAACATGTTTGCATGTAGAATTTGAAATAATTTTAAGGCACGAAAGTCGAACATGTGATGTACATGTATTGAAAACAAAATTCTAATAATATCATAGGAACTGAATATTTTATTCAGGAAATTATCAACAATGCGATGGCCCACCTCTGGCCCTGTTATGAAAGCTGTTATTGTAGAGTTGGAGATGCTCACCTGAAAGATTGCTTGCCATACACGTCCCAACTGGCGAGATCCGGAGTGATCCAGGGAAAATTGGAGAAGCCTTCATAATCCAAACGTGCTGTATTGGGGAAGATCTGGCAACCGCGTCAGCCAGGGAAGTGTTGTAAAAGCACGAAGACAAACAGTAGAAAGACGTGCCGTGTATGGTCGGACATTATCCTGTCGAAATGTAAGCTCAGAGGTCCGTAAAAGGAAGGGTAACACTACAGGGCATAGAATCTCGTCAACGTATCCCTGTGCTGTAAGCATGGAGGTAAGAAAGGAAGCAGGGGCCAACCCCGCACTATGAGTGAAGCTCTGCTCCATAGCTTTGGTCTCCAGATGGGGTGTTTTTTGTTTATATTCAGAAGCTCCCTTGACCGCTTTGATAGTATTTCGACACAGGACAGTTTCATACAAATCGAAAAACGGGACATTTCCGCATAAGCATTCATTGTGTGATAGATAATTGCAGCTTGTTTAGTTTAGTGACATTTACGCAAAAATCACATCTTGGTTATTTTTCGATACCTAACCACAGCAATTTTGATTATGAATTTGTTTTATAAAATTCTGAGCTGTTGAACTACAAAAATATAAATTTTAGCAAAAATGTTATGCTTAAAGAAGGAAAAATAACTTACGGTACTTTTAAAATTGTACACATCTTTCGATATCCTTGATAGAGTATTCGCTACTTTTATTTTATATTCCAAATGCCAAAATGTTTAAATAAAATAATTTTTTTTGCCATCCACATATTATAGTAACATGCACTTTTTAAAAATTTTTAGAGGAGAGGCTTTATAGTTGCTCATTTTAAACACATCATTTTATCACATCATTTTATCAACTGATTTTAAACACATCATTTTATCAACTGAAAAATGATCACTTTGGGTTTACACTTTTACTTATTTGGGTTAATTAACAAAATACGTAACAATTTATTAAATTAGTTATAAATGTATTTGAAATGAAGGATTTATTCATTCGTAAATTCCTGTGAAAGTTACTGTGAAGAAATTTAACTATTAAATGTATCTAAATTTATAGATTATAAATATTATCTAAATATACACTGGTGAAATAAATTAAGAGAATTTGCATATTTTATCGAATTGCAGGCAAAGAACTGAACTAAAGGAAAAACCATTGCTTCTAGATTAAAATGCAAATCTTGTATGGCAAATACGTAAGCGTACACGTGTGTGTAGGCGGAGCTAGTAGAAAAACAGGCTTTATAAGCGCGTGGAGGGTAAGAGGAATTGCGTTTGCTAGCACACTTCGACGAATGTCTTCCTGTTATCTTGCAGCAATCGGTTAAATTTACATCGGAACAGTAAAAATGAGTAACCACCAACGTTTAGATGATGGAATGAGTTGCGAATTGTGGGGAGGCTAGAGGCAGGCAAATGGCAAGTCCGGATATGCAGAGAGTTTAATTTAACGCCCAGCGGCGTGTGTAATCTATGGAAACAGTTCCAGGATACAGGATCCATCGAGGGAAATCCTGGGCAAGGTCGTCCAAGAGCCACGACGGCCAGAGAAGTTCGCTATTTGTCCAATTTAGCGAGGCGTAACAGAGAAGCTACAGCTTCTCAGCTCTCTCGGGACCTGTATGCAGCCACAGGAACCCATGTAACAAGGGTGACTGTTTCCAAAAGACTGAATGAGAGAGGGTTGTTTGCCAGAAGACCGTTTGTTTTCGCCCCGCTCACGTCTACGGACAGGGAACGCCGATTAGCATGGGGCAGGCAGCCTAGTGCTTGGAGTACGGGGCAATAGGCGACCGTTCTGTTCACCGACGAGTTCCGTTTTAGCCTAAACACCGATTCTCGCCTTACTTTCATATGGAGAGAGCCAGGGACGCACTACCGACCCTTCAATGTCCGCGAAATCAACAATTATGGCCGTGGTGGTGTAATGGTCTGGGCAGGCATCATGGTGGATGGCCGCACACCTCTTTGACAGAGGCTCTGTGACTGGTGTGAGGTATAAGGATGAGGTCTTGGAGCTCTATATTCGTCTTTTCCGGGGTGCAGTGGGCCCCGAGTTCATCTTACAGGACGATAACGCGAGACCACATAGAGCTCTTCTGGTCGACGAATTTCTCGAGAGTGAGGATATTCACCGGATGGATTGGCCAGCCAGGTCTCCAGACCTTAACCCTATGGAGCATGTCTGGGACGCTCTGGGGAGGGCAATTGCAACTCGCAACCCCCCTCCGAGGACCATCCAGGAACTGAAAACAGCGTTGCTGAAGGAGTGGGACCAATTGGCACAGGCACCGATAAACTGCCTTATTTTTCCAGTATGACATTACGCTGCGAGGCCTGTATGCCTGTAAGAGGGTACCACACCCCCTGCTTACGCATTTCTTTTGTGTCTTCTGCAACCCCCTGTTTCAGACCTTCAGACTCCCATGAGTGTTACACACGAACATGTGTGTCTGTTATAACAGTTGAATATTTGTTTTGTTTGTATTATATCAACCTATGTTCACACCAAATTGTATTAAAATCTGTCCCCTAGTTCTGGAGGTCGTTGATCAAATGTGAAAATTCTCTTAATTTATTTCACCAGTGTATAATAAACTTAATATTGAATTGTAAACATAAATTGAAATCCTGTTGCAAAATACGCTTATAAAACTATTTAAGCAAGAATTGTTCTTACTGGAAAGCAATCTGTTTTGTAAAGCAAATTCTATGAGATGCGCACTTAAGGAAGTAATACAGAAGAGTTTTAGAATATGCATTGTTAAAATTAAGGGTAAACAAAAACTTGATAAGTATAGTTAAAAAAAATTATTCCCTTACATTTTACAATAACTCAGTTACAAGTTTAAAATCATATTTAAAAAAATCCTTTTTTTATTCCCTTTCAGAGGAAGTTAAGTACATGGAAATGAGCACCAATATTTAACGTATTTCACTATTAAAATAAAAGGTGTTCTAATTTGGAATGGACAGAATAGAGCATTAATTATTTCGATTTAAAAGATGCCTCAGAAGCTGAAAAAATCATGTCATATTTGAGAAAGTGTTTTAGGAAGAAGATCTATAACTAGAAAAGAAACAATGTATAATTTTAATATTAATAATACAATAAACATAGATCTTAATTTTTGTAATCCTTAACCGAACAAAATGGAATTACCTTAAAATGTATTCCTAATATAATTAACGAAAACTTGTGAAAATAGTTCATTCAAATTAAACCGTTCTGGAAAAGGTATAGCATTTAATTCCGTTCAGAATGAAATGTTGTTTAAAAATATATTCTTTTCACATACTTAGGACTCTGAAATATTCTAGAAAAAAATACGTTTATATGTATATTTACGACGTAATTACAAAATATTTACATCCGATTGTGCCAAAATCCATTGATCTTAATGGTAAGTCACTGAATGTTTTGGTCACCAGGAAGGGATTGTCAGTGCTTCAAGACAATAAGGAAAACCGGTTAGTCTGTCCAACAGGGCCTGTCCTCTTCCGTCCTACCTCCATGACTGTAGGGTGCCTCGGAGGATAACCAAAGGGGTTCTGCTATCAAATGAAATGACATACCCTACCATAACTCCTGGTTGTTGCCTGTGCAGGAAGCGACAGCCAGATGAATATATGAATATTCCACCTCTATCCTGGATGTCTCCAGACACGTCTTCGCTAGTCACCATAGCTCAGTTCGAAGGGAGACTCATAGCTGAAAACATTTGTATTCCAGTCCGTGAAATTCCTCCAGGTGGAATGCGTCCGGTACCACTGCAAACGCGCCTGGCGATATGCGACTTAAAGAAGACCAGTCACAAAGTTCAGTCTTACCTGGAGCTGAATTAGGATCCATGAGTATAGAGGCAGTTTCTTTTGACACTTATACCACACAAAAGATATATTCCCCAACAAATTCTACTGTTTTTCCCTCATTGATATCTATATTCTAATGTTTTGTGCCAGATGGATGAATGTTTTAACTATATTTTAAAATCATCAAATAGTTCTTATCACTCAAAGTTCATGTACTCTAATGCATAATAATTCCAATATAATGATGTAAAGATATTAGTAAAATTAATAACTGAAGATATTCTGATAGCTTGTAGTAAAACTTTTAGTAACTAGTTATTCATGCTGACGTCTCCTGAAATATATTATTTCTCACGGATACATTTTGTCCTTTGATAATTCTTATTATTTGTGTTTACAATAAAAACTCAACAGATGAAAGCTTTACTCTTTTTTTCTAATATGTACTAATGAACAGCGATATAAAGCTATCTAGTATTTTCTTTAAACTACAGAAAACTAGAAACTTTGATTAAGTTTTTAATCTGCTTTGAAAACGTTGGGGATTTGAAAAATAATATTTTCTTTATGATATTTTTAGAATAAATAACCTTTAATTCTTTTTTTTTCCTTTCCATTTTTTAATTGATATATACGTTCCTTTTTTTCCGATTTTTTGACCGATTCCGTTCGTATTGACTTAAAAAATATAATAATAATGATAATAATATTAACAACAAACAATAAAAAGGAAAGCTGTCTGAAGAAAAGTAAATACTATTTTCAAGCTAAATGTTATCAATGTGGAAAAAATATTTAATGTCTGATTTTCTAACGTTTACTCTCGTGTTTTTTATTATATTATTTTGCAGAGTTCCTTCAAAATAAAATGGTATCTTAAGTTTCTTCAGGTTACATAGTAACTTACCGAAAAAAAGCTATCTTGTAAGTTTAAAAGATAACTGAAGAGTTGATCTCTGTACTTTCACGCTTTGTCGCAAAACGAAAGATTGAGTAAACTTTTATTTCTGTTCAAAATCCTCCTCGGAAATTCGCGGATATCAAAATTAAAGCTCTAGGCCTTTCAAACTTCTGATCACTGATTTCCTTCAAGAAGAATGCTTTTAAAACACTAAAACTTATCTTGATAATTAACCCTTGAAAAAGTGAGATATAGTAAAAGTTAAAACAAATAGGAGTAAATTCGATTGAAAGTCATGAAGCAATAACAGTTATTTCAAACCAATGATCGCTGATTTTTTTCTCCAAAACAAAGACTTTAAATGCAAAAATATTTGCTGCTAACTAAAGCCCTAAAACATGATAGAAATAACAAATTACATTTCGAAAGCTCTAAAATGATTTTCGCATACTTTAACATCTTAATTATTTCGTAATTATTTTAATTGTTGTAAGGTCACCAAATGAGGAAAGCATGGCTCCAGATGCATTTAAAAGGACTACTGTGAGCTGTGGTCACGATTAAGAGGTATTTAAAATTTCGTAAGCAGAGCAAAAGTTCATACTTGTTTCATTGCCAAGTAAAATTATATCATTAATACATCTATATTAGTAATTCGCGTGCTGTCAGCTGAAAAATTTGAAATGCAGTTGCATCTGAATCTCATTTATTCACTGAAGAATCAATTTTCGTTTCATTATATCTGAATGAAATGAAAAAATCTGATATGAACACCACATGACTTCCTTGTACAGTCTATTAAATTATACACATTTTTGTTGCAGTTCATTTAAACTTACATCCCGGAATTTCACTAGAGATATATTTCTCATTCAATCAACTCAGTTCTCATTTCGAGGGGAAGGAAAAAATACATAGATACTGAAACGTCTCCATTAAATGTTGTAAAATACAGATAAACCTAAAACACCAAATAGAGTTATAAACCGCTAAAGACACTGAAGTTCGTGCAGTAAATGACCTAATTCACTATGCTGCTAAGTTACAAACTTAAACAAATGGCGGCGGCGTTAGGCTTAGGCGAAGTTAAAAAAACTTTTAAATTAAAATCTCTGAAACAATCTTGTATTTGGCGTACATTTATCAAAACACTCAATCGATTTCAAGGGCAGCTAAAGGTCCCTACTCATCAGGAGAACGAAACTTCTAGAAAGGGAAAAGCAACCTCAGTAACGGCTTTTTATACCCTCGGGTAGTACCATGCGCGAGGAGACAACGCCATCTATTGGCAAAAGTAATAACCAAGAATTATGTTAATAGAATTTTAAAAGCGTTAGGAAGGACTGGATTGGACTTAAAATCATTCATTAAACATGCTAAATCTTTGTGAATATGAAAAGCCTCAAGAAAATCCAATTCACCAACGGAAGAAGCCTTTTGAATAATTTTTGCAGATCCAAAGTCAAAATTATGATTAAATTACCAACTATGATACGCTATTGAAGACTTGTTAATTTCTTTCGGACATAAGATCTTATGTACTTACTTATACATACTTACGTAACGGTGTCACGAAAAAATCTCTTCTAAATCCGTTTTAAATCAGTTTTATAATTCGTGAGGGAAAAAGAGTCTTTTATTTTGTCCTTACGTTACAGATGTAACGCAAAAGCATCGTTAAATTGCACTTGATGGCGGTCAAAATGGATATTTTCGTTGAAAAATGGCACCCGGAATATTTCATGATTACAATACTTCCTTTATGTCGTACAAGGAAGTGAAAAGACTCAGAAACCTTAAAATAAACAGAAACTTTAAAGAAATACTACATTAATTGTTTTCGTTGAATTTTACTTTGTTGGCTTAGTTGTAGCCTTTTCAACAAATATAAAATGTATATGTATCAATTATGAAGTAATTTTCAACTCGGCAATTATATATACCCTGGTTTATGAAAGTAGATAAAACGAAATGAAGACCACTTTTTTTAACAACTATTAATATGTACAAAAATTTTGCTTTCAAATGTAATGAATTAATTTCCGGGCTACCATGAAATTTTTATTCTTGATAACTTGAAACTTATATCATTGTCTTAGCTATGAAACAATGATTAAAAGCCAAAATTAGAAAGAAAATGAATGTGTAATGAATGAATGGTGCGGCTACTCTTAAACTAATGAAATGTAATTATTACATGAGGAATTTTAAATTAAAGAGATCTCATTCTAATTGCACTTCAGATTGGTTTCATTAGCTTTACGTTAAAAATAAAATGTTAAAACTACTCTAGACGTTTTTGGAAAGAGAAGTGAAGACTGTGAATGGCTTTTTAATGGTATTTAGTTGAAAGTGAAAATTTCCAAAAATATAAACAGAAAAACTATTTTTAGAAACGTCGAAATAAATTATATTCATTTTATCTTTCAGTGCGCCATATTTACTCACCTAATTTACTTAAAGCAGTTTGAAATCTGCATGCCCACTGTTAGTACTTTTATACTAGCTCTAATACGTTTTATAAGTATTGATGCTATAATACATTTTAATGCATCTAATACTTTCCTCGTTTCTTGGCATAAAAACAAAAATAGCAAGAGGGAGTTAGATGCACGAATTCACATCTCATACTGACTACATTAAAAGATGCTATTTAGCAAATCAAATTAGTTTTAATAGCATTTCAAATTTTTAATCAAGGCATATTTTATTTTCTTAGTATTCGTATTACCAGAAATACGCTCATGTCCATAAATTAAGGATAATGCAAAATCAGGCGGAGGAAGAGTTAGAAGCAAAACAAATTTGACTTATTTGTAAAGCTTATTTATTAAACAAAAGGTAAAGACCAAAAACAGAAAGATGTTATATGTTTGATATTATAAAAAAATTAGCGATTTTTTCTCCCTGGAGCAAGTTACAAAAACAAAAAACCTATTTACAAAAAACCAATATTACATGTTTGGTATGATTGTCAATACATTGTATGTTTCCCAGACGGTGCAATACAGTCCGTACAACGCCTAGGCATGCTGAGTATCAAATTATCGATCTGATCTTGGGGATATTACACCACTCAAAAAGCAATGCTCTCCGAAGTTCCGGTAGACATGTAGGAGGAGGTTGACGGGTTGCAATTCGTCGGCCAAGCATGTCCCACACGTGCTCTACTAGATTCAAGTCCGGTGAGAATGCTGGCCAGTCCATACGGGTGATATCCTCCGATTGAAGACATTCGCTTACGATTTTTGCACGGTGAGGACGGGCGTTGCACGTTGTCATCCATAAACCAAAATTGTGCACCCATGGCCCCCCGAAACAAACGTACATGTTGTTCCAGAATGACGACCCGATAGATTTAGCTTGTCATGGTTCCAATTTGAACATGCAGGTCAGTTATGGAACCCAGAATAATTCTACCCCAAACAAGCACTCCTGCACCACCGTAACGGTGTCGTTCAATGATCTTTTCTTGGTGGTAACGGATACCTGGAGCTCTCCATATGAAAGTCCGGCGAGAATCAGACCGCAAGCTAAACCTGGACTCGTCGGAAAACATCACACAAGCCCACTGCTGCGGTGTCCACAAAGCATGCTCTCTACTTCAGGCTAACCGCAGGCGACAGTGAGTTGCAGTAACGCATCTGACAGGTCTACGAGCATATAGACCAATCTGCCCTAAGCGTCTGTACACGGTCTGCCTTGACATTGTCGTACCAGTGGCTGAAGAGAGCTGACGAGACAGGTCTGAGGCTGTGCTCCGCCTGTTTCTTTTGGCAGTAACTGCCAAATACCGGTCCTCATTCGGCGTTGTAACTCTGGGGCGACCTGTGCTGTAACGTCTACTCACATTACCATCATCTTGGAATCGTTGCCAAAGCCTGGAGATGACACTCTGGGCAATTCCAAGTTCGTCTGATACTTCCAGTTGGGTACGCCCACATTCCAGACGGCCGATAATTCTACCACGTAAAAAATCATCCAAATGCGTCCTTTGTGTCATAACTATTCGGTTATTGCACTGAAATGCTTATAAAGCGCCTGCGAACAATTTTACTTCTTTGCCTGTATTCCTTATATATCACTCTCTTACACTCTCGTCATTGTGACGTACCATCAGTGTCATCTGGTTACTTCCTGAAATTTGCATATGATTCTTGAAGATGTGTGTAGTGATTTTACAGGTGATATATTTATTTTAGAGTTCGATTTCCGCGTGACTCCGAATTATCCTTAATTTATGGACATGAGTGTAGTAAACCTAAATTTAGATTATTATTGTGGTTGAATATGGCTTTGGGTTATAATTTTAACAATAGGGAATAAAATTTAAATGATCATGAAACATTTTTGAGATCTTACCGTATTTCAAATAATCTGAAGCGGAAAAAGAAATTCAGCGGTCAGGGTTAAATTTATAGACACAGAAAAGCAAATACGTATATCGAAAACAGAGGTCTTCCAGAATGAGTTTAGATGACAGTAAAGTTGCCAGAGAGAGATATTAAGACACTTTAAGGTGAAAAACTTGTTCACCAATGTTAATTCTTAATGAAATTTTTAAACGAATAAATATCACAGATCCCTTATTAAAAAGTTGAAATATTATCAAATTCTGAAATGTGCAACTCTTACTGTTTTTATATGTAATGTCAATTGCTTCTAATTTTTAAAATTCTAGTGAAGAAATAACTGTGGAGATTATGAAGAGAGTGGTATATGTTGAGAACCATAGCAACATTGATAAAAAGTAAAAAAAAAAATCTTTGTTTTAAAATAAACTTTTTGAAATGAGAAATGTTATTTAAAAACAAACGTTTCCTAATGTTTGTATTACACCATCCTCGTCCGTTTACAGCAACCGGAGAATATTTCCTGCAGCTACAATGAATGAGAGTAATATAAAAAACCAGCTGCTACCTCTCTTGAAGAATGACTTATTTTTATAAATAATACATATATATATAATAAAATTTTACCAAAGAAAAAATAAAATCTGAAAGGTTTCAGACTTTTATATTACGCCCAATTTTTTTTTTCATTTACAGGCACATACACATTTCGAAAGCATTTGGGCTAACGCCATATTGTGTTAAAAATATTTAAAAACAGTTTATCTTTAGAATTTCTGACAGGAAGACTGGAGATAAAAATGCTTTATTTCCTACAGTGTTGCCAGTGTTCGCTTTGAAATTTTTGAGTGTTTTTAATAAAAATTAGTTAAAGGTTTACAAAATATTAAATAGACAATAAAACAAATTCAAAATTCAAAATTCGGTCTTCCACGTGCCCATGTTCGGGTGAAAGACTCTGTTTATGACGATTCTAGATATTGTTATTTATTCATAGTGCGAGAAACGTACCTACATTCATGCAGATTTTTCATTATTTAGCTTCTTTATATATAATACAGGGCGATAATATTTGGTGGTAACATTTTGAAAAATGATTCAGACATTTAAATCGACGCGACACAAAATACTTTTTTGAGACTAATAGCCCTTCTGGGCTAACGTTCATTTGGGATAAAAACAAAAGCATTCCTCAGTGCAGATTTTGCAATTTTTATAACTTTATTATTTTGTCAAACTCTGTTAAAATAGTGAATTAATATTTTCAGTGTTTTTCTACTTGTATGTAAGAATATGTATAATTAGTGCATTAAGTAAATGAAGGCATCTATATGTAAACTGAATATTAAATAATTAAATTGTGTATATGTAAGTGAAAAAAATTAAATAACGAAATAAAGTTCATTTATAACTGTAGAGAGGTGAGTTTTGAAATTTGTTTTCGATAATTGTCGGACATACGTTAATTTAAAGTTTTATGCTGAGTTCACCTATGGTAATATAATAGTAATACCGTTAAATTCTGTCAGTGAAAGAAAAGCATTTATAAATTTGATATTTTTTTTCAGATCTAGTACGTTTTTCTTGCATAAGTTAGAAGGAAATTTTTTTCTGATTGGTCATTACCCTACTCCAGGTTAACTTAAAATAACGGTTAACATAGTTATCCGACAGCGGTTAAACAACAGGAAAGAGAATAACGTAAACTACAATTAACAAAAAAATACTGTTGACAAAATTCATATTCTTAAAGAGTTTAATTTGAAGACTGTTTATATGACTATGTAAATTAAATTAGCATTGAAAATAAGAATATTCTTCAGAGCAAAAGAACTATGTTATTGTTTATCTGTTATTGTATTTCAATATGAATCAAAGAGGAATAGGAAATTGATGGCTGTGTACTTAGCTTATTTTTACGATTTAGCAAATTAATTTTACTTCCTTGTAGGAAGTAAAGGAAGTATTATAATCGCGCAAAATTTCGATATCATATTTCAACGAAAATATCCATTTCAACCGCTCTCGAAACCATTTGAACGATGTTTTGGCTTGACATTTGTACGTAAGGACAGAATAAAGGACTGTTTTCTCCAAAATGAATTGTAATATGGATTAAAAATGGATTCAGGAAAGATTTTTTTTATGTCTGTACGTACGTATGTATGTATATATCTCGCATAATTCAAGAACGAGTAGCCGTCGAACGTTGAAATTTTGTATATGGGACTGCTGTAACATGTAGTGCTGCACCTCCCGTTTTCGTTGCTATTGGCTGCACCAGTCTTATATAAATATATATAGTTATATTTACCGCTCTATGTTTGCATGGCTCCTACTCTTTAGTTGTATGGCTGTGTGAGCGTAGATTTTTATCCTTATATATTCGTAAACTGTGCATTTTTTGCTTTAAATGTGATTCAATTATGTAATGTTTATGTTCCGGTTAAGGTTTTTATGCCTTTAGCTACTTAGTTAATCTGCATGCAATAGCTCTAGAACTATAAAAAATTTAAAAGTGGAGAGTTAAGCTAACGAATCGCCATTTTACATTCAAAACTCAGTGGAACAGTGAATTTATTCAGTTTCTACACCTTCAATGTCTTTTGCCGAGTGGAACGAAAAGTAAACTTTTAATTTTGTGCACTGGAAAATCTGCTTTCTTGTCCACTGGCCGAATTGCTTGTTTTTGAGTAGAAACTCTAATCTTAATCGTAAATATTTTTTTTTTTTTTTTAATTCTGTTAACTGTATTTGGTGTTTTATGTTTTCTTGAATCTTACAATTTTTAATGAAGAAGTTTTGAGTTTGTATGTATTTTTGCTTTGCTGCGACGTGAGAACTGAATTCATTGAATGAGAAATATATCTCTAATGAAACTGGAGGAAATAAGTTTAAATGAAATGCAGCAAAAATTGTGTAAAATTTAATAGACCATACAAGGAAGTCATGTGATGTCCACATAAAATTTTTCAAAGAATGATTTAACAATGTTTACGTATTGAAGGTTATGGACGATTAAATTACGTACTATAATAGAAGGCAAAAATAGTTCCTAAGTACTGTGACATAATCTGCTTTGAGTATTGTTATTTTAAGCATTTTCTTGCGGTCTTTGTACTTCCTCCAGAAATTTAACTTTAGTTGTATGGCTTCTGATTGTTATTTTTTCATCGCTCCACGACAAACAAACTTACTTTTTTCTAGACAGAAACTTCGCCCCTGTTGATCGGGTGTTGATTTATTTAGCAGAGGGAGTCAAGGGACTTTTGTAACAGCATAATGAGGAATGTCAAGCTGTGTGAGAATTAGCGATTTTCAATATCTTAGCCCTTGAAATTGAATTAGCATCTTATTATCTAGCATCTTATTACTTGAATTAGCTAGAAATCGATATCAGAGCAGTCATCTCTCCTGAAATGTTATGCCTCTTTGATTTTCTAGTCTTCGCGTCAACTTCACTGAGAAATTTCAGTCTAGTTAGTTGTCGCTTTAAGTGCATTTAGAAATCAACATGAGTTACTATTATTATTTTTTAAATTTTTTCCTGTTTCCTAAAAAGAGTAGAGAAGGAACATTAAAATGCATTTCAGTTTTAAATCTATTTAGAGATATATACTTCAATAAACATTTAAATTTTACTATTCCATTATTTCTCCATCTTAAAAGTCCAGACTTATTTGTGTCAATCTATGAGCTAAATAAGATAAATAAAATTAGGGCATTAACAAGTTGAAGGAACAAGATATTTTTTCAAATAAGTTTGGACTGCTGCAAAACATTTTGGATTTTAAAACAGGCAACCAGAATCTATAATGACATTATTGTGTATGTATAATACATCAGATGCAGACTTTCAAAAAACCTAACTAAAAATATTTGTTGCCATTAGAAACGTCCTTAAGAAAGTCCTTCAAAATTTTAGGACCTTTACATTATAGCATCCTGAATATATCATACCTTGCCTTTTCGAGAATTTTCCCTACGTAAAATAACAAATCATTTATTCATCTTTCACATAAAGTCGCACTTAAACTGTTCTCAGAGTGCTGCCATTCTGAAAAAATTTAGATCTTCGATTTTTGTTTGAAATTTAATCAATATATGATTCTTTTTAACAAATATGAGGATTTAAATCAATAAATGTTTCATGTTCATTTAGAAGTTCATTTAATTTTTCATAAGATATTTAATTTATATGAAATAAATTACATATAGCTTTATTACAATTATTGAAAGATATTTATAATGCCATACATCTTGCACTTAATACAGCATAGTTTTGCTTTTTACTTCAAAATTCTGTGCGCGTTTTTTCTTCTTCTTCAAAAATATGAGTTTAGAATAAACCATATTTAGTGAAAGAAATTTAGTGGAATTCTCCTGTTTATACATAACGCACATATGAACAAAAATTACCCTTAAAAGAGAAACCTAATCTATAAATAGCCAAATCCTATAATTTCATAAAAATTAAGGTCCATAAATATTTCAGTGTTAATGTCATAAATGTCCCTCGTTGAAAGGTAAAACCAGGATAAATGATTTAGAAGCAGCTTTCCATTGTTACTCTAATTTGCTTATCGAGACGTGCGTTTCTATTGCTTATCGCGAGGTCTACGAAGAAAATGATATGTATACAGAAGATGCGAGTTTAATTTAAAATTTTTTTTAATAAGCAGCAAGCGTTTCAAATCTATATTCTCAGAAGAAAGAATTTATTTTAGAAATAAGATTTTGAGAAAAAAAAGACAAATTACCCGAAAACTACGCTAATACTAAAAAAAAAATCTGATGTGGACACATGACTTCTTTGTATAGCCTATTAATATATGCACGTTTTTTGCTGCATTTCATTTAAACCTATTCCTCGAATTCCAATCGAGATATATTTCTCATTCAATTAATTCAGTTCTTCTAATCTAATCTATTTCACTTCTGGTGTCAACTACTTACAGTAATTCAGTTCTTACTTCGCGGCAAAGGAAAAATACAGAAAACTCAAAACAACTTCATTAAAAATTGTAAAATGCAATATGACATCAAATAGAGTTAAAACAGTTAAAAACATTTACAGTAAAAATTAGAGTTTCTACGCAAAAAACGCAATTTGTTCAGCGGGTAAAGAGGCATATTTTTTTGTTGCACAAAACTGCAAGTTTACTTTTGTCCCACTCGGCAAAAAGACATTGAAGGTGCAGAAACTGACTCAATTCGCTATTCTACTGAATTTCAAATGTAAACAAATGGTGGTTCGTTAGGTTTAACTCACTGCTCTTAAATAGTTGATAATTCTACAACTATTACATGCAGATTAACTGAAGGCATGAAAACCTTAACCGGAACATAAAAACCCACATAATTCAATCACTTTTAAGAAAAAAATGCACAATTTCCCAACATATATGAATAAAATACTAAGCTCACCGAGCCAGGTAACAAAGTGGAAATATATATATATATATATAATTACAAAACATTAAAAAAAATATAGGCATGCCTAGTATTTTCGCCCATTAAGTTGCTGAAAAATATCAATAAAGACACATATGTTCAAAATAAAAGTAATTAAAAGTAAATTAAAAAGCCTATGACTTGCGCTAAAGCTGCAAAGTAATAAACCAAAAATTGATGATAATTCATAATAAGAAAACTTTTCATATACCATCTCCAAGGAAAGAAATTCAATTTAAAACCATGAATGAAAAAAAAAATTCCGTCAGAAATTTAATTAGAGTTTCAAATTAGTATTTTCCAAACCTTCTTTGCTTTAAAAACATAAAAATCTACTATGAAAAATCTTTAATCTCAAGAATACCATTATTAAGAGTAAAAATTTTAAGCATTTAAAAATAGCTATTGTCATTGATCGTAGATTATTCGACTTATCAAGCAGATAAACCAATCGACCATCAATTAACAACAAGCAAATTAAGAGAGAGTGTTTCATCTTACTTCCAAGTAAGCATCAAATTATTTGCCAGACCCAAATCATAAGTCACAATTAATATTCAATCAAAAAAATACATTAGTCCATTTAAGCCAAAAGAATACTGTTAAACAAAATAAATAGCAAATAATCTTCCAAATTAAGCTTTCTCCCTAAGAACGCATTTAAACTGAACGAGATGCTTACTTTAGAAGACATATCCCCTACACTCTCATTTTTGAACTCAAATACAAAAGTAAAAACAAAAGTATTCATTTTAGAGCATTGGAAGGAATTTAAAATCATAAGAAATTCAAAAATGATATAGTCCTTTATTCTGTAATAAATCAGCCCTTTCAAGTGAAAGCCTCGTTCAAATGATTTCGAGAGCGTTCGAAATGGATATTTTGGGTGAAATATGACACTAGAAATGTTTTCAATTACAAAACTTCCTTTACTTCATACAAGGAAGTGAAAAGCTTGCGTTAGATAGACAAGTTTTATTTATTTAGTTTTGCTAAAGCTTGCGGTTAACGTCTGTTGGGAGTAACTGCAATAAGTTAAAGAAACTGCTCAAGAGAACACCGAAATCCTCCAGCCAAAGAATTTTAATTGAACATTCCATGCATAATGTAAAATTTTATATGTTCCTAATTTGGCTAAAATTATACTATTGCAGCATTATTATATTTCTCACTAAAATTATTTCATTAGAATTTAAAGATAGCTCCATTATGAAACAAACTGCATTGTATTAAATTGTACTGGAATATTTGGATGCATATTAATGGAAGAAATAATATCCACCGAAATCTTTTGAAGACAACAGCCCATAGTTCCGGATGTTTTTGGTCATTTGTGGTGGTAATTATCTTAGAGAAAATGGTTATGAGTGAAGAAACTAATTGGTCAGAACAACGGCTTTATCCTTGGAGTCTGTTAAAGACATGTACAGAAGTAGAAGATTGGTATA
Source organism: Stegodyphus mimosarum (assembly GCA_000611955.2). Taxonomy (NCBI): domain Eukaryota; kingdom Metazoa; phylum Arthropoda; class Arachnida; order Araneae; family Eresidae; genus Stegodyphus; species Stegodyphus mimosarum. Next base: position 86,040 of record KK116952.1, read on the forward strand.
TTAAATTTTAATAGCGCTGTATTAATAATATTGCTTATTATTTTCAAAGATAGTCGAAACTTGAAAAACTGATTACCCTGATTTTTGAAATGCTGTTATGTGAATACTATTTTAAGACAGGAAAGCAAAACTTATGTTTGTAAATTACAGGAATTTAAAAACATCTGAGGGTTAAGTTTATATAATTTTGTATACTAAGAATATGTGTAAAAAATACTCATATATAGGCATACAGGAAGGGTGTATATTATGTGTTAAAAAGGCATATACCAAGAGCTTGCGAAATATCGGGTAGAAATGCAAAGACAGATGTAAGAGAACGAAATAAACATAACTTGTAAAGGAATATTGGCGATCAAATGCTGCTTTGAAGTAAATTATTACGCCTCGTGCTTTTTTCGAGGGATATGCATCGCTACCCGAAAGCAGAGCTTGCCGACATAAATTTTATGTGTAGGTCTGCAGATGATTACGGTGCAGAGGCTCAAAGAAATTCATGGAAATCCTTTATCGTTCCTGTTTTTTAGTAACTGCTCCATTTTGGCCGCAGCCCAATGAATAAAATCCATGTCCGCGAGTTTCACGTTCATGTAATCTTGTATAACACTCGAAACATACACCAGAAAGTGCTATTTATGTCAACAGAAAGCTTTAATCTTCCGAAGAGCATCCTGCATCGTCTTAGCGTGCCACTTTGGCATACACATTCCATTACAAAATCTGCTTGTTTTAGTTTTCTTTATCTGCCATTATTACTACTTAACCTTATTTTTTATCTGCATTTATAATCTAAATCATTCTGTAATTAAGATACGTTTGAAATGTGCAACTGCTATTAAAAAATTCTTGATGAAATCAGGAACGTTTATGTCCGAAAATCTCGAGCCTTTCCCTTTTTATTCCTAACAAAAACATTCATGGTTTTCTCCGAGAGGCATATTTTCTTTGATGTTTTGTTGAATTCTCGATTAATTCAGAAGACATTATCATCGGAGTTGTCTAAATATATTGTTACGAATTTTGTGTAATATGTAAGTAATTTTAATATGTAAATTATGATATCTCTTGTATAATGCAACTTGAAAGGCTTTAAGAAAGGAAAAATAAGATTACAGGAGCTATTCCATTTAGCATTGAAGTAAATGGCGAGATAGCGTCAAGCTGGAGATGGTTTTTACGACGAATTTTCATTGTCAAAATTTGGTGAAAATGCCAAAAGTCACCAAACTTGGCGATCAATAGGAGAAATTGTTCGATCCCTATGCTAGTGTAACTGGTTCGTTGCCTATGTAACTGCAACTTTAACCGGTTTTATGTATGTGTAACTGTGTATACCTTCCAGCAATTTCAAAAAATAGAAGTTACGGGAAATTTCGACGCGGACGGGAGAAAGCTATATAAGACCGATGAAAGCACATCAGTTTAGTTCAGTTCAAAATTTAGCCCAGATTATTATAATATACTTTATAACAAGTATAATATACTTGATAACAAGTATAATATACTTGAGAGTATTACATATAATATACTTCAAAGTATTCAGGGATCGCTATGCGGGCTTATGAATCTGAGTATTTTTATATTGTCTTGTGTTGAAGTGGTAACTACTTATTGTGCTCAATGATGCTGAGAAGAGCTGTGCGATTGCTCTTGTGAAAAGTTCCTGAACTCTTGGGAAAATAAATTTTATCAAGCTATCATCGGTCTTGTATGCATTCAATCCATTATGCCCGTAACAATATTTAGTACATCTCATTATCGAACAAAGGCTCCGTATAGCTGATGTGTTGAGTAAGGTACTGAAGGCCATTGAATGATTACTTAAATTACGGACGAAAGAGGGTTAGATAGCGATGAATTAAAACAGTTCTTTTAATTCTATTAGTAGTAGTCAAGTAAATGATTCTGTGGGATAATCTTTAAACCATCTAATTTCTTACATTCCTCCTTCTAATGTGAAATTTGCCTAAAGGATACGGAATGACTCCCAGTCATCAGTTTAAATTGTTGATGAATGGGAGTCCACAATTTTTGCTTCTGATTCTCGAAGTCAAGCAAAAAAGGGCTTGAGTGTGAGAAGTATTGGAAAATACTCCGTGTTCTCGTCCGGAGTGAAAAACATAAAATATAGTAATATAAAATTCTGACAGTGTCACTACAAAAGCTTGTAAGAAGAATATTTTCATTCCATACAAACTACTAGGCAAATTTGCCCAATTCGATTACTGGATACTTCCTTTAATATTACTTGGAATTTGACAGAGAGAAATACTGAAATTTGTTTACTGTAAGTTGCAATTAAATATGTAGAGAATGAGGACACACATAAAACTTATCTGAAGTACATAATACATAATATAAGTTGAAATCACATCATAACATATTAATTACAATACGTTACCTTGAACGGCTATGGAAGAAGATACAAGGCAATGCAATGGAAAACCCCTTAAAATAATGTTTTGAGTCAGAATTACATCGATTCCTTCAAACAATAAAGTTGCTGCTAGAGGGTGCATTTCTAACAGAAAATCTTTGGGAATAACAATAAATTCTTCAGTAAAGGAGCTAAAGCTTTGAATTTAACATACATAATGAACAGTAAGACCATTAAGATATATACTAGTGACATCATTTAAATATAAAAATATCTTGACGAATCATAATAAATCTAAAACAACGTACTTCACGGATAGTAAGCATTTTAGTACATCAGATGTTTTTGCGTTTTAAAAAATGTCACGAGGTCCAAGGTTAACAAAAAGAATTAACATATTGTATACTAAAAACTGAAATAATTGTCGATAAAATTTCAAATGTTTAGGAACTCAAATAACACAATGTTAGTCTTGAAGAGGGAAAGTAAATTAGTAGTGGCTACGCAAGATGCCTCCTAAGTACAAAAGAAAAAGCAATTTACTCTTCTCTTAATTACTTTTCTATTTATTTTTTTTAACCGCGCTTTTAGAAATGTTCATAATTTAAGACGTCTTCAAGGCCTTTTCCTTTAATCTTTCTTTTCAAGTTGTTCTTTTTGATTTATTTTGTGCTTTTTTTGCTTATAAAGTTTAATATTCTCTTTTCACTTCATATCCAAATTCTAAACTTCTTTGTATAGATACTGAATAGAAATTGGGATTTAAGGACAAAATTTTAATATGGATTAGAGAGTGGCTTAGAGAGGAGAGAGAAGGAGTGATAATCAATGCCTAGTTTCCTATTTGAACCAGCGCATTACAAGAAGGGTCTCGTACGGGTCTGCTTTGGGAATTTTATTACTTTTTATTTATATAAATGGCAGTCATAGTAATATATGCCTCACAATTTACCAAAAAGTAAAGATTGTAGAAGTCATAAGAAGAGAATGATCAGTAAAGATTAAGAGATAGTAATCTAAATCTTCAAGATTATGTTAGAATAATAGGAAAGCAACCAAGTATCAGATTTATTATTGTGTAAATATAATTTATAATTTGTATTTGATAAACAGGTACATATCAAATGTAGTAAATATTTTGGGGCTAATAATGAAAGTAAATTAGTAAGTGAATTGTCAAAATAGATCTGTATAAAAAGTATAGAACAATGAAGACCATCGGTGAAACCTTCAGAGATATTAGATTTGTTTCCTAAATGTAATGAGAACATTGTTGTCATTTTAATGTTTACATCTACGCATAAGCATGAAAAGTCAAAGCTGGGAGAAAGACTATCGGTTATTGTTTATAAATCTGGGCACCCAGTGCAGTGAGAGTCATATACAATTCTAATTTTATATTTAATTTTAGTGCAATCTAATACCCTTTTTTTGTTATGTACTATTTCTCTTCTTTACAATAATTTTGGAATATTTGCCTGTTTAAACTTCCCAGAGAAATTTCTCGGACATTTTTGACTGTTGGTAGGACAAAGTTCCTTGATGTTTTATTTACGGACTATTGTGCCTTTAAGTATTAGTTTTTATCTTCTGAAATTCACCTGCGTACTACGGTGCAAATGCGCAGTCAAAGATTTCAACTTAATCAAGATTACTTCGATGAATACGAATTCCTGTTTGACATCATATATATTTCGACCTCAAAATATGCTACTCACGTTTGTTAGTATTTATCTTTCACACTCATGGCTTTTTAAAAAGAGCTCTTTCTAAGCGCAAACTCACCACGATTGATGGATTCTGGAGAATAGAAGAGAAACACGCCAATGTGACAATCAAAATCGCTGAAACAACCTTATTTTTGGCGTACATTTATCAAAACATTCAATCGATTTCGAGGGCAGATACAGGTCCCTCCTCATCAGGAGAACGAAATTTCTAGAAAGGACTCTGGAGAGTTGGGAAGAAGAATGTAAATCAACAAACCTGGAAATTTTATGAAAAATTCTTCTATCATGTAAGTCACGATGCAGATGTATAATCCCCCTAAAAAAGGTTATCAGATCAAATAATAATCCTTTACTTTTTAAACATTAAAACAAAGGGCCCCGAAATTGTTATAAAAATGCGTAAAATCTATTTAGATGGACTAGAAAATGCCAACTTTAAATAGATGCTATTAGAAACATAAATCATCACATAAATTACTCTCACAGTTCTTAAGTGTAGTTACAATGTAAAGTTCCTGCACGTAATTACAACGAAGACTAAAAAATTAACAATTGAAAACTCACACCGTCTCTTTGACCTCAGGAAGCATACTTACGGAGTTACTAACATGTTAGTTGTAATTCCGAGCAATAAAATCGGCGCTATAGTAAGATTTCAACGTTATAGCTGATTCTGTATTCGGAACTTCTTATTTAAAACTCAAAGCATCCTTCTATACCCTCCAAATTTTGATTTCTTTGTCTGTTTTGTGTCTAGAATCCGTAAGGGAGTTTACACTTTTGGAGTGATGCCGATGTCCAAGAGCGGTGATGTATTCTTGGCTGTAGCCACAACGCAAAGTATTTTTTTTCTTTGATGAAATGAAACAAACTAGTGCTATACTGAGCAGAATATGTTAATGAAGAGGATAATTATTATAAAAGATACGTGTCATTTATATATATATCCTTAATTTATCTACCTTATAATTTTCAGTTTGGTTTTACCTTCTGAAACTCACTGTAATACTGCTAAGCTAAATCTACAATCAAATATTTCTACTGACTCAAGATTACATAGATGATTACAAATTTCCGTTTAATGGATGTTATATTTTGACCTCAAAATATGCTACTTAAGTTTATCACTCATCTTTCTGTAACTATCCTAATGTGAAAGGTGAATATTGTATGTTTGCAAAATGATCCACATAAAAATAAAGTAACATGAAAAGCATCCAGAAATTTTTGATTACTAAACAATCAAAATAAATGCGTAAAGAATTTTCACATTGTTTCTAACTCGTAAAAATAATTTATATTTCTGCCTTGAATATTACGTGCATTAAAATTACAAATGGAAAATTTTCATAAGTGTTTTTTTCCTAGTATACATTAACTCCTCTGCCTATACCACAGAGGCACAGTTATTTACATTATACTGCTTCTAGCTCAGTCTTCTTTGGTGACATTCGAAACGAGCTCAATCCATAGCCATAATTAAAACCTTATAGAAACTACGAGTTTTAGCTTAACGCTATATTGCTTACATTTAGAATATTTCAAAAAGACTATATTTTACATTAGCAATGAAAATTGTACACAGAAATTCCTGTAATTAACAGACACAAACAAAAAGATTATCTGATAAAAAAGTATTAAAATGATTCACTGCCTAAGTTATCTTTCGAATTCTGAAATCTAAGACTTCTTTTACTTTAATGATGATAAAATAATCTTATATTTAACTATCTTTTAACGAATGAACTTCATCTAGAAGAAGCTAGCACTAATCAGCGGCCTAATAGTAAGATCACTAAACACTGGTAGTTCGACCAAGGCGAAAATTCAGCTAAACGGTTTGGCTGCATTGACGTTTACGTGACTCTTCTTATGTGTGACGTGAATATGAGCCAATTTCTTTTAAAAACTCTTCTACTAAGGCATTCTTTCTGCAAGGCGAGATAGGCCTCGCCACCTGTTCCTAAATGCAAGTAGTCCAATGTACTTGTAATTAATTATAAAACTAGCTTTTGTTGAAGAAATGTTTTCTCAAGAGTACCGAAGAAGCGCTCTTTTTTATTTATTTATTAAAAAATTCATTAATTGTTTTTATTGATAATATAGTATGGATTGTTGTTTTTTTTTTACCTAGGTCAAGTAAATAACACTTGTGGTTCATTTGTTCATACGTTTTATTTTTTAATTTAAATGTGATGTAAAATTAATATATTAGATAGATTATTGGAGGATGATGAAACTCATGACGGTTACCTGCCAAAGCAAAAGGGTTGCTTTCGTGAAGGACTTTCTATGCGGAATTGGTTTGTATTCACGTTACACAGGAGGAAAATCCACGAAAGCTAGTCATGCAGCCAGCCAGTCTGCCAGGGCAGAACTCCCAGTATTCAGCGGTCTTAACCAATCTGCCACATGTGGGACTTATAGTACGGTAGATTTCTTAGAAACTGTTAAACTACAAATTCAGAGGACTGTGCATTAAGTACCAATGGACTTGCATTGTTTGGCATATATATAATGTATAAACATTATCCGAAGAGAGACTATCTGGTTTGGAGTTCTTTTCAAGCTCCATAAATTATCACTTGCTACAAAAAACCCTTCTTTTCTAAGAAATAGACCACACAAACGTGATAATGTTACCTCAACTGTCTTTGCGGAAGAAATTTTTGACTTGAAACAGGGAAAATAACCATAACAGTTTTACTTTCTATTTACTTTAAATACATTTTGTGCTATTATTTTTTAGAATGTTTTCGTACTTGAGAGTTAAGTGCAATTTCCTTTTTAATAGTATCTTATGTAATACTTTTCATATTTAACAACATTTGTTAATTGTACAGCCTTTATTGAAATAAAATACATTGAACTACAATAAAATTCTCTCACTTACTCCTACTTTACTTCCCTCTCCCCCGAAAAAAAGACTGCAAAAGTAATCGAATGGTTTCTAGTCTTAGCCATTTCACGTTCATTCTACATCTTATGTATATGTTTTCCTGTTTCATAATTAATTTATAATTAATATATAAAAATAATAATAATATTGAAGAAATCTTAAATTACTAAAACTGAAACTCAATTTTTAATGCTGAATAATTAATTGAATTAATATTTTGCCTTTAAAGGTTAATGATGCATGTAAATTAATTAAATAAAAATATTTTAATCATATTAATTGATTTTAATCACATTTAATTTGTACTTTTCATTGCTACTTCTAGAATAACTGTAATTTAAAATGAATAGTTTTATAATATAATAAAAGAACTTGAAATACTCATTTTTAAATGATAGAAAGTCGTCAAAATACCTAAGTTACAATTGCATATGAGTTAATAAGCAATGGTAATAGAAATTTATGGCTTAATGTTAAATAGAAACTACGCGAAATAAGAGCAAATGCAATTTTTGTAAAGTATAATAAAACAAGAGAAATCTCCTACGTTAATTTTTTGGTGAACTCTAACAATGCCCATAACGCACAGATGAATCTAAAAATGAATTCTTACGTAGAACAGCTTAAAAATGCTTTCTAAAGTATTTCTAATTTCATTCAATATGCTCAGGTTCTTTCTTTTTTGCAGCCATTCGCTTTGGTGCCAATTCGCTTTAAAATCCGATTACTTTCTCGAAATGTTAATTTTAAAACAGTATAAACAAAAATGCATACTTGAGAAAATTATGTGAATAACAACACTAAGGTAATTAAATCATTTCTACGATTAAGTATAAATATTGTTGATGAATAATTTAAAATATTTGTTATTAATGTTTGAGAGTAGAGAGTAAAAGAAAATCGACTCACTTTTTAATATTCCGTTGGTATAAAGTATTAACGATGAAGGAGTGTTTTACACAAAATTTAGATCTTCCAACTCATCAGTATATCCTGAAGGCCTGGATGAAACTGAAAACGTGCGACGAGCGCTGGAGATTATATGCGATGTGTGTTTGCTTGCAAAAGAGAGGGAGGGAGATTTCGTTTCCAGTTTTTGGGAAATTCCTTTTCCTGTCCATAACATGTCATTCGATAACGCCTCCGATTTCAAAAGCGCTTCCTCATTGGCTGAGAAGTTGGATTGCGTTGTATTCTTGTGCATGACGTCACAGAGAAAGGACAGAGGAAAGGGTGAGATGGTTTCCATGGTTGCAGTTTCTGTTGTATACTAAGAAGTTAAAGTTGAAGTGTTTGCCAAGGCATAACTTTTCGAATTTTTACTTGAGAGTTGTTCTAATAACTGTACTTAAACTAATACATAATGTAAATGGAAGCGGGTGAAAGAATTCTCATTTTTTAATGTTTTAAAATATAATTAATAATTGAAAATTCTCGGAAATTCCAGATTTCTTTTTCTGAGGTTAGAATTATTTTTACTATACTGTTTCTATTTCTTACAGTAACTGTTTGCAATAATAATTCTCTTCTCCTGGAAAATAGCCAATTAGAAGAACTATACAAATTCGCGGAGCATCTTTGATTTCTTGACTTTGACATCTTTTCTTTATTCACTGACATCTCTGTTCAAATTATAAAAGTGCATTACACATCAATATAGTAAACTGAGTGACTTAAGAAAAATTTACGCTACTTGTAGAGACGTTAGGTTATTCTGAAGCAGGAGATGTAAAAAATAAGCAATGCCCTCGCCGAGACTCGAACCTCTCGAATACGCGTCGAGCGTGCTGACCATTACACCACGCAGGCATGCCAAGAAGAAATACCATTCCCACTTTTAAGGGGCGACTGGGGATTAAGGATCCCAATCGCCAAATCCTGGTGGTGAGAATCATCATCCCCCACCTTTTTTAGTTCGGGCGCCACTGTAGAGACATTAGAATATTTTGTAATAGGAGATGGAAAGAATGAACAACGTCCTCGCCGGGGCTCGAACTTCTGATCTCTCGAATACGCGTCGAGCGTGCTGACCATTACGCCTTCTAAAATACATTCTAAAATATTATCTCATTTTTTTTATAATTTATACGTATTTGTTATAATTTGTAATATGTCTAAATGATACTTTGTATAAACAATAACAGCCTTGATGTAATTAATAAGAAAGCATTTCTACGTTATTATATTTTCAGTTAAAATGAGCGTGCCACTTAAAACATTTTAATATGCTTTAGTTTAATATGAAATAGTTTTATTATCTTTATAAAGGTTTTGAATTCATAAAAAATACCAAAAGCAAATTACTCACATGTTTCATAAAATGTTTACGAGCATTTTCAGTATCATTTTAGGAACTTTATTGAGTTTTACTTTGAGTAAGTGTAAATTCGGAACCTTTGTTTGTGAAGAGAAGCACACTTCCAATGCAGTATCAAATACAGGTATTTCTATGTTAACAAACTTCGCGAAAAATGCGTGATATGTTAGGTTTATTCTGTTTGAAATGCATAAATGTAGTCACCGTCGAAATAACGTTTATCGGGACATACACATACTTGTTTTAGCTTGCTTGACCTTCCTAGAAGTATTGGTAAAATACATATTTTAGTATAGTCATAAGACTGACTATCCTGTTTTGGAAAGATTGAATTATACGAAATGTTAATCCCACAAAGCTATCTTATAAGGACAGCAGCTTATATAAGTTATCCTTATATAACAGCAGGATCAGAGAATGAGAAATCTATCAAACAAAGTAATTATGGCTGGATAGAAATCTGCTTTTGGTCAAAGAAACTCAAGCATCTTTCCTGAAATATCATATGTCAAAAATGTGCCCTTGCGTCGAATTTTCGAAAGGTAAATTAACTCCGTTTGCACTACAACACACACTACGGTCTCCCGTATAGTGTTATTTCATACAATTTTTGTATGGACAACCACAAATAACAACCACAAATAATCAAACGTAATTATTGAAACTTTAGTGCATGAGTATGACTTCTCCGGGAACTTTTTGATAAGAGAAGTATTTAGGGCGTTACTCTCACGGAGAACAGAATTGTTGAAGGATAGCGAGATCTCCTACCAACGATGCAGGTAGTTGGGAAACCTCAAAAAATGGGAGAATTTATAAAGATTAATTAGATGAGTAAATCAATCAATTATTTTAAAATGTTCGTAAGCACTTTGCTTGGTCAAGAATGTCTTCGTAATGATTTTATAACAGAAACTGGTTCCTATTTACATTATACGTACATATAACCATAGGAATATCCATGAAGATCCTCGAATCGAGCCGTCAAAGAAATTATCCCTTTTTAAGTACCTGGCCTGAACCATAACTCACGTAAGAAAGTAGGAAACAATGATCAACGTATTATTGATATAGCAAATTGAGCAATAATGGTCTTTGCAGACTAGAGATTAGTGCTTTGTTTAATGCAACTAATCTACCCATAAGAGTCTCCATAATCATTGAAATAATTGAGCTAAAGTCCTCTTAAACAGTGAAAAACGTTCTGTCTCTTGAAAATTGTACAACTAAAGCTAGTTTTATGCTTTTGATCACAGGCAGGAACTGAAAACAATGTTCAAAGATAATTGTAACAAAAATATAAAGTAATATTAAAAATTTAAACGAATAAAAAATAAAACCCCGAAAGCTTTCAGATTTTACACTACGTCCAAAATGGCGTTTTTTTTTAACGTTTTGTGTGTTACCTTTATTTATTAAATATCACGTTCTTCGCACTTAAATCACATAAAATTCAGTTCAGTAGCAATATCGCAAAATATTTAAAAGCAGTGTATCTTTAGAATTTTCGGTAGATAGTCTCGTGCCCTGGAGATAAAAATATGATTTTTTCTTACAGTATTATCATTGTTCGCTTTGAAATCTTTGAGTTTGTTAATCAAAAATTCGTTAAAGATTTACCAAATAGGAAATAGGTAATAAAACAAATTAGAAATTTAAAATTCGGGCTTCCAGGTGCATATCTTCTGGTGGAGGATAACGCTATTCAAAATTAGATGACTCTAGGTACCGCAGTTTTTTCACCATGCGAGAAACATGTATATATTCATACAGGTTCTTCGTTACCTAATTTCTTTAAATTTAATACAGGGCGATAATTTTTGGTGACAATAATTTAAAAAATGATTCGCTGTTTAAAGTGAAACGCTACAAAATGTCGTTTTGCGACTAATAAACCAACTGGGTTACCGCCCCTTAATAAGGCTAATAATTGTGCTTTTGAGTTCTCTGAGTTATTTCACCGATTTGAATTTTAATTGAACACTGTTCATAGCTAACGGGAAAGTTATTGATTTTGTTCCCTTTGTTCTATGATGTAACATATTAAGCGAAAGTATTAGCTAACTTAACTGAAAATTTGTGTAAAGCATATGTGCAATACATGAGCATTCTGCAGATACTTTCAAAGTTATTAACCAGAATGATTTTATTACACTATAGGGACTTTCATTACTTGCTGTAAGTAATTCTTCAGACTCTCTTTATAAGAACATCAGCAAATGTGTCGCAAACAAGTTCTAAACAACATCCGACTAAATGTTCTTTAGAACAGCCCTTTTGCCTTTTTACTGGTGGAAAAACAATATCATAGTCTTAGATAAGACCTCAAGCAATTTCATATCACAAGAGTATTTTATGTTTTAATAAAGCTGCAAAAATTTTTTTCATAGATGGAGGAATGGAACTATTTCCTTTAAACAAGTAGCATCAGCAATATAAATTCTAAAACAGGTATAGGTAGAAATAAGGTTAGCGCCTTTATAGTACCACAGGTCATTTAAGCATTGCTGAACATTGCTAATTCTTCAGTTTCCTCTCAAATCTTTTGAGGTAGAACATCTCGGGCCGGCCTCGTGAGTCTCCCACTTCTTTTCTCTTACCACCAACCTCTCAAGATGACTTTTGGCTCGGCTAATCACATATTTTGAGGGCTCCCTTGCCGGTTCCCGATTCGAACCCGGGCACTTTGGTATGTTAGTTAATGTCATTACACGGATGAATGCTAAAAACAGTGGCAGTAATATCCTCCAGTGGATGTTGAAATATCAAACGATGCTTTTATAATTATTTTAAACTAAATGGGAGAAGACTTTCTTAATAGCTTATGGCAGTTTTGTCATTATCAGAATCATGTTTTTAACATCTGTATCATCAATTACGCTGTCAGCATGTGTGTTGTCAGTATCTGTTTTGTCGATAACTCTTTCTTTCCATCATTATTTTTATACGAAGATATTTGTCGAACATAACTAAATAAAACTGAAAAGGATGTAATAAAAAACAACAAAAATAACACCTATTACCACTGAAAATTAAATGTAAAACATGGTAACATATCAACGAAGATAAAAATATTGTTACGGATTTCGTATTTATTTAGCTATTTATTTAGAATTGTTGTTAAAATTGATTTATTTTCCTTTGCAACGCAGACGATTTTTGAAGACAAAGCTACGTCGAAAAAGTAAAAAAAAGAGCACGCGCATTTAATATTTAATAAATAAATATCTCGTAATTGCTGTTGCCATCCACAGAAATCGAGAAAAATCGAGAAAATAGATTTTACTAGAATATTCTAGTTAATAATTAAAAAGCTTATAAAGGCAAAATTAAAACACCTCATCTCAGTTGAAGCTGTTTTAAGCCAACTGTGTTTATTTAATACTGCTATTGATTGTAGCGAATTAGCTGTGAGATAGAATTAGTTTCTCTGTTTTTGAATTGAGTTCTATTTAACGTTTGAGATATTGTGATATTGTACGAATGTCTGTGAGGAAATATTTCAGTATTTTCTTTTATTTCTTGTGGAAAGAATAAATTTTCATAAATTTTTAACGACTTGTGCATTCAATCCATAACGAACCCGTACGAACGCAACAATATAATAATGTATGAAAAAAGTAATACTTATTGCCACACACAGTTTGTAACGTTTTGTCTTAATAACTCGTTATTTTTATGTTAATTTGCTCTATTACTTTTATTTCTTTTGCCAGAAATACCAGAATGCAAATTAGGTAGGATTTGAATAAAGAGCAAAATTATAAATTGAGAAAAAGAAACAGAGAATTTGAGGATTAGCAACGTTGTTCTGTTATTAATCGCCCTTTTGGAGTCCAGCTGCTTTCTATGAGTGTTTTTTAGAATTTGTTAAGGTTTATGGTTAAAAGTTGAACATAATTTGGTTGATAGATACTAAATGTTGAGCACACATTGTTTTTTCTTTTTTGTAGTCTAAGAACTTGTAAAAAACAATGAGTTTGTTTAATTTTAGTTAAACTTATATGTCGCAGTGTAACTAAATTTTTAATTTAGTTTTTAACTCCAGAATTATTTTCTCTATATTCATCAGAATTTTAGAAATGCGAACACGACAAGTAGCACAGGAGTATTAAACTAGGATTAAGTTAAGAGTCATGTATGTTTGATCTTACAAATTCAATTTACAAAGTTAAAGAAAAGTCTAACTTATACATGAAGTTTGAGTTATCCATTTGAATGAAGAGGAAGGATTAATGATCCATTTATTTTTGGTACTATTATTTCTTTTTTCTAGTTAGATAAGCATTTGAACACTAGTATTTCTCTTCATGTTACATTACAGTTTACTTTCAAATCGCTTTCTGCTCGTGTAATCAAGCAGGCAGCTTGGTAACTTGTCAAATGTGAATACTCGCAGTTCAGCTCAGTATGAATTTGTTCCTTAAGCAGCAATCGTATATATCGTAGAATAAAATGAGAGGAGTGATGATGGAAAATATGTCATCATGATGTTGAGCCAAATATGTTTTACAAAAAGAGCAGATATGTTGAAATTTTGTTGTGAGTTTTCAGTTTTAAACTTCTTAGAAATAATAAAAGTTAAGGTATCTTAACATGCAACTCTTCAGATTTTAAATGAGATAACAAAGATCAAATTCAATCTCTGGATGATGAAACAGAATCGAAACGCATGGTGTTTGGAACAAATGCTGGTTTGAAAGTAACGATCCTTGTACTACATACTTTACAAATTGAGGAGTATATAATAGCATTTAGTAGAGAATAGCATTTTGTTCCATGAATGTATAGAGTCATTAGAATGTATAGAGGTTTATCGATGCAGGCGATGTAAAGAATGTGAAGTTACCTTGCCCATGTTCGAACAGTAGAACTCCCAACGGCTAGCCGGAGGTGACCAGTTACGTCTAAAATGAGAGAGATAACACCTTCTAAATGCACCAAATCTCATATTTGCTTTTATAATAAGTTGGGTTTAATCCAAAATGAAGAATTAAATTGCTGTTTTTCAAAGAAATATTGAAATGACTGGAAGATGTATCAGGTAGCATGTCTAGAATCACTTGTTTTGTTTGCAGACTTTTCCTCAGTTAATAATACTTTCAAGTGCAAATATGTAAATTTCTTTCAGTTAGGTTATACGATTTTAGCTAAGTTAGCTGTCCTTGGCAGCTAGACTACTTGAGAAGCGTATAGCGACTAATCGATTACTTCCTGAGGCTTTAGTAACAAGTCGGAAGAAGGGTTAAATTGCACTTTTATTAGACTCAAGAATATTATAGTTGGCTCCTTGCGAGCTTACAGGAAGCCTTCACTTAGGCTTAAGCTAGAAAATAAGAAACTAATCTAATGCTAAGTAAACTAAAAGCAGCCAAAACTGCACAGCAATAGCTAACAGAGTTGGCCCTTAGTACAATCACCGGCGAATACTAGCAAGCACATAATAATACGGCCGAACGTAGTAAAATTTGGCTTAAAGCAACGAAGTGGCCAGAAGGCAGAACACACTGTACTAAGAACTGTTGTCTTGAAGTAACGGACACTTCAACTTAAGTACTGGCTCTAGCGGATTTACATAAAACGCGATTCTAAAAAGTCATTCTAGCAGGGAATTAATTATAGATGGGAAAATAAGAATTTAAAGGAAAGCTTGTTCAGAAATAAAAGTAACTGTTAGGAAATTAAAATAAACCTCTGCAAGGTTATTACGATTTTCATCGGAATTGGTTTCAGTTTTGCCAGATTTGCTTGGCTATTTTGAATAATTTTTTTGATTTCTAAAAGATTATTCACAAAACTGCTATAGAACGTTTCTGCTAAATAATTGGACGACAATGATGCAAGTGAATCAGAGAGACATATACAGACGCAGCATTCAATTAAACTGCAGTTAATCTAAGTCTTACTAAGGGTGACGCTGTCTGAATCAATTTAAAAACCGGTGTTTCAAAAAAAATTTCAAGTTAGGTTTTTAGTCTAAAGGGTCAATTTGCCCTGAAGGACCATTAATTTCGTTTCGCCATTTTACGTTGATTCACTATAAATGTCGGTTCTCTTTTCAAATTGTTGCCACCAATAGTAGAGTCCTGCATTAGATTTGAAGAAATTAAATAATGAAGAATCTGCATGAATGTATGCATGTTTCTCGCATTGTGATAAAAAAAAGGGTACCTGGAGCCATCAAATTTTGAGTGATGTAATCCTACTGGAAATACGGGCATCTGGAAGACCAAATTTGGAATTTGGAATTTGTTTTATTATCTATTTCATATTTTGTAAAACTTTAACGAATAACAAACTAAACGATTTCAAAGCGAGCAATGGTAACACTGTACGAAAAAAAAATATTTTTGTCTCCAGCGCGCGAGACTGTGTATCGGAAATTCTAAAGATATGTTCATTTAAAAATTATTTTGCAATATTGCTGTGTAACTGAATTTGATGGTTTAAGTGCGAAGAACGTGATATTTAATAAAGTAAAGGCAACCCACAAAACGTTAAAAAAACGCCCCTTTGGGCATAATGTAAAATCTGAAAGCTTTCAGATTTGTTTTCTTTTCTTATTATTTTGTTAATTTATTCCTTAGAGATTAATACATATTTAAAAAAGGAAACAAATGAGCTTGGGATATTGTTTGCAAAAGTAATGAACTCAAATAAATCTTTTTCAGGTTCTGACATCAAATATTTGATAACATTGAGTCAATTAAAACTCCAGCTATGCGAGAAGTTTTATCTGGAGATTGCTAAATTATAAAAAATAAAAGAGATCAAATATTATAGTAAATTATAAAATTCTTGTGGATATCCCAACGAGGTTTTTCCATTCTGTGAGGAAATTTATTACTGAGAAATGACAAAAGTTGACAGTACAAGTGAATTAGTAAGACTAGAAATTGCTCTTGAACTGAATTGTATTCTGAATTGTTCTTATCTCTTATAGTAAAAAGGGAAATATTTTACTACAGTGCAGTTAGTATCAAAAAAGTAAAATCTTTGCTATTTCAAGTTATTCTGTATTACATCTCGTTCCAGAAATGAATTTACATTGGGTGACATATAGTTAATGGCGAGGTCAGCAGACAAACGAGATTAGACTCTGACGTTACAAAAATGGCAGAAACAAAAATACAAAGGAAGTAGTGAATAAGTTGCTTTTCAACAGACTAGAAGTCAATGACGTCACAACAAGAGCTAACACTGTAGTACAGTTGCTTGGTTCTATATAGCTAGCATTAATTGTTGCGAGAAAAGCCTCAGAAGCTTGTTTATTATTTTAAAGAAAATTAGCATACAAATATTTTGTAACATATAGATATATAAATTTAACGCAATGCTTGTTCTTTTTTAACACAGTCTTAGGAATATCTTTATTTTCCGAAATTAGTCAACATTGGTTACCCTAAAAAAGTGTTATACGAACTGGTTCCTTATTTAATAATTGGATAAACGTAATTTTGAATTTTTCATCAATGTGAAACATAAAATTCTTGTTATTTATTTCATTAGACATTTCGTTATATGTTTACAGTCTTTTCAATTTCAGCATTACATATACTATGTGTAACGCTATTCAATTAGGTGTATATATATTGTAACTGCACTTGTTAAATACTGTTAAATACAATTTGTTCATTAAGTATTCTACTCATTATATGCTGGTTTACACCTCAAATATTGAAAGAAATTTGCATAATTATCCCTCCTAATTCCCAAGAGGTATCTAGGCATCCCCGAATCAGTTTCATTATGCTGATTATATCTATTCTTATGTAGTCATCCCAAATAGTTGTTACTACTACTAACCTATAACTACCAAATACCGCCACCATTGAAGACTCACACTCATACATATGAAAGGAGTTCAATACTCTAGATGGTTTGTGTGCTGGAACAATACCTGTTCAATTCTATAGTGAAGTCTCTGGTGTCCCACTCACTTTTATCTATACCTGTGTACTAGTTTTAGTGAATATTTCAGATTAGGATAACTCATTACTGTTCAGAGGAAACTTAACGATTTAGTAGGTACGGTATACGTTCTTCTTGATAATTTTACGAATGCTGATATTTTTTTATAAGGTGGGGTTGCGTAAGTCTTTCCCTGTGAGAAAACGTAAGTATAAATGGTAGGATATATGAAAAAAAAAAAAAAAAAAACTAAAAATTATGTGCAGTAATAATATCCTGTGTTTTCACTGCTGATATTTATTACAATAAAATTGCATACTTGTCATACTCTCTTGCATAAAATTAATAAAATTTTATGAACACGAACTTAATACAACTTAGATAACCAGTATTCTAGGTCGTACCGCCTATAGCTTAAGTCGTACTGCGTTTAAATTTGGAAATTATAATAAAACTTCCTTTCTCTATAAAGTAATTTATTTATGCAATTAATTACAACAATGATCCCAAAGATATGTTTCCATTTTCTTGTCAACTCCAATACATAAGTCTTCAACCCCTCCTTTGCATTTTGGGCACTGATTCATATTCTCTTCGTGGTCTTCCTCACAAATATTACGGGGAGAGAAACATGATATTAAACAATATGGTTGAGTGGGGGTTTAACTCATTTTGCCGCAAGAGACGTAGCTGGCATGGTATTAAGCCTAATATTTAAAAGGTACAACTTAAGCTATGGTACGACTTATGCAACTTTAATTAAAAATCGTTATACACTCACGTTTGTGAAAATTGCAACACCAAGAAGGAATCGTCATAATTGAATGCAATTTAATACACAGTTGAGTGGTAGTGGTACAAATAAATGATTAAATGTTCAAAGCAAACAAACAAGAACAAGAGATCAGAATCAGTATTTTGTGTGGCCACCACGCGCCGCAATAAGTGCTGCTACACGACGTGGCATGGAGTCAAACAAAGTTTGAATGTCTGACTGAGGAAGAGCATTCCATATCGTTTGTACGCGTACCCAAAGTTCGTCTGCAGACGCAACAGGACGAGGATCACGAGCAAGACGCCGACCAATGACATCCCACACATGTTCAATTGGCGACATATCCGGGGAACACGCAGGCCAAGGAAGAAGCTGTACCTGCTGCGCTGCAAAGAAGGATTTAACAATCCGAGCAGTATGAGGGCGGGCATTGTCCTGTTGAAATACAGCGCCTGGCAAGCTTTGAAGGAAGGGAACAGCTTCGGGCTGTAGAACTTCACGGATATACCGGTTGCTGTTCAGATTGCCCACAATTCGTAGCAATTGAGATCGTCTATGATATGCTATGGCGCCCCAGACCATAACTCCGGGTGTTCGTCCACTGTGGCGTTCGATAATGCACTCCGGAAGGTGGCGTTCACCGGCATAGCGTCTGACACGAATGCGGCCATCATGGTACCACAAATTAAAGCGGGATTCGTCAGAAAACACGACATGCTGCCAATCAGCACGCCAGTCTCTATGCTGATTGGCCCATTGTAGCCGCAGGCGGCGATGGTCGTGCGTTAGGGGGATCCTGTATAAAGGAGTCCGTGCGCGCAGTCCACACTGCAGCAGACGTCTACGAATTGATGAAGCACACAATGAAACACCTGTAGCTATTGACCACAGTGCTGCCAATTGTCTAGAGGAAGCTGTACGGTCCGTCCGCGCCATGCGGACCAGGTGTCTATCATCGCGAGCTGACGTCACATTTCGGGGTCCACTCCCGGATTTCCGAGTTGTCCGACACTCGTCCGTCCACTGCTTCCAAACGCGCATCACTGTGCTGCTGTTACGCTGCACACGAGAGGCTACTGCACGATACGACAATCCAGCTTCACGAAGGCCGATGATTCTCCCTCGTTCAAACTCTGTAAGTTGTTCAAATCTCGCTCTCTTTCGTCGACGAGGCATAAGTACAGATTGAGTTAACGTTTACCACTAGCAGATAACCACCGATAACCATACACGCCTCGCTACAGCCGTCTATTTATTCGGATCCATCAGCCGTTCAGAGGGCGCTGCTCAGCATACGCTACGGATTTGCAATTCTAATCATTTGCATATCATGCGCTACTTTGCATTTCCTGAAAATTTCAGCTCACTCGCGTAAGTCCTTCATGGTGTTGCAATTTTCACAAACGTGAGTGTATATTATGTGTTTCCGCTGCAGAGATTTTATCATAATGTTTAACAATTTAAATAAAATTAGTTTCATTCAGATGCCACCCAGACGGTACAGTGGTTAGGTGAGCCGACTGCACTACCGAAGGGTCCGGGTTCAAATCCGGGAGAAGGCATGGATGTAATCTGTCTGTCCCTTTATAGGAGGCAATGGTGTCCGCCTATTAGGTGTTTCTACAGTAAAATGGCCACCACTTTCGGCCTTAGCAGCGGTCAATGCCGAAAAGGCAGTTGTGCAACGGAGCGACAACTGTGTGAGCACATGCAAAGTTCTGGTGCTCTATCCACTTTTCCCTGTCCATGTCTTGTCCACATAATTTCATGGAAGAAAGGGGCCCAGAGCGTGAAGGTGGTTGGACTTCTACTTTCCGCCTCAGTTTTGTGGAAGAGCACCCCGGGGGTGATCGAGGTGACGGTTCGTCATATAGAGAGCCCCCACAGCAAAGACACTATACATTTACAAACATCCATGTTTTCTCCGGGATTCGAACGCGGGCCCTTCGGTATTCCAATAGGCTCCCCTAACCACTATACCATCTGGGCGACATTGGCTAACTAGTAACTGTATTGTATATAATAACTTAATTTTGCAATAGCTAAGTTTATTTAAATGGGACGATAATGTATTTCGAGAAATTCATCAAACTAAATTTCCGAACGATTTAATACTATATCTTAACGATTCTTGTATTGTAGGAAAAGGAAGAGATCACTGCTTTTATTTATCACAAATTTTACTCAATGACAATCGCGTATTCTTCTCTGCATTTCTAACAATATTTAAACAAAAATTGCTTTTGAAATCCAACCGTAAGAGCTCAAATCAAACATGAAATACAATTGCAAGACCACAAAGATTGTTTTACTTATTGTTAAAGGTAAAAAAGTGAACGCTAGAATCTACTGATTGAATCTTAAAATGAATGCATTTTTATTTATTCATTGCTTGTTTCGGAATTGAATTGTCAAACTTCTATTGAAATTAATTTCAAAAATTTAAAAGCAAATGACTCGAGGCTATATGGCTTTATCTTAATCAAATGTAAAAGTATACAGAGAATGTTAATAAAAAATTAAACGAAGTACTCTCAGAAAAATGTCTAGGATGTATGATGATATTTCAAATCTAAGAAAGTCGAAATGACAAAATATATCATGTTTCATTACTATTTTCTAATAATTTGTGAACGAGATTGAAACTTAGATGAGAAAAAACAGAATGCAAATGTATTTGACAGAATGTGGAATTACGAGAGAATTAGTTTAGAATGTATAGTTAACCTTATCGATTATTTTTCCTGCACATAGAAATACGAACCATATCTCAAAGACAATAAAAACTTAAGGCCAGATGTTACTTAGAAAACGTCTATGCGTTTTGATAGAGGTTGACACCGAGTCACTCTTCTTCAAAGAGCAAATGTATTTGGCGCTGTAGAAGGAAATGCCTTATTTAAATAGGCGAAAATGAGATAAAAGTAAGTAATCGTAGTACTATCTGATGAATTAAAATAGAAATGAAATGAAAAGTTATGAGACTCTCTTTCAAATCTTTTAGAAAAAACGGGATTATTTTGCTTTATTAATCAGCAACCTTTCATATTAAATTTGAAAATTAAGTGTTTCATTATTTACTGAATGGCAACACACTGGTGAGGGGAATATTGAAGTACCTTATTTCTGGGTGGCAAGACATTGCCTTCAAATAGCCGTGTTTGTTAATTAAAACTGAAAGATTAGTATCTTACATTTCTCTGAGTGGCTGGTAATAAAAATGTTTTATTTGAACAATGTTGCCAGTGTTTCCTTTCATATTTCTGAGTTTGTTAATAAAAAAATAATTAAATTTACACAAAAAATTGGATAAATCAAAAGAATAAATTAAAAAATATCTGAAGAGTTTGAGATTTTAAATTACGTCCAAAGGGGTGTTTTTTGAACATTTTAGGTGTTAACATTATTTATTAAATATCGTGGTCTTCATACTTAAACAATAAAATTTAGTTCAAGAACAATACTGCAAAATAATTTTAAAATGAGCATATCTTTAGAATTTTCTATACAGAGTCTCACGCGCTGGAGATAAAAATGTTGCCATTTCTCGCTTTGAAATCCTTGAGTTTGTTAATAAAAAATTCATTAAAATTTTACAAAATATGAAATCGATAATAAAACAAATTTCAAATTTCAAATTTGGAGTTCCAGATGCCCATATTCGTAGTAGGATTACATCATTCAATATTTGATGGATCTAGGTACTGTTGTTTCATCACAATGCGAGAAACAAACATACATTTATACAGATTTTTCATCATTTAATTTCTTCAAATATAATACAGGGCGATAATATTTGGTGGCAACAATTTGAAAAGTGAAACGGACATTCAGAGTGAATAGAAGCAAAATCGCAAAACGGAAACAATAGTCCTTCAGGGACAAAGCCCTCTGGACTAAAAAGAAAAATCTGAAAGGTTTCATACTTTAAATTACGTCCAAAGGGGCGCTTCTTTAACATTTTGTGTATAACCTTTATTTATTAAATATCATGTTCTTCGGACTTAAACCATAAAATTCAGTTGAAGAGCAATATCTCAAAATAATTTTAAAATGAGCATATCTTTAGAATTTTGGATTCACAGTCTCAGCCGCTGGAGATACAAAAGTTCTTTCTGTACAACGTCGATATTGCTCGCTTTGATATCCTAAATTCAGGCTTCCAAATGCCCATAGTTGGGTGGAAACGTTTAGTGTCCAAAATTTGATGGCTCTAGATACCGTTGTTTTATCACAATACGAGAAACATATATACATTTAAGCGGATTCTTCATTATTTAATTTCTTTAAATGTAATGCAGGGCAATAATATTTGGTGGAAACAATCTGAAAGGTGAAACAACGCTTTTAGTGAATCAACACAAAACTTCAAAATGAAATTAATAGTCCTTCTGGGCAAATGGTCTGTTTGGACTAAAAATATTCAAAATTTAAAATTCGGATTTCTAGGTGCACATGTTCGAGAAGAGAAATACGTGTAGCAAAAACTTTAATGGCTGTGGGTGCCGTCGTTTTTTCATAATGCGAGGGAATACATACGTAGATTCTCCACTACTTGTATGTTTTTAAAAAAATAATACATGACAATAAGATTTGGTGGCAAAAATTTGAAAAGTGGCTCGGAGAAAAGCTGAGGTTCGAAATTAATAAAACCTTCGGTGCTAAAGATGTCAGAGAGAGCTATAAAAGTTAGTTATAGAAGAGTTAGTAATAGAAGAAGAGTTTACTAGCTGTACAGCCAGTTTTAAAAAAAAGAAAGTTTGGTTGCTATGGAGTGGCAACGGAGAGAAAGAAGTGCTCAGCAAAGAAGCAAGTTTTGTTCGGGACTAATACTCTCTTGGTCGGATTTTTTCTGTTTTGTTCCACTGTGCTGGAAAATGATTTTCAATGATTTTTTTTTACTCGACCTTGTATATTTCCAACTTTATAATTGTCTTCAAATAGAATATTTCAATAAATGTACTTAAATGGAAAAGTGGTATTACTGGCGCAGCCGGTAGGATCGAACCATCATAAAGCAGGTGAGAGCTATATTTATTTTGTAAATGCATGCTCCCACGTATTTAAGCGATAATAATTATTTGGGCGAAAATTAGTTCAGAATTACTAGAATGGAATTATTGCTTTCCGTCATGGAATATTAGTTTTGGTTACTTGCCAAAGTAATAAATACGTCAGTATTTGAAAGTAATTTCGTTTTACTTGTCAAAGTAAGGAATACGCCAGTGTTCTAAGTACTTTCGTTTTACTCGTCAGAGTAAGTGAATAACATATTCTAAATAAAGTTATTATGAAGTTGATTCTGTTTCGATTTTCGTCCCAGATAATTGGAAAATTATTCTAATATAATTGAATTTATTATGCATTATATGTGAAAATAAAAGTACCTTAATAAACTTTGATTTCGATATTCTAACGCACGCCAGTGCATAATTTTATATTCTGTTTACGAATGGTAAATATTGTGTTGAACATATATTTATATGAGCTAAATAATTGAAAATTATTCTGGTATAATTGAATTTATTGTGCATTATATGTGAAAATAAAAGTACCGTATTAAACTTTTGATTTCGATATTCTAACGTACGCCAGTGCATAATTGTATATTCTGTTTACGAATGGTAAAATACTGTGTAGAATATATATTTATATGAGCTAAATTACTATTTGAATCAAACAAAATAAAAATAATAACATTCATAAAAAAGGGGTTGCTTTATCTAAAAGTAAGAGTCAACTGATTGAATAACGTCAGTTAACGGTATTTGGCATCAAGCCAGCGTTTTAAAGTCGCACATAACGATATTTTTTTTGTTGTTGTTGTTTGCTCTCCAATGAAAGAGACAGCTGCAATAATTTATTGATTGTTCTTTTTGAAGAAAATGCTTTTTATTGTAAACGAAAGTTACGAGATATAAATACTCGTGGGAAAAAAAAATATCTATGTGTTATGAAACTGTGGTTGCTTATTTTATTTTGATTATTTGTGATATCTTATTTTGTATTGCTGAATTGGTTTTCGCATAAATGATTCACTATTTAAAGTGTATTTAAAGGAAGATATTATCAATTTAAAAATTTAGTGAAATTAAATAATTTAGTTATAAGAAACCTCAATTAGAAAGTTTACTAAGTTACTTTAACTAAAGTTAGGGGTAAATTTAAGGAAGTATTAATAAGAAATTAGGTTTTCTTTATTAAATTTCTGTTAAAGAGTGAGGTTTATTCAAAATCAAACCATGGCTTTTATGGGACGTGGAAAAAAGGAGGATTTGTTAGTGTTAGCTTCTGAATTAGAGATTCAAGTGGATCCAAGTATGAAAATTTTAGCAATAAGAAATAAAATAGTTCAAAGTGAGACATACGATGAAGAATTTACTAAAGAAATATTTTTCACGATTGTTGAAGAGAGGAAAAGAAAAGAAGAAATAGAAGAATTGCGCAGGAAAGAACAGGTTGAGGAACAGAGAAGGAAAGAAGAAATAGAAGAAAAGCGGAGAAAGGAAGAATTAGAAGCACAGCAGAAAAGAGAGCAAATGGAATTTGAATTGAGAAAACTCGAAATTGAATCTCGTGCTCGTCTAACACAAACTACACCGATAAATGAAATTGGACAACGCAATTTCGATTTAATTAAGCTTATTCCTAAATTCAAGTTAAAAGACGACGATATCATGATTTATTTATCCTTATTTGAAAGACAAGCTAAAAGAGCAAAGATTGATCCTAAAGACTGGGTATCATGTTTATTGACTTTAATGCCATCTGAAATTATTCAACTAATTGGTAAAGAATCTGAAGAAAAATTTGAGGATTATGAGTACATTAGGGCCATTTTATTGAAGAGGTTTAAATTAAATCCTGAGAGCTTTAGGAAAAAGTTTGTGATGCACCAAAAGAACACTGAAAAATCCTGGAAAGATTTTTGCTACGACATTACAAGTTATTTTGAAGAATGGATCAGTGGGCTTGAAATCACAGACTTTGCCGGTTTGAAAGACCTCATTATCACAGACCAAATTAAGAAAAGAGTGCCTCATGAAGTAAGGGACCATTTTCTTGACGATTGGTTGAAGTTCGTTTCTCCGACCAAATTAGCAGATAAACTTGACGAATACGACAGTGTTCGTAATGCTTCAAAAAAGACTGGGGGCAGCCCATCGAAAGACAAAACTCATGAAAAGTGGCGACCTCATTCACCACTTCCAGAAAGGACTTCCAAAAACAAATCGTTCTCCGTTCAGAACACGCCAAGAGTAAACCCTTCCCGTAAGAATGACGAGCCACAAAAACAAATTTCCAAATTGACTTGCTATAATTGTGGGAAAGAGGGTCATACGTCTAAATTCTGCACCAAAAATCGGCTACCAAAAAATACTCCTGCAACAGCGCAAGGCAATTTAATCCAAACACAGACAGCTCTCGCAGAAAAGGAAAAACTGGAAGTACTAACTGCCAAGATATCTATCCCCGTCTCAAAATCCGTGGACGTATCTAGCAACATAGATGATTTGAAACTTGTCAAGGTTAAATGCGGAGATGTTGTTCTAAATGGAATCGTAGACACGGGAGCACAAATTTCAGTAGTCCGTGAGAACCTGGTCGATGGCATACCTTGCGAAGGCGAAAGTAAAATAGAGATATCTTCTGCTTTTGGTGAGAATGAAATTACTCCTTTGAAAATTTTCCAGATGAAAATTGACGATGATCTTCATGGTAGAGTGTCCATTACCTGTGCTGTTTCGAGAAAGCTAGTTACCGACTTGTTACTGAGTTCTTCAGCTTATGAAACGCTCTGCGAAAATATTGAACTGTGTCACAGCAACCGTCAGTGGGTTACATCTTCCTCGGAATGTGAAGAATCAGATGACGGACCCTCACCAACTGAAGACATTATTTCAAATTTAGCTGTTGTCAATCAGATTTCCAAAGGAGACATAGAAACTGTGGAAACAGAAAGCAAAACAAGACTAGAATTTAGAACACTTCAAGAACAAGACGAGACTTTGAAAAAGTGTTTTGAATGGGCAAATAAGAATGAGAATTCATATGCTTTTGACAATGGCGTATTATTTCACTCTGAATATATCTGTGGTGAAAACATAAAGCAAGTTGTGTTGCCTTTAGAAAAAAGAAAAGAAGTTCTGAGAATCGCACATGAGATCCCTCTTGCTGGACACCTCGGTGAGAAAAAGACAATTCAACGAATCAAGTACTCATTCTTTTGGCCTACTATTAAGCAAGATGTTAAAAAATTCTGTGAAAGTTGTAAAGAATGCCAGTTGAGAAGGACAATTACATATAAAGATAGAATTCCAATTCAACCTATCGTTAGACCAGAAACACCCTTCGAAGTATGGAGCGTGGATTGTATCGGACCATTAGAACCTCCATCCGGAAGAGGCCATCGGTTTGTAATATGTGCGGTCGACCTATGCACCAGATGGGCGGAAGCCACTCCCGTTAAAGAGATAAGTGCGAAAACAACCTGCAACGTTTTGATGAGGATTTTTGCTCAAACTGGGTTTCCCAAAATGATTTGTTCCGACCAGGGAACTAATTTCACAGCCAAACTCACCCGAGCTTTTGAAGATCTTCTTGGTGTATCTCCACGATTCTCCACGCCAGGACATCCAGAGAGTATGGGTGCTGTCGAACGTTGGAATAGAACCTTAAAAGAAATGATGAACAAAAACATCCAAGAACATGGGAGAAATTGGGATTTGCATCTTCCCTACCTCCTGTTTGCCTACAGAGAAGTGCCACATAGCACCACTGGTCTGTCTCCCTTCCAGATGGTGTATGGAAGAGTGCCACCAGGACCTCTATCCTTGCTGAAAGAGATCTGGACAGGTGAACGTAGCATTCCAGTTACAGCTTCCCGTTCAATTGAAAATTATCTACAAGATCTTCTAGAAAAATTAAGAAAAGCTCATGACATTGCGTCAGCAAACTCCAAAATAGCTCAAGAAGAATATGCTTCAAGATATAACTTACGTTCTAAAGAAAAGACTTTCAATGTGGGGGATAAGGTTCTCGTGCTAATGCCATCCTCGCCGCATAAATTGCTCAATACTTGGCAAGGACCAGCCACTGTAATCGAACTTACAAGGCCACACTCTGCCAAAGTCGAAATGGAAACTGGAAGTATAAGAGAACTCCACATAAATAAGTTAAGACCTTATATTGCTCGTGTAGATCACGTTGGAGTAATTTTTGACCAAGATCAAGACTTTGGGGATATTCATTATGCACCAGCGGATCCTATGAATAAATCTACCGAAGATATCTGGACTCAACTACAGAACTTGAAAGGTAATTTAAAACATTACCAACGCAAGGAACTATTTGATATATTAAAATATTACGCTGATGTTTTTAGTGACAAGCCGGGCCAAGCCAATGTCGATGGTCATGACATAAAGGTTACAGCAGACTGTAGTCCAAAAAGATTAAGACCTTATCGTGTGCCTGTTTCGCTTCAAGATGAAGTTGATCGCCAAATTAAAGAACTGCTAGAATGGGATCTTATAGAACCCAGTGACAGTGAATGGGCACATCCCGTAGTATGTGTTGCAAAAAGGAATGGCAGTGTTAGACTGTGCATAGACTTTAGGCTTTTAAATAGCTTCACAGTTCCGGACGCTTATCCGATGAAGATTGCTAAAGATTTACTCTTTGAGATAGGAAAAGCCAAATTCATAACCGTTCTCGATTTAACCAAGGGGTATTGGCAAATCCCGATGAAAGAACGAGCCAAACCGTACACAGCATTTGTCACTCATTCTGGACATTACCAATGGAAAGTCCTTCCCTTCGGTTTGAAAAATGCCGGAAGTACCTTCCAAAAATCCATAGATAAGGTACTTGCACACCATAAAAAATACTGCCGTTCATACATCGATGATGTGGCAATATTTTCTGAGACATGGGATGATCACCTCCATCACATTGACCAAGTGTTCCAGACCCTGAGAAACGTAGGTCTAACCGCGAATCTAGAAAAATGTGATTTCGGAAAGAGTCACGTAAAGTTTTTGGGTCACGTAATCGGTTCTGGCACTCACTCTCCAGATCCTGAGAAAGTAGAAGTTATCCGGAATCTGTCTAAGCCGGCCACTAAAAAAGAAGTTAGAAGTCTTTTAGGGTTAGCAAGTTACTATAGGGATTATATCCCAAATTTTTCTGAAATAGTTTTGCCTTTGACAAACCTTACGAAAAAGAGCGTTCCAAATAATATTCCGTGGGACTTTAATACAGAGGCATCTTTCAACAAACTTAAGGAAGAGCTGATTAAAATGCCGTCCCTACATACTCCGGACATAGACAAGCCCTTTCAACTCTATACAGATGCATCTGCATTTGCAATTGGAGCGTGTTTAGCTCAAAATGATGAACATGGCAAAGAAATGCCCATAGCATTTTTTAGCAAAAAGCTAACTCCTTGTCAACAACGATGGTCCACCATCGAAAGAGAAGCGTTTTGCGTCATCGAAGCTTTGAAAAAATTTGACACTTGGATTTTCGGTGCCAAAGTACAGATCGTGTCCGACCACAATCCCCTCACCTATTTGACTCAAAGTGCGCCTCATGGTGCTAAACTGTCTCGTTGGGCCTTAGCATTACAACGTTACAATATGACTGTCACATACCGCAAAGGCAGTTCACATGGGAATGCTGATGCCTTATCAAGATTAACAGTCAACTCATAAGCAAAATCAAATTATAAAGAAAGCCTATTTCACAACGTAAATTAAAAATACTTCCAACAGTGATAAATTAATATTGTAGTATATTTTTTTTGACAGTGTGTGTATATTCATGTCTTTACATTTTTATGTTAATTATGTGTTCATTAAATCATTTTGGGGGAGCTGCATATTTTGGAGCTCTCACCAATAATTCATTGGTTGAATAGAAGCTGTGTTGCTTGTTTTTTTTTACTGTATTTTCAGGATCTCCTTCTCTGAACTCTGAGCAGCATTGTCTCCATGGTGACGAATGCGCTTCCCATGGGGGGACTTGTACAGCCAGTTTAAAAAAAAAGGAAGTTTGGTTGCTATGGAGTGGCAACGGAGAGAAAGAAGTGCTCAGCAAAGAAGCAAGTTTTGTTCGGGACTAATACTCTCTTGGTCGGATTTTTTCTGTTTTGTTCCACTGTGCTGGAAAATGATTTTCAATGATTTTTTTTTACTCGACCTTGTATATTTCCAACTTTATAATTGTCTTCAAATAGAATATTTCAATAAATGTACTTAAATGGAAAAGTGGTATTACTCTAGCCCAAAGGAGTGTTAGTCCAGAGGGGCTAATAGTCTCCAAAGGTGATTTTGCATTGAAACACTATTAAAGTCTGAATCACTTTTCAAACTGTTGCCACCAAATATTATTGCCCTGTATTATATTTAAAGAAATTAAATAATGAAGAATTTGCATGAATGTATGAATATTTTTCGCACTGTGAAAACAAACGATACTTAGGGCCATCAAATTTCGAATAACGTAGTCTTTCACCCGAATATGGACACCTGGAAGCCCGCATTTTTAATTTCGAATTTGTTTTATTATTTATTTCATATTTTGCAAAACTTTAACGAATTTTAAGAAACTCAATAATTTCAAAGCGAGAAATGGCAACACTGTACTAGAAAAAACATTTTTATCTCCAGCGAGTGAGACTGTCTATTGGAAATTCTAAAGATAGGATGTTTTTAAAAATGATTAGCCCAAATGAACATTAGCTCAAATGCTCTAGAAACTTCTATATGTATGTAAATGGAAGAAATGGGGCGTAATTTAAAATATGAAAGCTTTCAGATTTTTTAAAATATTTTATTTGGTGTCGTAGCACTCGTGTTGTTTAGTATGATATTTTAAATATTTTGACTGGTCGATGTATGTTGAACCGCACTCCACGGTTATAATACAAAACCGCAGTTTTTCATTATAACTTCCTCCTGAATTAAAATTTGAAGACACTTAATTACTGTCCAATGAATTTCATTCATATGAAAGAAAAACAATTGATTCTAGGAAACAACAACATGAAAGAGACGAAGAAGTAACTAATAATATGAACTTGAAAAAAGAGGAAGTATTTAAAACTTATTCGAAGAGCTTCTACCAATAACATCTGAGTTCCAATAAATGAATACTTGAACAAGAAAAATTCTGAAGAATATGCTTAAAAAAGATGCATTTTTTTGTTTAGTTTTATGAAACATTTGGTACGGAGGAAAAGGTAAATAAATAAACAAACAAATGAACAAATGTTGATTAGCTAACTTATGAAAAAGACTTATAAGTTGGTCATATGTTGATTAATCTTGAAGGGAACAAGTTTATTTTTGGTGAAGTTTTCATCAAAAACAAAGTTGATTAATTTAGTGAAATTTCATATGAAGACTAATTCTGTAAGGCGACATTTTCTGGAAATGACTAATATTTCTAAAAACCTAATTAAACTATTGAATTTAACATCGTTAACCCTCATTTCAATGATCAATGATTATTTAAAGTGACTTACGATGGAATGGCATTATTTACCGTATATTATCTGCACTTCATGCTGTTTCTTGGTAAAGCAACTGTAATAAGAAAATATGTAATACTTTTAGAGATGAATTGTTTAACAGAACTATAACAGAACGAAAGCGTAACTATAAGAAAACTATAAACAGAATGCTGTATTAAAATTTTTAGTTCTAAGAATAATTACACATGAAAAAAATATTCGAGAAATTCAGCTTTATATCGACAGCTGTGAAAAATGTCTGTACGAAACTAGGTGAAAATGCTCAAAGGCATGGAATAAGATTGCTTATGGTTTTATTCTCTAATAAAAAATAACTTGTGAAATTCAATTCATTGTTAACAAGACAAAGAGGTAAGATATTTCTTACCAGGGCTTTAACTAGAGCTATGAATTGAATGCTATTTAGAATTTTCATCTGAATCATTAATGACTTTTTCCCGACTTAAAATACTCTCATAAAAAGTGCTCGGAGCCGTACAGATTCTCCTCTGAATTTAGCGAGATTGCAGTGAAGTAACGCTCTTTAAATTAGGAACTTAAACATACTTTAGTTAAAAGTGAAGAGCTCAATTGTCCACTAACAATCGTTAGATATGCTACACAAGGAACTGTTGAAAGAAAAGCCAGCATTAGTGAACAGAAAGGTGTTAACTCGCAAAATGATAATGCAATGATGTCTTTAGACAAAATCATTCAGGAAAAAAGTAGTAGTGGATGTTAAATGCTTTACTTCATCCTCTATATTCTTGAAATGTAGTTCCATGTGACACTTACTTATTGAGGTTTTTAGTCTATTGTTTTATAGAAAGGAAAAATATAACATGAAAATCTAGAACTATATAAAATTAACTTTGGCTAGAAATATTAAAAATATTAAAAATTAGGTAATAACTTAAGAAATATTAAAAATTTGATTTATTTTAGGCTTCACAAAAGCTAGTCTATTTATTTTCCATCAAGGGATTTTGTACACAAAAAAGAAATCTAAACAAAGACACAGATTATGATGAAGGTCAATACAAAATAATACTGAATCATAAGAAGGAGTTTTCACAAGGTTGTCTAGGATAGAAAATGCATGGGTCTCAAGGGAAACTTAGAAAGAACTTCAAGTAGAACGATTGCAGAATCTCCGCTTATCAATAAAGCGTTTTAAAGAAATAAAATTCAAAATTCAGTTATGTTTTACATTTTTTCATATAGCCTGGACACATTTGTGTGGAAGGACCAATACGTATCGATACGAGCTGTCTCAACAGCGAGAATTTTGTGTAAGGTTCACCACAGGATACGACCAAATTTACACCAGTGAGAACCGGAAATCCCGTTGAACTTTTGTGGAGAATTTCCAGGAATACAGTTCTCAGATTTTTTCCACTTATCTTTTTTCTACCACCAACCACTCGATAGGAATTTTGGCTCGTCAATATTTTAAGTGCCTCCTTTCTGCACACACACTCTTCGAGCTTCGTGCCTGGATCCAACGATACATCATTCAGCAGCGCCAACAACTGTACTGATTAGGCCGGCGCTTTCAATTTTTATTAAAACCAAAGTTTCTGTGCACAGTAGGAAACAATAATAGAAAATAAGTTTGGAGTCGATTTAAGACGCTTGCTAATTTCGAAACTGGATATTGGTTATAAAATTATATATCACGAAATAGTACTTACTCTGAAGTATGTATCTAGGTAAAATTTTGTCAAACTCTTATGCAAACAAAATTTTAGTTTCGGTCTGACACAATGTTGCGCAAGGTATAGTTTCCGCAATGTAATAATCAAATAATATGTGAGATATTACTTAATTATTACGTACAATAATTAAATAATGTTAGCGACAGTATTCTGAAGCTCACTTAAAACATTTTTCAAAATAGAATATGTTTACAATACTTATGTTATTTCCCTTTAAAGTCTCAGTTAAACCTGGCCAGGATTTTCGCAAATTCTAAAATTGCTGGAGAAAATTCTCTTACATTTATGAAGAGCGGGATTTAATTAACAGAAAACTGAAGCAATTTCAATTGTCGTTTAAGTTGCTACATGAATGCAATGGTTTTCTCAAAGTTACGAAAATGTTATGGTTATCTTTTCAAATATTATTTATGGTCTTTTAATGCGGTGTTTCCGATGAAAATTCAAAATAAACTGGAAACTGAATCTACTGATTTTATGTAATCTTTATGTAGCACAAAGCTGTAGAATTTTACTTGAACATTGATAAATAACATTGAATATTGAATTAACTTTTTATTGAGACACCGAACTTTCCATTACATATTTTTTTTACTCTCTTTAGCTTCTATATATTGAAGTTCGACTGCGTTTTATTTTGATCGATTTTATTTGCTGCATAGAATTCCAGATGTAAGAACGAGAAAGAAGAAATTCATTTATTAATTAAATTCATTCATCACATTAAAGTCAACATTCTCTTGCTATCCTTTAGAGTACTGTCCAAAATCATGTTTATTACATTCGTAGTAGAAATAACGATTCACGTGATATATCTTTCATTCTTCCTCGAAAGATGTGCTGTAGCATTGCAGCACATTGTCCTTTCTGTTTAAATATTCTGTTAATTACAACACAGAGGAGCAAACAGAGCAGATAATTAAATGCATAAAATGGTTTATATAGGTTATTCTGTGATGTCAGTTCTGAGATAATTGTTATTTTCAGAACTGTATAAAATCTGTTATAGACTTCTACCGTAGAAACCCTTTAAATAACCGCGTTTAATTGCATCTGTTATTGATTCAGATGTAATACGATTTTAATGGTTAATAATATAAATTCTAACCATTTCCATGAAATTCATGGCAATTTCATGACAACTATAACACATTTTCATGAAGCATATTTTACTAAATAAGTTTTCTGAAGGTCATAGATTTCTGAAATTACGATGATGTATTAAAACTCAAGTATGCTTACATCTAGAAACAGATAGAATTTTCTTCTCTTTCTATTTAGCTGCTTTATCTTTAGCCACTGAAATCGTCTTTTTTTTAATTTTAAAAAAGTTAATGTGTACACCACACGACATCTTTGTACGGAATATTAAATTATATGCATTTTTCCTGCATTTTATTTAAACTTATTGAATTGAATTAAATCTACTTCTTCGATAGCGCATAAATCACAATAGAATAAATGCATTCTTTAAAATTCAATACATTTATTTACAATAGCGCTAGGTTCACTTAACAACGCTTTACATCTCATTCATTTTTTAACTCAGAATGCCCAAAAATTATATCATCTTAAGAATTATCTAATCGTTCTCACATGTTCTATTCAAATACTATAATAAAACTAAACTGATGTATTAAAGAAATTACACAAATAAAAAAGGAACAGTTTTCCACAGGCGATTCAGCGCAGCTTACCTAATGCGCATGCGCTACTTGTAAACATTCCCCTCTCTCAGAGACAGACTTGCGACAATATTTGCTGCTAACACGAAACACTTATTTCCTCGAATTTCGTTAGAGATGGGTATATATATACATACCCATTCTGCTACTCGGCTCAGTAAGCTCCTTTTTTTATTCTTATATGTTGGTAAATCGCGCATTTTTTGCTTTAGAAATGATTGAATTATGTTGTTCTTATCTTCCCATTAAGGTTTTTATGCCTTTAGTAAATCTGCATGCAATATTTATAGAATTTTTAACAATTTAAGAGTTGTTTAAGTGCGGCTAAGCCTAATTATTTTTACCACAGCAGCTATATCTGTTTACATTTGAAACTTAGCAGAATAGTGCATTTGATGCCAATCTAGAGAAACTAAGCTTCGCAACAACAAAGATAACGCCTTCTTTTATTATTGCGAATTAAATCATGCGTAATCTATTCTGGAATTTATTCGGGGAAATAAGTGTTTGAGATTTACTTCGTAATTTTTAATATAGATATTTTTAGTTTTTATGTAATTTGCCTTCTCGCGAAGTGAGAACTGAATTAATTGAATGAGGAATACTGAGTCGTCTGTGAAAAACTGTTTCTTTTTTTGTATTTCTTTTATGCATCTTTTTAGATTTATTATAGTATTTGAATAGAACATTTGGTAACAATTTGATAATTTTTGAGATGATATGCATAGTTTTTGCGCATTCTAAGTTATAAAATTACTGAGCTGTAATTTTGTAAAGTGAACCTAGCGCCAGAGTGTCGTTATGGTAAAGAAATATAGTGAATTTTAAAAGAGTTCATTTATTCTATTGTGATTTATGAGCTCTCGACGAAGTAGATTTAATTCAATCCAATATGTTTAATTGAAATAAAAGAATAAATGCATGTAATTTACTATTCTGTACAAGGAAGTCATATGGTGTACACATCAGAGTTTTTCAGAGGAGGTTTTGAGATTTCAACCGCTCCGGGAGATTGATACCTGAGTGAAGAACTTTTTAGTTTTAGGTAATTTAGTTTATTATATTCTGGAATTTAAAGAAACATTTCACTTCACCTGTAATTTTTTTTACATTAGTCGTAAAAGATTAAGAATTAATAAAACAATACTTTATTTTCTATTATTCCGACTTGGTAAAGGTTATGAAGTTGGGCACAGAGATATGTTGGAAAAAATGGAAAAATTCTGTCCTTTTAATCTCTATAAAAATCCGAATAATTATGTACTACTTCTTATGATGTTGAGGTTTTACATGTAATAAATATTTCTCAAGTAATTTTTGCATTCACTCAGTTTCACATGACTTCAACAAAAATCATAGTATATGTTTTTCATCTTATTGGTTCCAGTGCGATTTATGGTGACTCGAAGAACTTCTCTCAATACTGTAAGTAATCAAATGTTGTCCAAAATTTCGTTGGCAGAAGCAAACGTTTGCATCAAAGCTTTGACTATTTTAACAAGCTCACTTACAAATGTTATCTTTGTATGCATTATCCGAAAAATGTGTTTATTATGCATTGAATTACACCCATAGGAAAGTATGAATAAGTTTTCATTCTTTGACGAAATAGGTAAAGTAATTAAAACCGGAACGCTTTTCACCGTGTTATAACAGTAAGTTATTTTTAATAACAAAATTTCTCTGCGTAATTTTAAAAATACCATTTTTCATTATTGCCAAGTTATCATGATTAAACTAATTATCATAATCATAATTAAATTAATTACCAGTAATTTACTTCGAAACTCGCACTAAAAACAACATTAAATTTTTCGTATTCGGTTCAAATAACATTTAACAAGCTCCTGAATGTCATATGAAAGGACAGAAGAAAAACTGCAGTGTAATTTGACTTGGTTTTATAATTGTCGTACTTTGTTTATAATTGTTGTACATAAAAAGTACTTATACAGGAAGAAATTTCAATTCTTTGAGAATGTAATGACAAAGGAGGATACTACGCAGTGTGGTTAGAAGAAGGAGATGAAAAAATGTGTTTTCGCAGTTACAAAATACAGAATTAGGAAATTTGAGTTGAATTGGGCATTATTTTATGAAATACATCAAATTAGGAGCAATGAACGTTAAAAACCCGTCTTCTGGTGATAGAAGGAAACAGAAAGGAAGAAACTTCAGACATATTCTAATAACTTTTCCCGTTGACATGTTTATAATCTCTTTAATGGTGCATTCGTAAACAAGTGCAGCTTTGAAAAGTAAAATATGTTTTTAATGGCTTTCTGTCTTGAGGCTAGAATTAGTAACTCGCTTTATACATTTTTCAGAAACATTGCCAGTATCTTTGGTTAAACACTTTTTATGAGCAAAGCATCAACAAATAATATTTAATGGAAGCACAAATAAAATAATGAGTAGTACAGGAAGCAACTGAAGTGGAAAATTCCGTAAAAATAAACATATTTTTTTGCGAACTCGTAAAAATATTTTTATGTAAATCTTGACAATATCTTAACAGTGATAAGTAGCTAAATGTAAAGGATATGAAAATATTCTCGATAATTTAAATCAGAATTTGTAGTACACCTTTCTTTCGAGACAAGAATTAAGCGATAATGTAATTTGAAATGAACATAAGTTTCTCTGTAAAAGTTGTTTGACAACATATAAAAATCTGATGTGTACATCGCGTGGCTTCCTTGTACGAAACATAAAATTATACACATTTTTTCTTGCATTTTCTTTAAACTTATTGAATTGAATTAAATCTGCTTCGTTGA
The DNA here is from genome assembly GCA_000611955.2 of Stegodyphus mimosarum. Taxonomy (NCBI): domain Eukaryota; kingdom Metazoa; phylum Arthropoda; class Arachnida; order Araneae; family Eresidae; genus Stegodyphus; species Stegodyphus mimosarum. The sequence continues at coordinate 122,749 of KK116952.1, forward strand.
TAGCGTATAAAACACAGCGGAATAAATGCGCTTTTTAAAATTCACTACATTTACTTACCATAGCGATACTCTGGCTCTAGGTGCACTTAACAGTTTTACATCTCATTCATTTTATAACTCAGAAAGCAAAAAAAATTATATCATCGGAAGAATTATCTAATCGTTGCCACATGTTCTATTTAAATACTGTAATCAATCTAAAACGATGTATAAAAGAAATTAAACAAATACAAAATAAACAGTTTTTCACAGATGATTCAGCGCTGCTTACATAATGCGCTTGCGGTTCTCGTAAACATTCTCCTCTGTCCTAAACAGATTGGAGACAGTATTTTCTGCTAATATGAAACACTTATGTCCTCGAATTTCATTAGAGATGTATTTCTCATTCAATTAATTCAGTTCTCACTTCGTGGTAATCAAAAATAATAAAAACACAAAATATCTTGCCTAAAAATTTAAAAATGTAGAAAAAAATGAAACACCAAATACAGTTAAAAAAATTTAAAAACAATTTTTACAATTAAATTACAGTTTTTACGCAAAAAAAAAAAAAAAAAAATTCTGCCAGCGGGCAAACTAAAATTTACGTTTGGTCTCACTCGGCAAAAATACACTGAAGGGTTGGAAACTGATTTAATTTGTTGTGGACGCTGTGCTGAGTCAATATATGGGATAATTTAATAACTTAAAATGATAATTCCAGAATGGCTTAAGCATACTTCAATTCGCAATAATAAAAGACGTTACTTTGTTGTGCAACTCTTAGTTTCTCTAGATTGGCAACAAATCCACTATTCTGCTAAGTTTCAAATGTAAACAATATGGCTGCTCTGGTGAAAAAATTAGACTTAGTCGCCCTTAAACATTTTTAAAATTGTTGATAATTCTACAACTATAACATGCAGGTTAACTAAAGGCATAAAAAACTTAACTGGAAGGTAAGAAAAACATAATTCAGTCATTTTAAAGCAATAAATGCACAATTTACAAGCATATACGAATAAAGAGGCTGAATTCATTGAGCTGAGTAACAGAGTCGATGTATAATTTTAGTTATTCATGAATTTTGTTGCTTGGAATTTATCTTGTGGAGAACGCGATTTTCAAAAGAACATTATGCTTTGTAGCTGAAAGATTAGAAAAAAACACATGTACGTATAAAAACCAACGAAAATCCTTGAATTGAAATCTTTTCTTCAATGTGACAGTAGAACTGGCATACTTTTTTAAGTGGGATGCAACATATTATTACAGATAAATCTAACTTATTATTGATAGAAATGCTTTAAACAACTGAGGGGAAAGGTGAACTTTATGTCCTTAGGATTTCTGAATAACACGCAATATGTGATATATGAATCTCATTTAAGATATAGAAGATATCTCATAATAAATCCATTGCCAGCTTCTGTTCGTTATTGGTGAACTTCGTTCTTTTTTCTTCTAGTGAAATGATTTAACATTAATTTTAATTTTCGTTTCAGTGTGTCTTCCCAGAGCATACATATGTGCATAAAACTGTGAGATGATGCAAAGATTTCATTGTCATCTGCGTACACTATTGATGCAATACCTGAGATTTGTAGAATATCGCTCACGCAAATACTAACAAGAGTGAGCCCAAGACAAATGCCCTGGGGAACTCTGAAATGAATAGCTTGGTAAAAGAAGAAATTATTTTAGAAGAGACAGAAAAATATCTAGCCATCAAGGCTGGATTTTACCATATGTGCAGCATTTCCCAGGAAGCTAAGAGAGGTGAATTTATATATAACAGTATCCAGGACAGACAGAATCGAAGGCTTCAGCTCTGTTAAGATCTAGAGTTCCAATGAAACATACATTTGCATTGTAGGCTAGCAGAAATGAATTTCACAACCCTGTGAAACTTAATAAAAAACTGTTTGTGAAAGCCACATTTTAGAGAGATCAACTTGCTTTTCTCAAGCAGATAATAGCAGATATTTTTATTATCAAAGCTTTAGCGTGGGTGGGAATTTCATTTTGATTTTGTTATGCAAATCCATGCATTAAAATTTATTTGAAAAATGAATTTAAAACACGATATTAGCATTTTTATCACTATTTATCGAGAATAATATTGTGTAGTTAGAAAGGCTTACGTTTTGAAATTTGTTCATCCTTGTTGAATAACCCTGTATATAGTAATAGAGGGGACACACACACGCACATATATATATATATATATATACACTCATGGACAAAAAATTAGCGCACCAAGAAATAATTGCGGGATCGTAACGAAACTTGCAATGAAGGTACATGTCGGGGAGATATGCAAATGATTAGAAATGCAGCGTGATTGCGCATTACGTATAGCCGGTAGAGGGCGTTGAACGTCGTACTCTGGGGAGTATAAAACAGGTAATCAAAGCTTTGTTTGAGTGTGCTGAATCATTTACAAAGGAAGAGCTGAGGTAGACATGTCATTACGCCGTGTTTGAAGACAATATGAGCAGTTGTCGCAGTTTGAGAGGGGGAGAATCGTCGGGATGATGGAAGCTGGGTGGTCAGCTAGGCGAGTAGCTCGTCAATTAGGCCGCTCTGGTTGTGTTGTGAGGAGGTGCTGGGACCAGTGGACCCGACAGATGTCATGTACACGAAGACCAGGCTCAGGACGCCCTCTACAGACTAGTCGTGGAGAAGACCGCCACATCCTAAGAAATGCACGCGTAGAGCCAACTGCTTCATCGGCCGCCATCCAGGCACAGGTAGCACCTTCACTAGGGGCCCCTGTGTCTTCTCGAACCATGCGAGGGCACCTGGCTGAAGGACAATTGGTATCGCGGCACCCATAATGTGTGCTGTCTTTGATGCCCACCCATCGATGCCTTCGTTTGGAGTGATGTCGAGCAGGAGGAAACTGGACTGCAGCGGAATTGAACCAGGTCGTCTTTAGCGACGAATCCAAGTTCAATCTCGGCAGTGATGACAATCGTGTTCGTGTGTAGAGAGCCCGTGGTGAACGCCTCAATCCTGCCTTTGCTGTACAGCGACACATAGCTCCCACAGCTGGTGTGATGGCATGGGGTGTCATTGCTTACAATTCACGGTCACCCCTAGTATTGTTCCGCGGCACCATGACAGCCCAGCGATATGTTCATGAAATCTTGCAACCACATGTGTTGCCACTCATGCAACGGCTCCCAGGAGCCGTTTTTCAACAAGACAATGCTCGGCCTCATACGGTAAGGGTGTCACAAGACTGTTTCCGCACTGTTACTACCCTTCCTTGGCCTGCCCGATCCCCAGATTTGTCTCAATCGAGCATATCTTGGATCATTTGGGACGACGAGTTGGGCATCCCACGAGTGTGAACGAACTAGAGGCAAGGTTACAGCAAATGTGGAACGAAATGTCTCAAGACATCATACAGAACTTGTATGACTCAATGCCCGATCGTACCGCATCGTGCATTCGCGCTAGAGGGGGTCCAACGGAGTATTAACTACTCAGTTCTTTTGACTTTTTCTCTGAAATAAATTATCCTATTTCTTTGATTGCCTTATCATTTACTTATATCAAAGCAGTCATTACGTATGTAAAATTTCGTTTCATTTTGACAACTCCTTCTTGGTGCGCTAATATTTTTGTCCATGAGTGTATATACTAGGCTCAGTGAGCTTAGGTGTGCTTATTCTTATATGTTTGTAAATTACCCATTTTTTTGCTTTACAAATGATTGAATTATGTTGTTCTTATCTTCCAGTTAATGTTTTTATGCCTTTAGTTAACTTGCATGTTATAGTTGTAGAATTATTAACAATTTAAGAACTGTTTAAGTGCTGCTAAGCCTAATTTTTTTGGGCATAGCAGCCATATTGTTTACATTTTAAACTTAGCAGAATAATGGCTTTGTTGCCAATTTAGAGGAATTAAGCCTTGCAACGAATATAGATATTTTGAGTTTTTATGTATTTTTGCCTTGTCGCGATGTGAGAACTGAATTAATTGAATGAGAAATACTGAATCGTCTGTGGAAAACTGTTTCTTTTCTTTGTTTGCTTGCTCAATTTCTTTTATAAATCGTTTTAGATTTGTTACAGTATTTGAATAGAACGTGTGGCAACGATCAGATAATTCTTCAGATTATGTACATAATTTTTGTGCATTCTGAGTTATAAAAGGAACGAGATGTAACAAGTTATAAAATGAAAAAAGAAGTTATAAAATGAAAAAAAAGTTATAAAATGAAACAGAGTTATAAAATGAAACAGATGGAAGTGAACCTAGCGCCAGTGTCACTATGGTGAACAAATATAGTGAATTATAAAGAGTGCATTTATTCTACCATGGTTTATGCGCCATCGAAGAAGTAGATTTAATTCAATCCAATAAGTTTAAATGAAATGTAAAATGCGTATAATTGAATATTCCGTATAAGGAAGTCATGTGGTGTACACATAAGTTTTTGTAATTTATGACAATATGAAAAAGGAACAAGTGTTCTTTTATTTCGTTTGAGAAGTTGCAATGAATTTATAAAGCTCATAACGGATATGCTATTTTAAGAGTAATAAAAGCATCTGGCTTCCATTTCAAATAGTTGTAAGGATTCATTGAGTTTCATAACCAGTTATTTTACGTTATTTTGTTTTTCTGTCCTTCTCGTTTCGTATTTTGAGGTAGAAAGGAGAGCGTATTTAAAGGAAGATGTTTGAGGGTAGATTCGAAGAGCGTTCCGCCTGCTGAAGGCCGCGCTGCTGATTTGATTCTGGTATAGAACTGTATTCTGCGGCGTCGCGTTATTGTCTCCATTAAGCCTGTCATGCCGACTTTTGTTCAGAGCCAACTTTTCAGCGTTTCTCTTCCTGTGTAGCCGTTGGGATAGCTTGCATTTACTTAGTTAAGTCAATTCATTAGTTTTGTTTTAAGTCATAAATAAATGCTGGCTATTTGTAAGCACGAATGTTGTCTTCTGTTAAACTTTTATTGAGTCGAACAAGACTGTGCTTTAC
>KK116952.1:127772-170144 GCA_000611955.2 Stegodyphus mimosarum
CAAGGTCACTTAAGGTCTTATAAGTTTTGCACATTTGATGCTACCAAAGAAGAGAATTTTTGGGGTTTAAATATTGAATTTTAAAGTTATAAATATATTAATATTATGTCGCCCAATTTTTAATTATTAAATATTTTTAAATTTATAATGTTGGTAAAAAGATGATGCTAGAGACTTGTTGAATTCCGAATTATCGCAATATAGGAGATATATTTTGTGATTAGCTGAAACAAAACTAACGTGATTGTTTAGAATTGGATTCGAAGTACAGATAGATACCTCTAGAGATCCTTGCAATTCAACAGGATGCAGAAAAGTAGGGATGGATGCAGAAAATTAGAGACGTGGTTAAGTGCCCAGCACTCGAAATATCACAGTCGCATATCGAGACCACATATGTCTGTCGAACATATTAAAGAATCATTTTGTGTATTTATGCGTTCAGGAATTCATGAAAATAATTAACTTAATTTACCTTCTGACATTCTTTCTGAAGCTTAGGCATGCTTAGGTTTATTTGATGTAGTCTGAATACTTTTTGCTTTTATACGACGATGGTTTCCTCATGCTTTTTTGATTAATTTTTAATTATTAAATTGCAAAAACTGCATTTTAACATATTACTAATTTTTACGGAATTGATTTGTGTAATGTTAAAGACTTTCTTCAGATATCCTGCAACAAAAAAGAAGAAGGAATTTTATCAGTAATCCAACAAAGTATTCTGATTAAGTTCAGGATTTCCTTAACTCAAGCTGAAAACTGAGAGAAAAGATTTAAATCGCAATAGTTCAAATTCAAAGTATATTATTTGAAATATAGAAAACCTCATGATTGTTATTTTAAAGAAGGAAGTGTAATGACTTCCAGACTACTTTTTCAAATGAATAATTACCAAGGATTGCTCAGGCTTACTGATACAGGATGGAATATATTAACATACGGAAACAGCAGTTTGAAACGAAGGTTGAAAGATAGCAAGGAACAACTATAATTACTTTTGTAAATATGTAACTATAATATTAAGTGGCGATTATTGAATCAACAGATATTTTTAATTTTACGGTAAAGTGTTTGCAATATTTCTTTACATCTAATGGCGGAACAGCATTTTCCGATTATAACATTCACGGGCGAACATGACTATCACTGAGAACACTGCGCAGATTTTTCTAAAAGCCTAATGGCTCTCCGAAGGAGAAAAAGAAACAGTAGTAAATGGTTAGGTTACAAGGTATTTCTCCCGTTTTCTTAGCATGCCTTCGTGGTATAGTGGTCAGCACACTTGGCGCGTATTCGAGAGGTCCGTGGTTCGAATCCCAGCGAGGGCTATGCTCATTTGTTCAGCTTTCTGCTTAAAAAAAACCCTAATGTCTCTAGAAGGTAATCAAAGTTAGATTTGTTATGTTTTTATCATTGTAATTTTATTCTAGATGTATTCGAACATGAATTTTATTCATGCAAAACATTGTCTTGATTTATAAATATGAGAATTATCCTTTTAATGATTTTGCTTGGCCGTTAATGTTGAAAGAACATAAAAAGTTTCAGTCCAAGCTTTGTTAGTTACTAAAGGTTCCGTTCTTTTCACTATTAGATTGAATTAAAACAACCATTTTCTTTTCAGTAATAATGGATAATAATTAACATTTACAATTAGTTTCATTAAAATCTATGTATTTTCATATCAGAGTTACTTGAAAAGGATGTGATGTCTCTAATTAAATAAAAGTAGTAACCTCATTCTGTCTCGGAAAAGTAGAGGTATGAGTGGGAAGAGTCCACAAATCCATCTCCAATTGGATACTAAATAACGCCTCCATTAACCATGGCTGGTACCAACCATCAGTTGGTTGTTAGTACCAACCACCAACAATTGGTTGTTAGCACCAACCAGCAACAATTGGGTGTTAGTACCAACCACCAACAATTGCTTGTTAGTACCAACCACCAACAATTGGTAATTAGTGCCAACCACCAACAGTTGGTTGTTAGTACCAAACAGCAACAATTGTTTAGTACCAAGTAACTCCTGCATTAATCCTCTTGAACACCCAACGGCTGCTGTCAGCATCGCAATGAATACTCGATGAGGCATAATATTTAGTTCCGAACAATATAGTCTTAAATGCAGTCTTAATTGCAGTTCTAAATACTGCTCTATTACAGATATTTTTGAATGGATAATACGATCTTAATGTAATTAATAACAGATAAAATAAAATACATTAATAAATACTTTTAAAATCATATTTTATTTAAGAACTATTGTAGAAGTTCACCAATGCTATTAGGAGTAAGAGGTTAATGTTCTTTTATGTTACTTGACACAAATCCGTGCCTTTACTTGCTAGTTTGTTCATAATTTTGTTGATTTTGTTTAAGGCTGGAGTTATAATGAATGACAAACCAGGATATTGAGGTTATCCAGTCAGTATTTTGAGGAATTTCAGGTGAAATTCCTTCGTCATTGGTCATTAGATGACGTAGTGACGTAGTCCAGGGAGCGGAATGGCAAACCGCACATTCAGTTGATCAATGTTAACGAATTTCGCTTACTGCGCATGCTCGATAGTGTACCGTTGGCGTGGGAGAAAATACTGGCGAATAAAAATAAACAGCCCTACACAGCCTATTCGTCATGTAGGCCTTAGCGACTCTTCACGATTGCAATACTATGGACACTTTTTTGTGCTTATTGCACTTGCTTCTGTTTCATTTCATTTAGGTTTATTTTGTTCATAAACCTTACATTTAATATCAGTTATTTGTAATAATTTCTTTGGCTTTAATTCAGTAATTTAAACTAGATATATTACTAAAGTTGTTAAAGTATTTTCGAATGGAACGCGTGGTAAACAATCGATTGCTTTTATTCCTCAGAAGTGCAATCAATAAACATCATCATGTACTCTTTCCTGCTTTGAAATCCTTCTTAAACGAAAGTTTAAATTACAATTGATATTTACACCTAAGTAATGAAGCTACATACAACCTAACAAGTTTTAAAACCCGAACTGTTTACTTCCAGATAACAGAATATCAACCATATACCATATTTATCTTCTAAATTTACGCCAAAGTCGTAATTGCACCTTATTCTCTTCTGGGCATGCGCAGTGTGCGTAATTCGTTTAACATTGTTCAACTGAATGTGCGGTCTGCCATTACGCGTCCAGGAATTGCAAATTAGTTGTGATTTTTCAAGCAACAATATATAAACTGATAATACAGGAAAAGAATTACATGCGATTATTTCTAATTAGTTTAGAGATGACATTTGTTAAGTTATCACATTATATTTATTTTGTAATTAGGTATTTTTGAATGAAAAGTAAATTAATATATAACATATTATCTAAGAACTGTAAACTTTTTCTTCTGTAATATACTGTTCATGGAGGGAAAATGTATTAACTAAAATAATATTAATTAGCAATGATAATAAAGTAGAGAAAAGAAAGAAAGAATTTTAAATACATTACACTTTTGGAATAAAATGCTTCTGAGAAGATAATTATTTTTCTTCAAACTTGTTAATATATAAAGTGAAATTAATAAATTTAATTTCTGAAACGGTTATCCTCGTTTTGAGGTTTTAATTAATTTCAACTCAGGGACTATCTTCTCGATAAGATTGTTCGAAACATTACGGTGTTCAAAGAAACACTAAGGTTCGTTTAAGTTTTCAAACGTTCTTTTTTGCATATTTTTAAACAAATTAAGAAATGCCAAACATAATTATATTTTTATTATGGATTTCAGAAATGGCTGAATTAACTTTTCTGTATAGCTATATTCTTAAATTATTAACTTCAAAGACTTCATAAGAGATTACTTTACGCATAGCTTACGAAGTGTTCATAAAACATGTTTACCGTTAACGAAAATAAACTGTTCTAAATTACATGTATAGTTACTGATGATAAATATGTTGGAGATTCTAGGAATAGGCTGTAAGGTTTTCTTTAATTTATTTCGCATCAAATTATCTAACTAATTGACCTGCTATGAAATATGGTAATATTTGTTATTTTCATTGCAACGTTTCCTTACGAAATGGAAATTCTTCATTGCATAATTCTGTTATGATTTTCCATTAATCCACTTTTATTGTGCCTTCAGGAGAACAATTTTAAAATTAATAATGAGTTGTAATTAAATAATGACTGATGTAAAAGACTATCCAGTAGTTCATTAATACGGTGTATTGGTCAATAATATTTTTTTGTTTTTGTAATTGAACTGCAACTGATGTATGTGTAATATTTTCACTTTCTTGAAAACAACTCATATTCCTTTTTCCTGCCTAGGATCCTCAATTTCCAAAAAGCGGCTTTCTGTTACTAAAGTTTATTACTTACTAATATTGGATTAAAGAATAATGAAAGAAATAATGACAATTCAAAGATATATGCAACCTTGCGCAAATATTTGTTTGTGCTAATTTTAAATTATTGTAAATTTACATACGTTATGTATTTTAGATTGCTGTAGATTTGTGTCCATTTCTTTTCCATTCGTTTTTAAATTTATTTACAACTATTATTATTTTATTTTTTATTTATGTGCGTAACTATTTCGTTTGTAAGATTATTTAATATTTATCTCACTACAGCAAAACATTGCAAAAGCTATCTATCGCAGGAGGGATGCTTTCACGGAAAGCTTTCTAAAAGAAATTGGTTTGCATTAACATTAACCCATAAAGTAAACCACAGAATCTTCGCCCATCTAGTCCACTTTCCTGAGAACTTAACTTAAAACAAATTACCTATTCACTCAACCATTGGTGGATATATATTTTATTAGCCAGAAGGAGCGTTAGCTCAGAAGGGCTATTAGTCTTGAAACGGGATTTTGCGTTTAATCACAGTAAAAGGCTGAACCACTTTTCAAAATGGTGCCACCAAATATTATCGCCTTGCATTATTTTAAAGTAAATTAAATAAAAGAGAATGTGCATGAATATAAGTATGTTTCTCGCATTGTGAAAAAAACGACGGTACCTAGAGTCATTAAATTTTGAATCATGTAATCTCCTAACCGAACATGGGCACCTGGGAGTCAGAATTTTGAATTTATTTGATTATCTACTTCATATTTTGTAAAACGTTAACGAATTTTGATTAACAAACTCAACGATTTCAAAGGGGGAAATGACAACACTGTACAAAAAAAGCAACAACAAAAAGAAATCATCTCCAGCCCGCCAGACTGTCTATCGGAAATTCTACAGATATATTGTTTTTAAATATTTTGGGATATTACTGTTGAATTGAATTTTATGTAGTTTAAATGCGAAGAACATGATATTTAATAAATAAAGGTAACACACAAAACGTATTTTAAAGTTGTAAGATCTCTCTGGCCCAACTTGTCAGTCACTGGGATAGTGAGTCACAAAAACGTGCGAAGGGGTTGAAACCCTTTTATTGTACTTTTAAAATTACAACTGCGTCTCCTCGACGCTCACAAACTGCGCCAACTCGGCGGTTGAACTAAAAGCAAGGTAAAACTGAAAATAAGAACTAGATGAACAAATGTCAAACACTACCGACGAGGCTCTGAGATCTTAACTAACCGCGTTTTTAATTATCGCTGATATTCAGCAAGATTACTGATTTAACAGTTGAAGGTCTAGCACTTCTGCAAAGTTAGGCACAAAGGCCGACACGCGCTGATCTAAATTCTACCGAGCAATCTCTCCAGCGTAGCTTCAAAGCAAGACCTTTTTCACGCTCGTTTCGTCTACTATTTAACTCAACTAGCTTCCGCTAAATTTGAATAAACTGCGCGTGCTACTGTAATTTACATACTCTGGCACGGGCATTTCTAGGGGAAAAATGAAGGCTAAAAAGGAAAGGACTATGAACTTAAAATAAATGTTAGTTAAAATAAATATAAACCCTACAATTGCCCTTGCCAGAATTTTGAACACTTGGAAGCAGGTCCTAGAAACGACCTGTTGAAAAGTTTCAACATTCTAACCTAAAACTCAAGAGCCCCGTTTACATAAAACAACTTTTGGCTATGAAATTTTACAATGTTTGGCGTCGCTAATACAATTTCTTCGTGCTGAATCCTCTCTGCTGTCGTTTATCATTCAGTCTTTTCTTCCTTCCAGGATCTGGAAGGAACAAGTATGAGTATACTGAAAATACACTATGATTTACACTTTAATACTCGGTAGCATTTTACTTTTCGATGATTTTCTTTTTCTTATTTAACTATTTATTTCACATTCATTCTTCATGCAAACTTTAATTTAAGTTGCTTTGCCCCGGTTCTCCACTTTATTTGTGGTGTCCAACGGAAGTATTTCATGTTTTTTGTATATCAACACTTCCCCTAACCACAATGATTTGTTAGAATTCGATCAACCAACTATGACACACCCTAGTCCGTCATACTAAATCTCGATGAGCTATATTTAATCTTCTTAAACTCAAGTGTTAGTGGAGAACCCTAAAAAAAGTCGCATTCATTCTAAATTCCCCCTCATTCAACTTTTCACATACAGGTTTTCGCTCCAACGCATGATTTTTAACTTCTAGTTAACATTTAGATTTTAACTGGTTTCTTTTGCCATTTACTTTTAGTATGTAAAATTTTATGCTTTTCCACTAAATTCTACTTTTACATAGCTTTAAAGTATTTACATATCTTTACAAAATTCTAATACATACGATTTTTACAATATACAATAATATGAACAAGAAAAAGATATTTTACTTCACGTTTCTTCGCCAAGCTGGCGGCCCTGAAACTAAATTTTCCATTAATACATAAAATACGAAAATATTTTATATCTGGCCAAATTTTGGCTTTAACATAACAAAACCAGTCTTTCGACCAACATAAACTGCTTGTTCTTAGACATTAAACTTAAAATAAAATCTTGCTTTGCTTTCGCTAAATACAGTAAACAAAACTGAGTCTCAACCGAGACAAATTGGCTTCCTTCAACACCTAGAAACTTCGTATTTACACATAACAGTTCAGAACAAAAGAAAAATTTATAGAAGGTTTAACTTATCTTTGACTTTTCGATGCTTGGAACTCAGTCATCCTCTTTTCACAGAACTCTGTCCATGTCAGGGAATTCATAGCAGTCAGCCTGCGCCTTTGACTTCTTTGGCTCTCCTCCATAGGCTTTCTTTTCTGGCCTCTACGTGCTGGTCTTTTGGGGTGTTGGTATTCCGGTTCCTGCCTTTTCCTCTTAGCACCTGGATGGTTGTTTCTGGGGGCCTCCGGTTTGCGTTCTTGCTTGAATTTTTTCTGCTGGTTAAAATCTTTTCGCTCTCGTTGTCTCTTTTTTCGCAGGATCGGCGGCCTTGTTTCTCTTTGGATATCCGGAACTGGACGCGGCTGCGTTGACTCTGCTTTTCTGTTGTGGGATCTTGTTACTGGTTTTTTTCTCTTGCTACCTTGCAAGGATTTTTTCCGGGACGTAGTTGTTCGCTTAACCTTTTTCTCTGCTGGAGTCTGGAGGTTTTGAGTCCTTCTTTTCGGGATCCTTGCATAACATGTAGAAGGGCTTTGTTCTTCGGTGATTCTCTGCTTCTTGGGTTCTTCGACGGTTCTCTGCTTCTTGGGTTCTTCGGCGGTTCTCTGCTTCTTGGGTTCTTCGGCGGTTCTCTGCTTCTTGGGTTCTTCGGCGGTTCTCTGCTTCTTGGGTGGCGGAGCAGACGGCCTTGCTTCTGGACCTTCGAATTGTTGGGAACTTGAATCCTGCAAGAAACTTTTGAGCACTTCAAAATCATTTTTCTCGTAAAACTTCTTCACCTGGTCGGGACTTGCTTTACAGGTTTCTCCTCTCTCGTTCTTAAGGTATAATATGGCTCCCTTGATTTCCTGAATAATATAGGGACCTTCAAATCTCGGAGCCAATTTTGCGGAAAAGTACTCTGGTGCATTTGATAAACAAAATTTTCTTTTTAAAACTTTGTCCCCCACTTTAAAATCTGCATCACGGCGTTTTCGATTATAATAAATTTGCTGTCTGTTCCTTGCCATATCTGAATTTTTAACCGCCTCATGAATCAATTTCTGCACATCTTTTTGCCTAAATTCTTGTTCCCTTTGTTGAACAAAGAATAATTTATCTAGAGGTGTTATTAACTTACGCCCTAAAAATAATTCCGCTGGTGTTTTTCCAGTGGAGTCATGAATTGCTGTTCTTAAAGCATAAGCTAACTCATCTATGTAGCCATCCCAGCGCTTGTGATGTGTGCTAACATAACTTCGAATTATTTTTACAATATTTTTATTAACTCTTTCCGCGATGTTTGCCTGTGGTCTGTACGGAACCATCTTGATATGGCGTATGCCAAGTCCAGAGCAAATGTTCTCGAAAATTTGGCTAACGAATTGTTTGCCGTTATCGCTAATGACTTTTATCGGTGCACCGTATTTGAAAATGTACCTGTGTAAGAATGCATCTGCAACTGTTTTGGCTGATGCACGTTTAAGTGCAACAATTTCTGTCCACTTTGAAAAATGATCTACAATTACTAAAAGATAACGATTTTTATTTAACTCACTCTGGGGGAAAGGGCCAAGAAGATCTATGCCTAATATTTCATTCGGAAATGTAGCGCGAATGCTATTTAAGTACCCGGCCGGGCTATAATTAATATCATTAATTAACTGACATTGCTTGCAGGACCTGACATACGCAGTTACTATTTTGTATAATTGCGGGAAATATACCGCCTCGCGTACCCTTTTTATTGTTTTTCTGATCCCCAAATGACCCGATGTTGGCGCGTCGTGTAATTCCTTCAAAATGCTCAATCGAAGCGAGGCTGGGATGACTGGCCTATACTCGAAGTTTTCGTTTGTTGATTTAGTATAAAACAATAAATTATCTATTATCTCATAGTTCTGTGCTCTACTTCTTATTGCGGCCACATCTGGGTTTTCGAAATTATCAGGGTCTTTTAAATAAGCGTAAATATTTCCGAATTCAGGATCAGCTTTCAATTCAGCAATAATTGTCTCTCTAGAATCTATGATTTTAGAAGTTAACACAGTGCATTTGAGTTCATTTCCTTCATCGTCCAGTTTTATTCGGGATAGTGCGTCCGCGACATTATTTTCCTTTCCCGGTTTATACTTAATTATTAGGTTATATTCTTGAAGTTTTAGAGCCCATCTTATTAACCTGGGCGTTAGATTTTTTCCCGAGTAAAGTCTACCAACGGCCGCATGATCCGAAAAGACCGTTACTGGGGCTTTGCCAAAATGAACTCTAAACTTCTGTACAGCCATTAATACTGCTAATGTTTCTCGCTCCGTCGCTGTATAATTCCTTTGGGTAGCGTTTAATGTTTTACTAAAAAATGCTAAAGGATGCCCTTTCTGCATGAGCACTGCACCTATGGCATAGTCCGAAGCGTCGGCTGCAATTTCTAAATTTTCGTCACCTTCCGGGAATTTCAAAACAGGGGCATTGATGAGCGCTTCTTTTAACTTCTCAAAAGCTGTATTTGCCTCTGCTGTCCATGTAAACTTACTTTTCTTTCTTTTAAGTACTAACAACGGTTCTACAATATTAGCAAAATCCTTTATGAATGATCGATAATAAGAGCATAACCCGAGGAAAGAAGACAGTTTCTTTGCGGTTTTAGGAGGGGGGAAACTTTTGATAGCCTTTATCTTTGAATCTTGAGTTTCTATGCCCTTTTGCGAAATTTTATATCCTAAGTATTTAAGTTCTTTTGTCGCGAACTTGCATTTTGATGCGTTAATTGTTAAACCGGCCTCTTTTAATAACGAAAAAACTTCCTGCAAGTCCTTAATATGCTGCTCCAACGAACTACTTGTTATAATTATATCATCTAAATAAATTAAAGTCGATTTTCCTAGGACAGGTTTTAGAACAATGTCCATAGCTCTCTGAAATGTCGACGGGGCCCCACACAGCCCAAATGGCATGCGTAAAAATGCATAAGTTCCTGATTTTGTGATAAACGCGGTTTTATGTATATCTTCTGGTTTCATAGCTATCTGATAGTAGCCCGATGTTAAATCCAAAGTAGTCATATATCTCGTAGATTTAATCTTTCTAATTATTTCCTCAATCACCGGCAGAGGGTAAACCGGGAACTTTGTAATGCTATTTAATTTTCTATAATCAATAGCAAACCTCCAAGCTTTTTTATCAGAAGGCGGGAAATCATTCTTTTTCCTACATAGCACCACTGGACTCGCGTAATCACTGTTTATTGGCGAAATAATCTGATTTTGCAGCATTTCGTTTATATGCTCTTCAATAATGAGCTCTTTCTGTTTATCATACCTGTAGGGTTTGGCCTTACAAGGTTTATTGCATGTTAGTTGTATGTCATGGGTTACAATTTGACAATTACCCGGACGTTCTGAAAACAAATTTGAAAAAGTACTCACCACCTGTTGAATAGCTTGGCTTTCTTCAAGGGTCAAATGACTTAAATCCAATTCAGGTTCCTTTACCGGCTCCACCACCCGTCGTTGCATCTCCAGCGTAATTGCATTTTCCTGAAAATCCAATCTGGCTTTTGCGGACTTCAAGAAATCCATTCCCAAAATCACTGGGTTCTGTAAATTTTTCACCACGAAAAATAATATTCTAAGGTTTTCTTCTTTTATCTGCAGTTTTAATGATAATTTTCCGACACACTGACATGTTTTTCCTTGGGCGGCTATAATTTCTGTGTTTCTATTTTTAAATAAACGTAGTCTATGAAAGTTGTCATTGTAGAATTTGTAGCTGAGGAAGTTCCCTTGAGCTCCTGTATCCACGAGCGCTTCTACCGGGACTTCGCCGACCAGGACTTGGATGACTGGTAACTGGGAATTTTTTATCACAACCGTGTTTAGGTATCTTCTTGAGGGATTTTGCGAAATTTCAGGGGTCTGGACCCTCGCTTTTACAGGCCCCTCTAATCGTTTAAAGCTTTCTTCTGACCTTCAGTCTTCTGGGTACGCGGACGGTTTTTTTCGAATTTCTTCTTCGCGCTTTGACCTTCGTTCTTCGGTGACTTAGCTTGATAGCTCTTTCCTCCATAAGAGTATTTCGTCCTATCGGCCGCCAAGTTTGAGAACTGTCTTCTGGAACCTTGAGGATATGCTGCCATTCTAGATTTTTCCGCTATTCGTCGGTTTTGGAACTTGACCGCCAACTCGAAGAGTTCCTGCAAGGAGCTTGGATTTCGGATTTCCATAAAGTCTTGGACAGCAGGTAGTAATCTGGGTAAGATTATTTCAATTACCTCATTATCGGCTTTCTTTCCATACAGCATATTTACCAGCTTGATTTTTCGTAAAATGAACTCTGTTAACTCTTCGATGTTTCGCTGATAAAAACTGTAAAGTTCAGCTTCCAACTTTGCTCGGTCTTTCACTATGGGAAAGGCTTTTAACAACGATTCTTTAAAATTTTCAAATGTGTATTCTTGACCTCCAAATTCTCCTAATAAAAATTTTCCAATATTTTTCCACCATAGTGCGGCCTGTCCTTTTAATGCAGACGTGGCGATGGCAACTTTTTGCCTTTCGGGCACAGGATACAGCTGGAAATGGCTTTCCAGGCCTTCTAGAAATATTGCTACAGAATTTTTTCCGTCAAAATTGACGGTTGGCTTGATAGCTGCCCTCATAGTTTGGATTAAATATCCGAACCCTTCCAACTGGTTAGCCATAACTTGCTCTTGAAATTCTACAGGAGTTTCCACCAAATTATCGGCCATTCGAGTTCGTGAGATTGTCGGGCGCCAAATGTAAGATCTCTCTGGCCCAACTTGTCAGTCACTGGGATAGTGAGTCACAAAAACGTGCGAAGGGGTTGAAACCCTTTTATTGTACTTTTAAAATTACAACTGCGTCTCCTCGACGCTCACAAACTGCGCCAACTCGGCGGTTGAACTAAAAGCAAGGTAAAACTGAAAATAAGAAACTAGATGAACAAATGTCAAACACTACCGACGAGGCTCTGAGATCTTAACTAACCGCGTTTTTAATTATCGCTGATATTCAGCAAGATTACTGATTTAACAGTTGAAGGTCTAGCACTTCTGCAAAGTTAGGCACAAAGGCCGACACGCGCTGATCTAAATTCTACCGAGCAATCTCTCCAGCGTAGCTTCAAAGCAAGACCTTTTTCACGCTCGTTTCGTCTACTATTTAACTCAACTAGCTTCCGCTAAATTTGAATAAACTGCGCGTGCTACTGTAATTTACATACTCTGGCACGGGCATTTCTAGGGGGAAAATGAAGGCTAAAAAGGAAAGGACTATGAACTTAAAATAAATGTTAGTTAAAATAAATATAAACCCTACAAAGTAAATAAATAAAGGTAACACACAAAATGCTTGTTTCTTTTTGTATATTTTTTTCATGTTTTATTTTCTGAAATTTTGCATAAGTAACTGATAAGAGCTAATAAATAACTCTAGTTGAAATGAAAATAAAACATTCTGAAATCTGTGAGTTTTGTGAATATTCTGAATAAAAATTAGCAAAATTTCGCAAAATTTTGAAAAATTTGCCAACTTTTAAAACTTATCGCGTGTTGATTTGAAACACCTAGGGCGTGAATAGAAAAGTGTTACGAGAAAAAACCTGGAGTTCCGAGTACGACAAGCACAGTTCTATGTACCACAGCATTATTTTCAATTAGATTTTTAAATTCCGGCATTGTTGGTTGTCAATGGGAATTTCCAAGCATCTCTACCCTGGTTGATTTCGTATTTTAGAAGTGTATTACTAGAATTTCTTCCTATTAAAGGTTTTAGACAATTATTCCATTTTTTATTCAACGTCTGCTGCATTAAACGCAATCTCTTTGAGACTACGTTTGTCCTTGCTATTTATATTTCCTTATCTGCATGCTTATCATACTCTAATCAGCATACCTGTTCAGAGATTAAGTAGGAATCTTTAGCACACAATAATATTATGTTTTGTATATTATTCTGATCATTGTTGCAATTGATAGGAAATGCATGTTATTATTCACGATAAAATGAGTATCAAGTTCGCTTGGAAAATAAACACCAAGGGGGTCCTGCGACAAACTGACCACTTGTCCAAGGAAATATGCTTATGTACCCCGGGGCCCACGATCAGGAAAGCAGATTTCGAAACTCTTCAGGCCATGGCCCACTAAAACCATCTGTTTCGCCACTGTTTACTTTTAATAAAATTTAAATGTACACTGCGTGGAAAAAAAAGGGACAGTTCTATAATTCCCCTTCTACTGGGCCGATTGACGAAATTCAAATTGCACTTTCCATGTCTCCAAAGCGCGACTTAAGATATAGATTTATATATACACTGCTGGCCATCCAAATTGCAACACCAAGAAAGACAAGAGATATCACAACAATTTAGTAGATAACATGTTGACCAAGTATCAATTGATTAAATTTATAGACTTCTGTGAAGTGCGGTTCCTTTCAGAATCAGTAGCCAGAGTAGCCGCCATTGTTGGAGATCACCGCTGCCACATACCTCAGCATTGAGTTAAAGAGATTTTGGATGTGTTTTTGTGCAGGAGACCAAGCAGCTTCCCCATGTTGCCAAAGTTGATCTGGTGTGACAGCTTGGGATGTAATCTAACCATGGACCACATGTTTTCTATCGGTAAAAGATCCGGAGAGCGAGCCAGCCAGGGAAGCAATTCAATCTGGCGATTGACAGAGAACCCTTGGACAATGCATGCCACGTGTGGTCGCGCATTATCCTGTTGAAATATGGCTGTGCGCAAACCCTGAAGGTAAGGAAGGACAACTGGTTCCAACACCTCGGAGATGTAGCGCTGGCTGTTTAAAATACCGGCTATGCGTACTAGAGGAGTGCGAGAGTGATATCCAATACCGCTCCATACCATAATACCCAGTACAGGACCAGTGTAGCGGTGTATAAGGCAGCTGTTCAGCATCCTCTCTCCACGGTGTCTCCAGACTCAAATCCGACCATCGTGGTGTTGCGGACAGAAGCGTGACTCGTCAGTAGAGACATTTTCATTCCATTCTGCCGTCCACATCCTTCTTTCATCGCATCGCACCATTGTCGGCGAAGACGTCTGTGGTTCTGCGTCAAGGGTAGACGAAGCAAGGGACGTCTTCCGGACAGACCACTCTGCTGTAAACGGCGTCGAATGGTATGCGCAGACACTGGATGATGCGTTATAAGACTGAATGGGCTGTGCTATGGTTCGTGATGTGACTGAGCGATCCGTCACTGGCATGTGCACAATGTTCCTGTCATCACGTGAAGTCGTGCACTGAGTAGGGTGCGATTGAACACGTCGTCCGTCTTACCCTCCTGCATCCAACGGTCACATATCCGCATTACAGTTGTTTGGTTTCGCCCAACACGATTTCCCTGAAAGGTAATCCAGACTTTCGGTAGGCCACTATCCTTCCTCTTTCGAACTCGGATACTTGATCAAACGATGATCGCTTTTTATTACGAGGCATAATTGATCTTTTTTTTTTTGAAAAAAACCACAAGAAAAACACAATTGCCGAACTTGAAATCGTTGAAAACTCCAAGCCTTAAATAGCGCTTTGAAGTGGCGTTACAGGCGCGCGTGATGTGCGTCTGCGCTGAAATTCTAATCATTTGCATATATCACCTGCGCTAATGCATGTTGTAAATTTCATGTTATTTGCATGCTTTCTTCAGGCTGTTGCATTTACGGCGTCCAGGAGTGTAGCTTTGTTCTAATATAGGTATTTTGACACAAAATCCGACTTTTTCTGAAATAACATAGCAAACTTTTCCATATTTCGATTCTACCACTGAAATTATGTCTAACTATTAAATTTTAAAAAATTTGGTGCGAAATTTACGGAGAAATTTAAAAATTTAACTTGGCGCATCTTCTTTCGGTTTGCGCGAAGAATAAATCATTTGGCGAACTTCTTAATACATCACAACCTATTTTCAATATCCCTTCCACTGTGGAGGAGAGGAAAAAAAGTCACTTCGTCCCTGCCTTTTTACATTGTGTATGAGCGGAACAAAAAGTGACATCGTTCCTGGTTTGACGTAATTTTAGCGAAGTGCGTAAATCACATTAGATGTTGTTATAGCTTTCAACAAATATGCCAAATTTCAAAACGCGCCAATATATAAATTCACGAATACCTTCGGAAATTCTTAATAAAATACTCTAATATTTTTGCAAGTATGCTTAGAAATACATCTACTTTAAGATGACTGTAAAAGTTTTATAGGTTATAATTCAAAATCTGTTTCGAAAAATTTATAAAAACTATTTAAAAATACAAATTTTTAAGATATATCATCAAAAATGGGCGAATTTTATTTGGAATGAACCTAAATTTCGAACTGTGTAGGAAGAAATCAAATAAGTTTCATTAAAAAAGAGATATTAATAAATACATAGCGAACTGAATTAACATTGAGGAGCTAAAATTTTAAGAGCTAAGTTTTTTAAACAACTCGTGCGATTTTTACAAAACTTGAGAGTTTGGGATAATTTGAATCGTGGAATCGAAATATGGAAAAATATTGGCATGTCATTTCAGAAAAGTCCAATTTTGTGTCAAAATAACTATATTTGAACAATGCTATATATAAATCTAATACATATCCTAAGTTGCGCGTTCGTGACATGAAAAACGCAATTCGAATTTCCTTAATCGGCCCAGTAGAACGGGAGATATAGAAAGGTCCCATTATATTTTTTTGCGCAGTGTACACACTGTTTCTCTCATTATGAAAGACCTAAGCACCCTATATACTACGTAAAGAGCAAACTGGACCGTTTGCAGCGTTTCCCAACAAAGTCTAATTAAATGAACAAGATGGAGATTCTTGAACTTGAGGCTCCACAACGACTTCATAGATTTTTTATGAATGTGAAACACCTCTATGAAATTAAATTAATTGGTCTTTCTAATATGCATCGATCAACTATGAACGCCTTGAAATTTCGCATGACTTTGACACTTTGATGCTATAGTTATAATTCTGGCATGCAGCGGGGCTTTCCTGCCTCTGCTCTTTTCAGATTCCTGAGTGAATCCCGAATTGGGCCTGACGTCTGAAGAAGTCCATAAATAGTATTCTCTAGATGAAGTATAAGATGAGGTGGGAAAAACTTTGAAGCCCATTGCTTCCTGCAAGAAATTTCCAAGACTGAACGGAGTTGTAGAAGGGTATGTGGTCAGGCATTGCTGAGCTGGTCACGTGGCCTAAAGCAGCGAATCTAATGTCATGAAGGGGCATGGCTTACCGACTACTGCACTAAATGAAAAGAAATATGCACATAATTCAAAATAATTACATGAAAAATTCAGAAATTGCAAAGTACACTTTTTACATGGTGAAGAAATGTTCTTTTAAGAACAGCTATGAAATGGCTGTTACTTTTCAGGCTGTCGGGGGCCGGAGAATGCTTGCCTGAGCGGTGGCATGTAAAGTCCAGTATATCAAAAATCACAATAAAAGAATAAACAGTCTTAAAATGACTTGGTAGTCAGTCGCAGTGCATTAATTAACGAAAAAAAGAATTAATTAAATCCGACGACCATAGCAGCAAGTCCCGTCTAGCAGGTACCGTCGCTAGATGTGATAACCTCTTTAGCCACTTGCGTACCATTCTGTCACGGATCGATTTCTGTGAGGGCGAGCGGGGTGTTGGTCTAGTTGACGTAAGGCAGGCTGGCGTGTGGTATACGCTGAGGAGGAAGCACATACGAAACACATCAGTTAAGTGAGAACAAGTCAGTCACAGCTTGTCCGTTAATGTGTACTGTGGTCTGTGTCTGGGGTGTCGGAAAGTCTCACCCAAGCGACGCGAGTACCTGCTCGACGCATTAAGGTTCTTCTATCTTGTACCCAGCTTCAGATCTCACTGGCCGTTATATTTTGCGTTATATTGTTATAAGCCGAAACATGTTATTAGATGCTACCTGTTTGACATGGCTACTAAGAAGAAGCTAAAAAAAGAGGGAGAGACGAAAACAGTGAATTTTTATTTGAACAAAACGAATCGCTCGCATTTACACAAAACTCAAATGATATCCGACTGTCATTTATCAAGAAAAATACGAAGAATTTGGTGTATAATAAGAAATTAAATTTGGAGAGATACAGTACAACTATGGAGGCGCCATTTGGCAGTAACTATCCCGTTTATGATGCAAGGATGAAATCAGTAAAAGATTCAAAAGAATCAAGGAAAATAAAATTATACATTTAATTATTGAGTTTCATCTTCCAATTATTATTAATCAAGAGATTGCTAAGAGAAGGAAAGCACACATAAACGGTGAATACGTTAAACGACGTTGTTTTATAAATGCATACGAAAAACTGTTTTAGAATTTTAAGGACAAGGCAGAAATTCTTAAAAAAATTGAAGACAAGAGTTACCACTGTCTGCTAAAGCAGTGAAGGACAGAACAGTTAAAAGATCTTCTAATGTAACTAATCAACAAATTGATGATCTTAAGTTGGTTACAACTTTATCAATAGCTATTACGAATCTTGTGACATAAATGACACAATACAAGTTTCACTTTTTGTTCAATTTATTTTCGTCTACGGGACCTAAAGAATTTTTAGTAGTATTGCCACCAAAAGGTGGGGTACGTGACGAGGATATTGAAAATTCTGTCATTGAATCCATGGTGTAATATCATATTCTATTCGATAAAATTATTCCAGTGTCAGGGGATGGGGAAAATTATAACCGGGAGTGAGAAAAGATTTGTTTCTATTCTGTAGAAAACTTTAAGCACGAGATACTTGTTTACGATTGCATAATTCACCAAAAGCTCTTTCCAGCAGATATTTCCAAAAACAAATTGCAATATAATGGTATAGGTGACCAAGATTGCCAACACAATTGTAGCAAAAGCTCTCTGTCATCACCAATTTAAAGAATTTTAAGTCGAAGTGGAGAATAAAGTAATAGATCTTCTGCTGTATGATCAGATACGTTGGTTTTCATGAGGAAAGATGTTAAAACGTTTCTCTTAGAAATTAAAGAATTTTTCTTTCAGAAGGGTGTTGACTATTCAGAACTATCAGACGATCAGTGGATTCAAAAATTTTATTTCATGGTAGACGTTACGTCTCATTAATATAAGCTTAACCGTAAACTGAGGGAAAAAGAAGCACCATTTTTTCGATGTTGGAATTAGACCTTTCATTTAATAATAATTATCTCTTTTCGCTCAAGATCTTGAAAGAGAAACATTATTTCCTTTCCCATGCTTTCTAAAACATCAACAAGAAAATAATTCATTAATTGACATTTCCTAATTCAAAACAACAATTTTAAATGTGAAGGAAGCATTCCTACGGAGTATTCAGGAATTCAGAAATACCACAACGACGTTAACATTTGTAAAAAATCTCTCGGTTCTGACGAAAGAGCATTGAATTTTTCTGCCTTTAATACTGACATTGATGCTTTTGAAATACAATTACTGGAGTTAAAAAGGAAAGAATTATGGAGCTCCAAATTTGAACATCTTAACGCTGATATGGAGAAATGTGATAAAAATAAATGCCATTTTATTTCACAGCAAAAGTGGTCTGTGTTGAAAGACCTGGAGAAAAAGACGTGATAATTTTTAGTACCTGGACCAATATTCTTGATTCATATAATTAATTAAAAAACGCTTTTGTTGTTCTTCCTTTCTTTGGCCTTATATATTCAAGTGAACGATTTTTTTCAAACATGAGCCTTATAAAAAATAAATTGAGAAATCGTCTTATTGTTGAGAACCTGAAATTCTGCTTGAAATTAAAAACAACGACATATAAACCTGACTCTTCAAGAAAATGAAAGTCATAGTTCTTATTAAATGCGTGCTTTATCATATTTTTATTTTAATCCAAAAAAATATGTTTTTGGACAATAAATTAGATTATTTTTATGATATCTGGTTTTATTTAATGTTAGTAACTATTTTTGTTAATAGATAAGATTATTATTAAGGTATCAGGTTTTATTTAATTTTAATGGCTAGTTTAAACCGACTCCTACGAACATGGTTTTGGGAAAAAAATGGCTCTCAAAAGAATTCTTTATCGTTGTACTGCTGATCTTTGGTTTTTTGGACTAATGAGTTTACCGGCCATTACTAATAGAGCTCTCGAATTTTCTGGTCTGCTGCTTTCAGGTAAATACATGCTTCCTCTTTGCCCTTTTCACTCATTTTGTCATTAGTTGGAAAAGAAGGTTCTAGTCAAACGTTCGAGACTGGAAATTTATGAGACTTAGCTGATTCTTTGTGCTTGAGTATCTCCAATATTTGTTCTTCGGAGCATTATTTTATTTAATTATGTAAAAATTCTTATTCAATACCTAATTCTTCGGCAGTGGTGCTTTGAAATCGTTGAATATTCCTCGCTGCTTTCTAGTTTCTCCTACTTCCTCACCCTCTGTTTCATCTTGTCTTATCATAATCAAGATGATTAGGCTGAATAAATCAAGCCTTTCAGTTTGAAAGACTTGATCGCAAAAGAAGGTCTTGAATATTATCCTCCAAAAACTTTTTGCTTTGAAACTGTTTGGTAAAAATTAGAGTAGTACTGTCCTCTTTCTGCGCCTTCTAAGAGGACAACCGGCCTGTTGTTATACTTAAGTTGTTATTACGTGTCCTCTGGAGGAGAAAATGTGTTTCGGTGTACCGCGGCCAAGAGACGGAGAGAGAAACGAGATAATTTAAACAATTGTTGTGGAATTGCATGAACATACAAGGCCAGAGGGAAATACATTGCAATCATGTGGAGCTACATGCCAACAGTATAACATAAGCTTAAAAATTACATTGCAGAATTATAGAATTGTAATATTTGCATACTATTTAAAAATAACGGTTTAGACAACGGGAAGAAAATATGCGCGTGTCAGATTAAAAATTATATGAGACTGAGAAATGTATATTGCGCAAAAAAATGGGACAGTTCTGTATCTCCCGTTCTACTGCGCCGATTGACGAAATTTAAATTGCGTTTAATTAAGATATATATTAGATTTATGTATAACATTGTTCTAACTTAAATATTTTGACAAAAAATGAGTCTTTGTCTGAATTAACATACCAATGTTTTTTCCATATTTCGATTCTGCGACTCAAATTATGCCTAAATATTAAATTTTGTAAAACTTGCTACGAAATTTACGGAGAAATTAAAAAATTTAACTTGGCGAATTTTTTTCAGTTTGCGCCAAGAATAATTCACTTGGCGAACTTCTTAATACATAGCAACCTATTTTCCTATCGTTTCCATTGTGCAAGAGCGGAAAAAAGTCACATCGTTCCTACTGTAAAATAATTTTAGCAAAGTGCGTAAACCACATTAGATATTATTATCGCTTTCAACAAATATGCCAAATTTCAAAACGCGCCAGCATAGAAATTCCCGTGTATCTTCAAAAATTTTGAATAAAAAGCTCTAATTTTGCAGGTATGCTTAGAAATACATCTACTTTAAGATGACTGTAAAAAATTTATAGGTTATAATTCAAAACATTTTTCCAGAAATTTATAAAAATTATTTAAAAATAAATCATAAAAAATGGACGAATTTTATTTAGAGTGAACCTAAATTTCGAACTGTGAAAGAAGGAATCAAGTAAGTGTAATAAAAAAAGAAATATCATTAAATACATACCAAATTGAATTAACACTGAAGAGCTAAAATTTTGAGAGCTAATTTTTTTTAAAAACTATTCTTGCGATTTTTAGAAAACTTAGCAGTTTGGCATAATTTGAGTCGCAGAATCGAAATAAGGAAAATACTTGGCATGTTATTTCGGAAGTCCGATTTTGTGTCAAAATACCTATACTAGAACTATGCTATATATAAGTGTAATACATATCCTAAGTCGCGCTTTCGAGATATGGGAAACGCAATTTGAATTTCGTCAATCGGCCCAGTAGAATAGAAGATACAGAACTGTGGCAATTTTTTTTTGCATAGTGTACGTCTGAAGAGACAGTTCTGAGTTAGAACTAACATGCTGGGGAAAGGCATAATTATTATCAACAGTAGAGTTATTATATGAAATTACCCTGACAACTTTATTTAGACGTTTTTCATTTTTCATTTCTCAAGATCTCCAGGCCTGAAGATTATTTTCAGAGGTTCTGAGAAATGGGTATCCTGTGTTAGTGTGCATTCAAGTAAGTAATTTCTCAAATTGCCTACTTTACTACAGGAGTCTCTAAGGCCGAGCCTATGTAGATAGGTAGGTGCAGGGAAGTATTTAGTGTACAGCTGAGTCAGCATGGAGCTTCCTGATTTTAGGGCTGAAGAGGCTATTTTCTGATCATGATCAGAAAATAGTTATGGGTGATATGCCCAGTGTTCTCTGTGACCCATTGCCTTTGCCAGCTGTCGTTCGCGTTTATGCTGAGTTTTCTTTTTCGCGTTGACGCCAGGTTGAGAATATAGTCCCCAGCTGGTAATGTCTAAGTTTTTGCTACCTTGGCCAACATGTGCGCCTTTTCATTCCCCTTCTGTCCTATATGGGCTGTGATC
Organism: Stegodyphus mimosarum; assembly: GCA_000611955.2. Lineage (NCBI taxonomy): Eukaryota > Metazoa > Arthropoda > Arachnida > Araneae > Eresidae > Stegodyphus > Stegodyphus mimosarum. Next base: position 149,299 of record KK116952.1, read on the forward strand.
TATCCCATTTTGTAAACTGCCAGAGTAGTACAGATACGCAACTGTGTATTGGATTACATTTATTAGACACTTGTAGAGATCGTGTGCCCATGCATTAATTTGATTTTCTCCTTCCTTACTATCGAATTTCCTGACATCTATAAAGAGTCTTAACTTTTTCATAAATGAAAGAGACCGTTTTGCTTTTTGTTTTTTAGCTATGCAGATCATTGAAGCTGTATTTATTTTATAAGGCAACGAGGAATTTAAGAGAAAAATCACTGGTGTTCACGTTATATTGCGTTCAAGTTCAGAAAAATTAGTTTGAGCACTAAATGTATATTAAAGGACTCGAATTCGACGAGAAATAGTACATATAAAGGCAGAGTGACATGTATAGTAGCAGAGTGAATGTATTCAGGGAAGGGTTTCGTTTGTAGAGATATTAGGTTATTTAGAAGCAGGAGACATGAAAAATGAGCAACACCTTCGCCGCGACTCACGGACCTCTCGAATACGCGTCGAGCGTGCTGACCACTACACTACGAAGGCATGTGAAGAAGGAGGCAGAAATACCTTATATACTGCCACTTTTAAAGGGCGACTGGGGTTTAGGGGACCCAGTCGCCAAATTTCGGTGATGGAGAATCATCATTCACCACCTTTTTTGTTCGGGCGCCGCTTGTATAGTAATTAGGAATTATTGAAGCAGGAACCGACAAGAAATGTGCAGTGCCCTCGTCGGGACTCGAACCACGCAGCTCTCGAATACTCGTCGAGCGTGCGACCACTACAACACGAAAGCATGCTAAGAAGACGGGAGAAATACTTTATACATTGAGGCTGATTTTCGAGCAATAAGGCATATTCAGTTAGAAATGCACATTGAAATTAATTTATGCATTTCTGATTTTCAAGATCCTGTGTTTAATTACGTAATTTATAATTTAAGATACTGAGAAATATTTTGAATATATCTTACTTAAATATGGATTTAGGAAAGAATATGCCCCATTTTCTAGATACAGTTTCACTTTGGCCTTTTTTAGTTCCTTCGAAATAAATCAAAATTCATTCTTAGATTGACATTATTTTTTTTCAGAAGCATTTTGGAAGATTGGCACTGTTGCTCTTTGAAGAGCAAAGAACGTTTTTTAGCAAATGAAGTGCATACGACTTTGAAGTTTATAAGCATCTACATTTTTTGTTTCATGCTGCCTAATATAATGCTACCGCAGCATTGACCAATCATATCGGCTGGTTATTGTCAATTCTAAAAACTTTACCTTTTGTTGCAAAAGGGATCGGAGAAGAATTTTTAATATATTTCAGAATTATAACAGTACATTCGATATAGCGACAAAATGAATTGAGAGTGATTGATATATTTCTGAATCACTTTTACATTTGTTTAGCTTCATCTATGAAATTCAATATAAAAAAATTATAAAGTTTGTAATTTTATAACTTTACTTTGTAAAGTTATAAAATAAAGTTCTTAATAATAATTTTCTTAAATACTAGTAATAAAGCATACGTGAACAAAACCGAGTAAAGTAAACATTTAGAAACTAAGAAATTCTTTACATAACTTCTTACACTAATAATATTTAGAAGGTATTGCACCAAAAATGTAAATAATAATATGCGTTTCTAAAGTCAAATTTTATGCGTTTCAGCTATAGCAAAAACTTCTATTTGCTTACATAGACTGTAGAATAATTGTTTTCTTACGTAAAATGACTCCATGTTAACCTAAGGTTTGAACTGATCTAATATGAAACTTTATAATCACATGCTTCTCTTCCATGTATCATTTAAAAAGAATTGTAAAGGTTACGTACATTGACTGGTACAAAAAAAAGTACATAGCGCAACTAAAAGTTTTCCTTGTGTTAAAATCATAAGTACACATAGAATGCATCAGTTTGGACGCTGGGTAAAACTTTAAGAAAATTTAAAAGTATATACGGGGAGGCTTGTCTCCTTATTTATATCCCGTTTTAATCTTTTATTATTAAATTTGAAGGAAAGATACCTTTTAAGAGCATATTGGCTTTTTTTGAAATGTTTATAACTTGCTGAAACAACACTGACAAGAAACTGAAAAAAAAAGAACTTTCTTTTATCTTTATAGAGAAACGCAGCAAACCTTTTTTATTTTCTCCAGAAATGCACTTTCACGGATTTAAGAACTTGAAATATAGCATGGCATTTCGCTGACGTGTACCTGCAGCAGTAACTGCCAGGCAAATATTGTTTTGTACTTTCCGTGATTTCCCCACGCGCCGAGTTTAAAAGGTCGGAGAATGTGTTGAATATCGATGTATCTTCATGAGTGTATCTTACCGATGTATTTGTTTTTGTGTACTTAGGAAATTTATAGGGTAGGTAATTTCATATTTGGAAAACAAACTTTGGAAATACCGACATAAAAACAAATTAAACTATATTTAAAAATCAATAACAGCGATTTTAAAGGGCAAGAACCTTTCGGTTTAAATTTTTTTGGATACATTTTTTAGTTTCATCACCTTACAGATTTTATTTCAACTTTTGGAGATAGCAAAAGAAACGACAAAGACAAATGTTTTGACATTGGAAAGAGCTTTACTGGAGACCTTTCAACGTTTTCGGATTGATGCATTATACATTGTACTCCAAGGATTTTATATCATTGTGTCTTGGCAAGTGTTACAGTCGCGCGAAAATAATGGCTTTCAATTATCACAGATTTCTCAAGCTTAAAAACTGAAGGTGTTCCTTTACGCTGTAACTGGTTACTAAATGTCACATGGGTATTCTTCTTCCTGAATGATAGTGATCTCTCAATCAGGCATAATACGTAGGTGGTAAGTCAACCCATGTTGGAAGAAACTTTATGTTTTGATTTCTGTAACATTTGAATGATTTATTGTAGTTAATTAGTTGTTTGATATCGTCTACGACACTGTTATGGATAGTTAAACCGATATTGCTGTGCGAATTTGGAGAGTATTAAATTTATAAAAGTGTTCTTAAAACTGGTCATTAAGGTTCTGAAAGTGCTAGGAATTTCCTCTTTGGGAATACACTTTTTTTTTCATAGCAACTATTTGAATATGAGTCACGAGGCTCAAAATACTGGAAAAAACTAACGCAGCCTTGGGTAGTGGAAATCTCAGAGCTGATTTTCAACTCAAAGTGTTAGCCGTTTACTAGGTAACTGCAAAGTGGAATACGATGTTAAGCCTCTTACAAACTAGGCAAAAACTGATGAAAAATCGGTTGTATATGAATTTTCTTCAAGGTGAATTTCTCTAGCCCTAAAACTGACATTTTTTTCCATAAATTCAATGACATTTTTTTCGATAAATTCAATGAGACAATGAAAACAAATGAAATGACATGAAAACACGTGCGCATTTTCATTAGATTAAGTTACGTTCTTTGAAAACGGCAAAACATAACGAAGGCTATCTCTTTAATGGAAGGGATGCCTTGTAAAAAACGTTTTAGTCGTCTCAACCAATTGGCAATTGATAGGGTATTTCAACTCAAACATTGTTATCAAAGATAATATAAAATCAGGGAGCCCACCAGCGGCCGAGCGGTAAAGACGCTGAACACTGGTAGTTCGGTCCGAGGTTCGAATCCCGCGAACGGGCTGGCTGCATGGGCGTTTTCGTGGTTTTCCCCATGTGTAACGTGTATACGAGCCAGTTTCCCTTAGAAAGTCCTCCACGAAGGCATCCCTCCCTTTAGGCAGATAGCCCTCGTGTGCTTTGCCATAAATGAATAACCTAACCTAACCTATAAAATCAGGGTGGATGACTTCTGTTTGACTTCTAGAGTTGAGAGTGATTAGATTAAAAACTCTTAAGAAAATGTGCCCGTTTATTGTTATAAATATATTACTGATAATTATGAAATATTAATTTATATTCACAGTTTCATATTAATCGTTAAAAATATAACACACAGTCTTAGAGTTATAAGGTTTTCATCGAAGCAAGAGACTTGAAAAATGTGCAATTCCCAAGTTGGAACTCGAACACTGGAACTTCCGAATACACGTCGATTGGGCTTCCAGTTACACCACAAAGACATACGGAAGCGAGGAAGAAAATGCCTTATATACTCCCCCCTTTTAAAAGGTGATTGCGGATGGGGGAACCAAATCGCTAAATGTCTTAGAGGTAACGAATTATCTTCCAGTTATTTTATAGTTTTAGTTCGGGCGTCAATGTAGAGTCAATTTATTTTAAAGCCCTAAGAGACAATTTGCCCAGAAGGGCTATTAATTTCAATTTGGAATCTTACGTTGGTTCACTATAAACGACGTTTCACTTTTCAAATTCTTGCTACCAAATATTAGAGCCCTGAATTATATTTAAAGAAATTAAATAATTAAGTATCTGTATAAACGTATGTACGTTTCTCGCATTTTGATAAAACAACGGTACTTAGAGCCATCAAAATTTGAATAGCGTAATCTTCCATAGAATATGGGCATGTGGAAGCCCTAATTTGAATTTGAAAATTGTTTTATTATTGATTTCATATTTTGTAACATTTCAACGAATTTTTTATCAATTTCAAAGCAAGGAAAGGCAACACTGTACGAAAAAAAACATTTTAATCTGCAGCACTCCAGACTGTGTATCGGAAATTCTAAAGATTTGTTTATTTTAAAATTATATTGCGATATTGCTGTTGAACTGAATTTTACGGTTTAAGTGCGAAGAACATGATATTTGATAAATAAGGATAACACACAAAACGTTAAAAGAACGTTCCTTTGGACGTAACTTAAAATCTGAAACATTTCAGATTTCTTTGTTTCTTTCTTTCTTTAAACAAGAGACTTGAAAAATGCGCAGTGGTCTCGCCGGGACTCGTCGACCACCCGAATATGCGTCGAGTGTACTTCCCGTTACACCACGAAGACATGAGGAAAGGAGGAAGAAAATACATTATAGCCGTAAAAAATTCATGTTTTTTATGCATTTACATGAAGAGATACTGCCTGATTAAGAATATTACCTGATTTTTTTCACTGATGTAACACGCATTTTTAAATAGCTTTGACTTCATCACAAAAGCAAAGCCTTAGCAAAATAACAATGTTTTTCCTGTACTTCGCTTACTACCAATAAAAAAAGAGCAATGTTCTATCTGAAAGTGAAATAAGGTACACAGATTTATTCTACCAGCAGCAGAGAGAGATGCAACGTCAACTGTCCTGCCGTTAGTAGTGAATTACGGCATCTTGCGCATAGCAACAGCTTTCTATCGCTGCCTACACTTTGGTTTTGACACTTCTGTTGGACTTACTGCTTATGGTAACATTTAATTAAGCCAGCTTATAGTAATATTTAATTGTGCAGTCTTTGACCGTTTGACTTTAGTTTGTTCTATTTAGTTGCATCACCAAGAGCTATGGCTGATGTTGTTGCACATGAGAGGGCGTTTATGTTTTAAACTCTGTTTAAATAAAAGGATTATGTAAATCTTCTCAGGACTTCGTAGTTACTTCAGACATAGCGATAATTCACTTTACATCTATTAGAGATTTGGTCTAATCAACACTACCAGGTTAAGTAAAAACTTACAAATATTTGAATCGCATCGCCTCGTCACTTAGATTGACATAAGTTTAATCGTATGAATTTTGAAACGACACTGTATATCTGATTTGATTCAAAACAGGCTTTATTGCATCAGGGATATTTAGATTGTCTGAAAGTAAATTTTTGAGCAACAAGAATTATCCTCTAAAGTTTTATTAGCTCGACTCTCATTAATTCATACATCGCGTTAAGTTAAAATAAAGTATGTGCTTTTCTAGGATTTATAAAATAGGTTTGAGCATTCGGAATTAAGCTGAGAAATTTTTAATTCCGTTTACTTTTATTGATCCTTTTGACTATTTTAAATATGAAATCAAAAACTGCTCCCTAAAATTACAAAAAGCTTACGATATTTAATTTAAACTATATGTACGCTAATTTTTTAATGTACGTTACGAATAAAATGAAGTACCTAAGAAAACTATTTAGACGTTGCTTTGAAAGTATGCTTATTAAAGATTTAAAAGTCTTTAATATATAGCCAGTTTATTAAAGATTGAAGTGAATGTGATAAAGTGGCGTTTTTATTAAAAGCAACTGGGATTTTTAACTTTGAAATAAAACTCTATATATACCATGTATCTATCCGTACTTGATTTCAAAGTTAAAGAAGCCTCCAATTTCTTAATACATCTGCGGTACATTTTAATGAGATGTGTCATCATTTTGGCATCTGTTTATCACTGCAGAAACCAAAAAGGTTTCTTTTCTCAGTCTGAACAAAAGTGCCCTTTTAGTAAAATTTCTTTCTTTTAATATCAATTTTTTTAAAGTTACAGTTTTAGTTAACACTAGACTGAAGGTATTCAGATCATTAATTTGTCCTAATTTGCTTAATGATTTCTGAAATAGTTTAATGAGATTTACTTTTGATAATACGAAATTGCAAAATGTGAAGTTTTATGTAGGTAACTCTATAGCTTTTTATGAAAACACTTTGTGCTCCATATGCTGCATTTACTACCATTTATTTTATGTAAGAATAATAATCTTAACAATGCTTGAAAAATATGAAATTTTAAATTTAAAGTATTGCGGTTTTTAAACTTTATTGATAATGCTAAAGTTAGAACTGTCGTTAGCATATGACTCCTGTTTCAAACTTTGCAAGGGTAGAGGGTTATATCTAGCCCGTCGCACAGCAGAACCACAGGTCCGGGGTTCGATCCTCGGGCTGGGCTGTAAATCGCTTCGGGCTGTAAAATCTTAAAGATTTCAGATTTTTTTGAATTTCTGTTGAATAATGTAAGTAGTAAATAGAATAATAAAACATTAAAAATTAAAAATATTAGAATTTTGAAAGCACTGAAAGGAATTATATTAAATATAATGCAATTGTTCCAACGTTTTTAAAAAAACTTAATACTATAGATTTTTTCCGTTTCAGCGATTTTCACTTCCAGTGCATTTTCACATATCAGCATTGCTACGCCCATTGATTACCATATAAAATGGTTGTCGATTTCCTACTTTCGTAAAAATGTTTTTCTTCTAAAAAGGTTTTTAATTTAACATTACGTAATTCTCTCCCCTATGATAAAGGTTATATACTTTCTATTTTTTGCAGTTAACATTAAAAAAATATATAAAAGAATTGAAAATTTTGTGCTGTTATTGAAACTTCGTAAAAATTTCGTTTTTTACTATTTTTAGAAAATCTGTAAGGTTTTAGTTAAACTAACAAAGTTTTATTTTAATTTATTCTATTCTATCTGTTCTCATTTTCAACTTCCCGTTAGAAGAAGCGCGCGTTTTAGCTTTATGCTAATTTGAAGTGGAGCCAAGGAGTATTTAAGCGAGAGGTAGAAACCTTTCAGTGTGAGAGAGCTTTTAGTCTCAGACCACGGTCACGCTATTCGACGTTCTCCTGACTAGTTAGCATTTAAATTCTAAGTCATAGCGCTTTACGTGATTGCTTATTGAAAGTAATTCCAAGTGCGTCACTGTTAGTTAAATCTTGCTACGCACCATTTAGTTTAGAGGCCAACCTCGCGTTATAGCTCTGTGAGCAACGACTAATTTAATTTCTGTTTAGTTTTAGTTTAAATTTAATTGTTCATTTTAGAGCCAACTTTCTGTAGCCCTCCCGAGTTGGGAAGTGGTTGTAAATAATCGTGATTTAATAAAAGAGGATTTTAAATCCCTTTCAAGTGCAGTTATTCTCCAACTTAATCACAGTATTCTATCACAGAACATAGCTGCATTCAGCTCCCAGTTCCAAATCAGGATTTAAGGAGTTCACGAAGATGTTTGCCAAGAATATTCACCGAACACCCAGTCCTGACAAATCGATTTTTGAAATATTTTTATGAGTCGCTTTTGACTTGATCGAAAGTTTGTTTATTCATTCGGAATCCTTCTGGCGTAAAAATAATCAGAGAGAGATACGGAATCCCAAAAATAGATTTGTTTGCATTTAAAATTAATCTTCTAGTGACTTGATTCAATAAATTGGCAATTAAATATAGATTATCTTTTTTAAATTATACCTGTTGTTTTCATTGTCACAAATTGTTACGAACGACTAAGGTAAATGTGAGCTTCTATTAATAATTGCCTTAAGCCTTGTGGATTTAGTTTTTCTAAAAGTAGCAGTTTACGTAATACTTCACAGGAAATGGTACTCTCAGAAACTCCAGCTGAGTAACTCTCTTGTTTTTTGGTGGACCTTTTGAGATTTATTATTTGTTTCCGTATTATTATGTTTTTTTGTTTCAGCATAAGAGGAATGCTATGATACTGCTTGCATACTTTGCCTCACTATTCTCCAAGATTTCGCTGAAGTTTAAGCCAACTGCATGACTTTTTATTTTCATACAGTTATTTGTACAGATTAAATTCGCTGGCTTCTAACAACTCTTCTTTTCCCATTATCAGTTTCTTGTTTAAGCTGGTAATGATAACAGTGTGACATCAGTTTAAATTCTTGCCAGAACACCGATCAACAGCGAAAAAAGTCTTCATAAAAGAATATGCGCATTTATCGATAAAGGACTGCTGATTTTAAATGTGCAAGAACATTTCTGTTGTCCTGTTCTTTTACATTTCGGAGATATATCATATTTCTGATGAGAGACATGAGGCTGATTTTGATACATTTCACAATATATTAATTTTTTAATTATACAGGAACAGTTGCTAGATGCACTAATTTGAATTTATTAATGCATGTTTGCAACAAAATAACTCTTATCTCACCTTTTGTTTAATATTATTGTTTTTTATTATTGCAGTTAGTTTTCAGAAACAACTTTACTTATTATTTTCCGTTGATTTTAAGAACTGTAGAGTACATATACAAATCGTTTTCGATACTTTCTTATTGAAGTTAGAGAACCGTTAGGTTTTTTGAAGCAGAAAACGTGAAAAATGTGTAATACCCTCGCCGGGACTCGAACTCTGGACCTGTCGAATACGCGCCGAGTATGCTTACAGTTACACCAAGAAGACATGAGGAAAGGAGGGACAAAAACCTTATATACCCCGCTTTTAAAGGCAACTGGGGATCAGAGGACCAAACTCAATTTCCTTGTTGCCACAGGTATTATATATATACCAGCGGGCAAGTTCGTCAGACGAGCTGGCTGCGACCAAAGCAAAATTTATAAGTTCGATGTACACCTGAAAAGAAAATATATAAAAGAATTCAATATGAATGAAATTAGTTTGTTCTTTCCGAGCAACAATAAGTTCGTAAATATTTTTTATTGCCAAAATAGGAAAGCAAATACTTTTGATACTTCAAGTTAATATGCGAGACGTCATGATTTAAATTTAATGTAATATAATAACTTTTTCTCAATATCAATAAAAGAATTAACGTGGCAATAACATATTATGTCAAATATCCTAACCCGCAATAAAAACGTTGCCAACAGCAGCTATTTATTTAAAATGATGACGGAAAATTTTCGACTTATATCATATACAATTGCGTGCTTTGTTCAACGTCAGAATATCATCTTATATAATAATAATATGTATAATGATTGGCAATGTTTTTTTATTTCCTGTTTTGTCAAATTTACAATTTTTTGTTAACAAATTCTACGATTTTAAAGCGAGCAGTGGCAACATTTTTCGAAATAAAGCAGATTTTTAACTCCAGTGAGCGAGACTATTGCTACTCGGAAAAATGAGTGCAGAAATTAGCGTTTTCAGAGTTTTTAATTAATATCGCGGCTGATTAAAGTCGTACAAAGATAAAAATTGTCGAAATGGCTTCTCACTAAATTTTGGAATCCTGGAGTACCTTTCTCGAAACTCAACTCCCCGCCATTCCGGAGTAAATGATGTCACAAACAAACAAACAAACAGACAGACCCGTACAGACTTTAATAGTATAGATATATCTAATTATGCTCAATGTAATATTATATTATTGTTATATGCGGTTGTATGAAATATTAGAATTCTATAGAATCTATGTCAAATATGATATTTGAGAAAACTTCAAAATCAAACATTATATATATATCTATATTTAAATATAATTTTTGATTAGAAAAATGCTTGCTTAAATCTATGAATTCTGACTTGAATGGTATTTTATATCAATAACCTTCTGAATTTAAGACTCTGAACGCTTTGGAAAAACTGATATTTAGGAGAAAATATGATAAATTTATAAAACTGATAATCTGTAGGTATTTGACTTGGTCATAGGCTTTTGCCAAAGAGATATTAAGTTCTACTAGAATTACATGTATGTAGGGATTTACAAGCATATAAATGAATTTGAACTCGAATGAAATTTCTGGATGTCAGTTACATTGAGCAGAAACTATAAATCAAAAATCTGAGCATCTTTATTTCTGAGCATCCTCAGACATCTGCTGCGCATATTTTCAGAAGCTGAAACGTTTAGAAATTCAGAAATATTTCTGATTTAGTTTACAAAACTCTTGATCTAAGGACTAAAGTTTATATCATTGAACAGTTTTTATAAAGATAACCTTTTAAAACAGCCTCACTGGTTTGAGTATTATAAGCCAATATTAAGAAATTAAGATGTTTCCTTAGCGTAGTTGCCGAAAAATTCTATGTTTTTAACGAATTGTGCTCAAACAAAGAAACTCTATGAACCTCTTTTGAAACGCAACGGTGTCTTAAGAATTCTATCAGTTCAGAGATTGTCTTAAAGCTCATTTGATTTTAGGTTGAGTCACAGTTATTTTGGTTAGAATTTCAAAGGGCGTAGGCGCATTGTATACACAATTTGGAGTTTGTCGTAGGTTTCTCTTGTTTAGGGATTTGTTGTGGTAGAATATATGCTGGCTTCAATCTGTGTATGGATACATTTACTTCTTTATTCTTTATCCTGAGAGTAAAATATTTTAGTGAACGATTGATAACCAAATACGGACCTTTATAGGGGGGTTCGAGTTGCTTCCAAACTCTGTCAATGCGTAGAAAAACGTTAGAAACTGTTTATAAATCTTTATGTACAAATAATTTAGGGATACCATTCTGTTGTATTTCCTTTGGCCGAATTAATTCCGTATACTTTTGTAATTTATGTACAAAAGTTCCAGGTAGTGTATGATTTATTTTCTCTTCGAAGAACTCTCCAGGATGTTTAATATTTTCTCCATATTTCATAATATTTCCGCTAGGGTGTAGTTAGTATCGTTGTGGACTGCCGTTCATAGTCTCGAAAGAACCGTTGGTAAGCTTTCACTGCAAATTTTATTATTATGGGCTCTTAAAGCAACTTTATTGATCTGTGGGGCCGTTTTACCTTGCCGTTGCAGTGCGGCTGATGGGCTGTACTGTGTGAAAGCTTAATGTCGCAGATTCTTGAAAGGGTTTGAAATATTTCAGATGAAAATTGAGATGCTTTTCGAGTTCCTCTTCATTATTTAACGCCATCAAAACTTCATCCAAATATGAAAAAACAAAATTTAATCCTCTAAATACTTCATTATTAACTCTCTGAAAGGTAGAAGGTGCGTTACGCAACCCGAAACTCATGACGTTAAATTCATATAGCCCGAAAGAGGTTATAATGGCAGTTTTTAGCTTATGATGTTCATTAATAAGAATCTGAAAATATGCTTTATGAAAATCCATTTTAGAAAATATTCGAGTGTTTTTTAAAATGTGGTTGAAATCTTCTAATCGGAGCATAGGATAACGATCTGGTATTGTTTCTGCATTCAAACGTCGATAAACTACGCATGGTCGAAAGGAACCATCTTTCTTCGGAACCACATAAAGAGGACTGGCCCATTGTGATTCAAGGCTCATTGTGATTTAGAGAGACGAATAACATCACTTTCTAACATATATTGAAATTCCTGTTTTGCTATTTGTAATCGCTTGGGACCCAATTGTTTAGCTCTGGTATAAACAAGTTGTTCTCTAGTTGTAATATTAACGCTCAGCACCATGATTAAGTGTTGATACTGACAAATTCGGTTTCGCTAAATCTGGATATTTTTGTAACAAATTAGCTCACTTAGAAATTTTATCTAGAGCGCTAATAGCATGATCAAAAATCACTGTTATTATATAACTTCGAACAGATAGGTTAGATATTCCATCAATTAATTGCTTATTATGAATACCAACTAAAAGTTTAAATTTATTTAGAAAATCAGCTCCTATGACAGCTTTATCAACTTTAGCTAATATAAACGGAAACTCAAATTCCCTTCGAAGTCCTAAATTTAAAGATAAAATTTTAATTCCATAAGTAGAAATATCCGTCCCATTCGCTGCGTATAATTGGAAATCATCTCTTTTGTATAATGATTAGTCGCAGGAATGAGACTAACATCAGCACCTGACTGTACCAAGAAACGTAGTCCTGTGTTTTTGTTCTTAATAAATAAACGAAACTTGCGGTTGTCGTTGATACTAGCAACAAGCAATAGCAGTAGCGGCTAATCCTGTTGCGCAATGGAGTTTACAAAATTCTCTCGCCAAGCACTTGGCAAATAATATTTCTCAGGTCAACAGCGATCACCAAATTTAAAATAAAAATATATTTACCTTTCGTATTAAATCTCCTTTTCGAACTGCTACGACTTCGAGATGTATTCTGGTGATGTTATCTAAAACTTCGTCTAGAACGATGATGTATTTGCATTGAATCAAATTTTTCTTCTAAGGCAGCTATTCTTCCAAATAAAGCATCATTAACTTTTGACGAAACAGCATAAATTTCTTTTCCAGATTTCATCTCATGAATTTTGGCAGCCATCGTGGCCAATTTCTGTAAATTTTCTTCACAGACGAGAAGAATAGTCTTTATAAAATCGGGCACCTTATCCAGCCATAAAGGTTTTAGCACTTTTTTCGGAAACTCGTCTGTGGCTAGACTTGCTACACGTCGTTTGCGCAAAAGGTGACTTGGTTTATAATCTCCGAGGTTTAATCCAGTAACCAGACGCTGAATTCGCTTATTTGCACTTTCTTTGAACACATTTTAAAGTCTTTCTTTCGCCATAGAATATTTATTAGGCTTAGTGTTTTTAATAATGTTCCATATATTTTCAACATACATCGGTTCAAGCTGGGATTTGAAATTGGGCTTCCACTTGGAAAAGCCATATGTCGGGTTTATCACGCCAAAAATGGTGGAATTTTAATGCTTATTTTATTCGCTTCGGCATCTAATAACGCAGTGCTTCTGTTACGTTTCCCGTAGTCATGTTGAATAAACAAGCCGAACATGTCCGGATCACCAAATATAAGTACACCTGTTATGAATCCTCAGTTGATACAACGTAAGAAGACGCAGAAAATATTTTACTATCCGAAGGATGTTTGACTGAACTACAAAAAATAAAAAGATTACCACATCAACTCCAAACATAATTTTATTCACCAACTCAGTAGTCAGATACCCATTTTCTGTTATTTTAACAGATTGGGTCCCCAAAGTAAAAACCTGTTGCCAAAAACAATAATACAATTATATGCAAATTAAACATTTATAATTATTAAAAACTAGCGGAAGTACCCGGTGCCAGTTAAGTTAGATTGAGAGTAAAGCATCTAACAACAGAGAGAACGACACCGCTGTAATCATTCTCCAATAACGCTGCAACAAATACGGTTCATAGTCATACATTTTCAGTCTGATGCGATATGGAATCCACATAAAAAATTTCGATATAAAAATAAGCTTATTCTCTCTCATTATATCAGCAACAATGGCACGCAGTTTTTAATGATTTTCGTCTTTCTAATCAAATGGTCTTAAAAGTTCAAGTTCCGTCCAATACATTCAATGTTAGTCGATTAAATGTGACAAAAAATTTATCATAATTGAACAGAAATCAATAACGAGAACAAACAAACAAACAAACACGCAAACAGGCATTCTTCTTTATATATATAGATTTTGTAAAACTTACAAATTTTTGATTAACAAAGTCTACGATTTCAAAGCGAGCAGTAGCAACACATTTCGAAATAAAGCATTTTTATCTCCAACGCGCGAGACTGATACCACTGGGAAAATGAGTGCGAAAAGTAGTGTTTGCAGCGTTTTTAATTAATATCTCGTCTGATTAAAGTCGTACGATGATGGGAACAGTTGAAATGGCTTCCTAGGATTTTTGGAATCGGGAATAATATATTTAATGTTTGGCAATACTATTTTTAAAACAGTTTTAGAGTATAAAATCAGAGAATGTTCAGCCTGTTTGAAGACCACGTTGCTAAATTTGATTCTCTCGCTATTAGTATTCTGCGCCGTTGAATTATTCTTGCTATTAGGCTTGCCATCTTAGGTCAGAGCCAGCTTGCGCAATAATTAAATTGGAAAACGGTTAAGCTAAATTTAGTTTCATTAATTTTAGTTAATTTATTATTTTTAAGTTAAGTAATAATTGTTGGCTTCTGTAAGCACGAGTTGGTGCCGTCTGTTAAACTTTATGTGAATTAATAAAAGGGTACCTTACACCTTTTCCTTGTCTATGTGATGCTTACAAGACATAGTGAACAACTTAATAATTGCCTTTTAGAGTTCTGGTCTAATTTTATGCTACCTAGAAAACCAGACCCTATAAGTTTATAAATTAAGATTATAAAGAATTGAATAATGATTTGTGTTATAATCTTCTATCGTTAATTATGTTAATGGAATAAACGTTGAGAATATTACTGAAAGGAAGGAAAATGATTTAAATCACAAATGTGATTACTTTGTTAAGCAATTTGATGGTATAATTTGAAAGATAATTCAAAGATCTTGCAAGGCGTAGATCGACAGGGACTCTCAGAACTGTAATGAGTGGCCGCAAGATTTTTCAGTCTGTTAAGATTAGTTAGTTAGGTTAGTTAGATTTCAGTTATTGGTTATTTGATAACGTAATGTATTATTGAAATAGAAAGATAAGAGTTTTATATTAATATTTCCACTATTTAAAAAAATCATAAAAAATCACGCGTGCGTTTCGATAGTGCAAATGAAAATCTAGAAGAAAGTTTCTTAAAAATTAGAAATTATTGTAACGAAATATTAAACTTAGTTTAGCTCTAGTTTCAAGAATGCATAACCGCCTAAGATAGCCTAGGTTCAAGCGCAGAGAAATGAATAATGCATTATATAAGATACTAACTCCCTTTTATTTCGAAGAATGGAAGGTCTATAAAATAAATCTCCTTCAGTAAACCAAAGTTCTGTTTATAAGTAACTTTATACATTTATTTGAGGCTGAATAAGAGTTAACGCAATTAAGAACTGATTTAAAATTACTGAAAACAACAGAAGAAATGAAGAAGTTTACAGATTCCATTCATATTTTAGTTTTTATAAATACATTTCTTGAGGAACTATTTGTTCTTGAGAAAGTGTCCCTTGACAAGAGTCTAAAAGTTTTTCTTGACAAGAAGAAGCACTAAATTTAGTTTGCAACTCCTTCTTGTCAAGAAGGGTAGTGTAAAAGACATTTCCTATTTTTTTTTCAGTTCATTGCGCAGCGCTTGAAAGTTGATCCTAATATATAAATATATCGATTCTGTTAGAGTAAGAGCATATTCTTATTCTTTGCTTTTTATAAATTGGTAGTTGTATGATGCATCATGGGACAGGTTAATCGGAGATGACGTGTGAAATATCCATAAAATGCCTCGAAAAACTGTATAACAGGAATGAAATGTTAAGCCTTCTTACATTTTCTACTCATAATAAAACAAAATATTAATCCACTTTTTGATGCCTCAAAACGCTTTTTTTTTGTAATTTTAAGTCACGCGTTTTTATAATTTGTCATTTCTAGCTCCCTTTTGCAGCATCTGTGTTATGGTAAAATGTTAAAACACTCTTGCGATTTCCTTTCGATTTTAGTTTTCTTTTCCTTTTTTACTTCTTCATACGAAGTAAAAGAGCTGTAGTAGTCGCAAAAAAATTCGGGTATCATATGTCAACGAAAATATCCATTTGGAGGATTTTTTTTGCGTAACGTCTATATGTTCAGACAGAATAAAATTATGTTTTTTCCCAAAACTGATTGTAAAATGGATTTAAAGTGGATTCAGAAAAGATATTTTCGTAACGTCTGCACGTACGTACGAACGTTGAAATTTCGCATATTTGACTGCTATAACATGTATTTGTGCATGTAGTTATAACATGTAGACACAAAATTTCGTGCAAGACAAACTGAGAGAATAATCGAGGATCATTGCCTTTGTTTTCTCAATAAAGAACAAGGCCTATACAAGCTTTCATACTCCCTGCCATGTGTTCATTATCTCCTTTGCTCTTTCATACACTGGTATCCAAGAGTTAAGCATAATTGATTTTTATGTGAATATTTAAGGAAATCTAAGTCAGAATCGTGGAACGTGTGATATGTAAGTGTAATACGGTTATACTATAAGAAAACTATGCAAATATTAGTCATTCACCAGCAAGAATATTAATCGCTTTTATTATCCTAAGAAACAGTTTGAAAGAAATCAGCGGAAACTAATAGTTTTTACTTTAGTGAAACAAAATAAAAAGCTTATTTGGCAGTTTATTAAGGTGTGTGGTAGCCTCTGGTAGCCACACATACTGCGCAATGATTGCCTATGAGTGTGGATGAGTTGCAGCTTCAAACAGTTCCAAGCATCAAGGAGAGATCATTTCAGTCATGGAGGGAGTATGGTGGGTGCAGAAGGGCTGCAATTTGTCTCCCGAGTATATGTCACACATCACGCATGCTTAGAAGGATTAAGATCAAGGAAGTGAGCGAGTCACTGCGTGCGTTGGATATTCTCACTTTGAAGGAAGTTGTCGACCAGGATCTCACGGTGGCAAGCGCGTTATCATTGATAAATACGAATCCAGGACGGATAGTATTTCAAAACAGTCGAACATAAGGCTCAAGGACTTCGTCTCTGTACCGTTTAGCAGTATCAGACTCCGTCTCAAAGACGTGGATGTTTGTGTGGACATCCAGCATTATGCCTGCCCAAACCAAGACTCCCTTGGAAGGGAAATGATGTCTTTCGGTGAAGTTTCTTAGGTCAAACGAGTTCCACGTTCTCGCCATTCGACTCATCCGTTCTTAACTTATCCGACGAGAATCAGAGTTCAGGGTAAACCGGGATAGCCAATGAACATCAAACTGGCCCACACTTACAAATTCAGTGGTGATGTTTCAAACTCCAATTTAGAGAAATGCGTCTATGCGCAGGCGTTGAAGGAATGCAAACGGCTGGTCATCTGGCATATAGACCACTATGATATAGTAGTCTATTATAAACAGTTCGCCTCTAAACTTGTACTCCTGTGGCGGCTGTGAGCGAGTTCTCCTGCACAACTGTCCCTCTGATGTCGCGCAGTTTTAGCCAAATATCAGTCTTGAAGAATAGATACTCTTGGTCGACCTTGTACTTGTCATCGGGTAACATTTTCCATGCTGTGAAACCTCTGCCACAGCCTTGAGATCACACTGTGATGAACATTCAAAATTTGTGACACTTTGGTTCAAGATCGTCGATATTCAGCCTTTTTAATCATTTAACTCGCTCCTCAGCATAGCAACTGCACGTAACCTGCCTGATTTCCGTATGGCACGTGAAACGGTTTCATGTTCTTTCTGACGTGAGCATATATTTTGCGCATGCCGATGTCGACTGAAATGTTTCGCACATCCACATTGTTTCATCTTCAAAGAATGATTTTCTACAAGTGATTTGAACAATTTAATTTACATTTACTTACGTTCGTCCACATTTTACGAAGTATGCTTAATTTTTGGTCACCAGTGCACTTTTAGTGTTGAGAATGATCCTCATAATAACGATCCTATTCACGTTTCCGCATCTCTCATTAGAAAATTACTAAACTCAATGTCAAGATTCCCTCGTTTCCTACTTAATAGGGCAGATTGATAACTAATCTCATCTTTTGTAGAACTCTTAAAGGAAACGATAAAAGATGTGCACATCGATGATGTAATGAAAGTAATTACTAGTGTTATCAGGCAGCTTAAAAACACTTTATATCTCGTAATCGAAAAAGCTGTCAAAATATTCCAAACCATGGCGAAACTGCGAATGCTAGGATATGCTGAAATAATAGAGAAACGTTTAGCCGAGCTATTGAAAGGCAAGCCTTATTGCCTTCAAAAAAGCTAAAGTAAATTAAAGAAGAACAAACATCAGAGGGATTTGTAGATAATCTATGTGTCAGCAGTAACATCCTCTTTGTTAAGTAAATGAGTGTGAGAAAGAGTTAGATAAAGACCGCTAACTTTCCTTTCTGGAAAAAGATAGTCGAATCATCAGCGCAACAGAAAAAATGACAAATGCGATTGATGCGACATTTTCTCTCTTTTCTATTGGCAGCAACTTGCCACTGGTATGTCTTTCTGTCAAGTTAGACTTTGAGAAAGCCTCCACTTCTTTCAACTCTTCCAACTCTGAGGATACATTATTGAATTTACCATGTGTTCATGTGATGCGTGCAAAACAATTTAAACTTAACAATAGTGGACTGTATACTAAATACTTTAATTTACAATTGCGAGCCATTTAAACATGCGAGCCATCTTTCTAGCGATGACTTACTCAGACAACCAATAACAGCAAAAACAAAAATTCAGAGCGAGCGTTACAGGGTTACTGTAATTAATGACCATATGCGCCATGCAAGGCGCCAAAAAGTTAACAGCCAATTGTCCTAATGACTGAACATACCCCCCGGCATTGAAGGGTGGCTTCAATAATTTCGTGCAATAATACTTATAATAACATACAAAATATTACAATTACAGCATAACAATACAATAATAATCAGTTAGCAATTAGCAGTATAGCAATAAAATACAATAGTAATCGATTTTCAATATGAAATTTTACAATAATCAATACAAATTTTTATCCAAAATACAACAATTATTATAATCATAAGCTAACACACTTAACTAACTTAAGAAGTTTCTTCCTGGGGTAGCACTGCGGTTTTTGTAATTCCACGCTTTATGATGCCTCTTGCAGTTCGAATTTCTATTACTCTAACCTTACCATCAACTCCAGGAAAAAGTTTTATAATGAGCCCTAACACCCATCTATTCACAAGCAGTTCATCTTCTTTAACTAGTACTAACATACCTATTTTAATATTTGCTCGTCCTACCTTCCATTTTGAACGCTGTTGTAATGTATTTAAATAGTCCCTATGCCAACGTTTCCATATCAATTGGACAAATCTGGTAGTTCGTTTCCATCTTGAGAGTCTGTTTTCAGGTATATCAATTAATTCAGGCTCTACAACAGCATTTAAGGGTCTTCCAATGAGAAAATGGCCTGGTGTTAAGGCCTCTAGATCGTTTACATCGGAAGATAAAGGAGTAATCGGACGAGAATTTAAAACAGACTGTATCTGAGTTACTACAGTTAATAACTCCTCGAAAGTTAGCCTTGCCTTACCTACAATCCGCCTTAAGTGATATTTCACGGATTTAATTCCAGATTCCCACAGCCCGCCAAAATTAGGTGTCCGAGGGGGGATAAACTTCCAAACTATTCCTTCTTCAGCTAAATAATCTGCTAATTTTTTATTAGGACTTCTAATTAAATTGTTAATTCTTTGCAATTCGGCATTTGCGCCAACGAAGTTTTTAGCGTTGTCTGAGAAAATGACTGAGCATTTTCCACGTCGAGCAATAAATCTCCTTAAGGTGGCAATAAAGGCGTCCGTCGTAAGGTCACTTACTAATTCGAGATGCACTGCCTTTGTTATAAGGCAAATGAAAAGAGCTAAATATACCTTATGGAGAGTTCCTTTCCTCTGTCCCTTGTACCTAATAAAAAATGGGCCACAAAAATCGGTACCTACATGGTTAAAAGGTGAGCTTGGATTCACACGCTCTGAGGGTAATGAACCCATAATTTGCTCAAGAGTGACTGGTTTAATTTTACTACAAATAATACAATCATGGGTAATCTTTCTAGTTAAATTTCTACCTTGTAATGGCCAGAATTTTTGCCTTATAAAACACAATAATGCCTGCGAACCTACGTGTAAATATTTCCGATGATAATGTTCAGCGATCAGTTTAGTTAATTTGCATTTAGCAGGCAGAATTATTTGATGTTTTTGCGAAAATTTTAGATTAACCCCTTCTAATCGGCCTCCTACTCTCATTATATTATTTGTATCCAAAAAAGGGTTCAAAGAAAGTAAATTACTTTTGTTATTAATTGGTTTACCTTGTGCGAGGGAATTGTAATCTAAATAAAAATAACATTTTTGAATCTCTCTTACTAAAAACGATTCTGCCTCACTTAACTCCTTTGAACTTATCCATCCTGTTCTTCTCTATGTTCCTTTATGATGTGCACATCTGAAGTTCCAAATGAACCTGAAAATATAACTAATAATACGTAATAACCTTGAGTAATTATTTATAATACAAAGAATATAATTAATAAACTTTGAAGGTGAAGTGCATAAACAAGTAATGTCAGTTCTTTTTCTCAGTTCAGTGGAAAAAGTGTCTGTATTTTCTAATTGTTCAAAGTCAATATTCGTGGTTGGTATGATAACTCCTCTCAAAAATGGAGGACCCTTCCACCAGAGATCAGCATCATGTAACTTGTCAAAATTCAATCCTCGAGAAATAATGTCTGCTGGATTTTCCTCTGAACGCACATAATTCCACTGGTATGTCTGTGTTAGTTCTTGGATCTTTAACACTCGGTTAGCAACAAAGGGTTTTAGTAAATGTGGAGAATTCTGAAGCCACGCTAACACTATGGTTGAGTCACACCACAGGCATACCTTGCTGATGTCCAATTTCAATA
>KK116952.1:172109-218272 GCA_000611955.2 Stegodyphus mimosarum
GTAAAAGATGCGCATCTGGAGAAAGATTACTGCTAAACTTATTAGTCATGTTTGTGTTTTGATTCGATGTGCTATTCATTCTATCGGAATTTTCTTCACCTCGATCCAAATGCAAGAGCGAATTGTGGAATTTCTGGCATTTTCTGCATGTACTAAAGCTTTTACAGTCCTTAATTGTGTGAACCGAAGATAAACAATTGAAACAGAGTCTTTTAACCTTTAGAAATTCAAATCGTTTCTTGACTGGTAAATTTAAGAATTGCGTACATTTTAACAACAAATGATCACCCTTGCAATAAACACACGTTTTTTTATTTTCCGAAAGTGACGTAAAAGCTTTAGTATTAACTAAACGTTTCGGTTCCCGTTGCGAAGGCTTGTAATGTGATAGAGTGCGCGCGTGTTCCTTCAAAAAACATGTTAGTTGTTTAACTGTTCCTATTTCATATTTTTTAAGTGATCTTTCCCACCAACAACGAGTATTTCTATCAAACTTTTCAACCAATAAATAAACAATTAATGTATCCGAAAATTGTTCCACTTCTTGATTTAATGCTTCTAAGGATCGTAAGCATTCATGCACATTATCTATAAATTTTAAAAGCGATGGAGTAGAATCACTTGTTTGAGGTATAGAAATTAACTTCCTTATAATAGAATTGATCAAATCCTTTTTGTTGGAATAGCGTTCTACCAATAAGTTCCATGCTATGTCATAATTTGAATCCGAAATTGGAATAGAATGAATAATATTTAACGCATCCGCCTTACAAGAACTCTTTAGATATTGTAATTTTTGCGCGTTAGTTAATTTACTATTTTTATGCACAGCTGCGGAAAATAAATCCTCAAATTCAATCCATTCTTCGATCTTCCCACTAAATATAGGAAGCGACAATTTAGGCAGTTTAATATCCGAAACAATTACATCTTTATTCGAACCATTTTCATTTGAAAAGCTATTCGTTTGCGAACTAATCGCAGAAATTTTTCTTTTAATTTTCAAGTGAATTTCATCTAGATTATCTATTATACTTTCTTTTTCGTTAATGTATTCATCAGTTTCTATTTCTTCGCAGTGTGCAAATAAAGACTCGAAAACTTTGTTTATTTCTTTTTTGAATTCTAGTACTTTCGATTCATATAATTCTAACAAGTAAATGTCTGCTTCATCAACAATTGTATTTACTTTACTTTCAAATTTTGTAATACTAGATTTTAAACATTTTTTATTAATTTTAATAGTTTTTAGTTTACTCATGATGAAAACTAAATAATATCTCACTTACCGTGATTGAAGACTGCTTCACAGTAAAAACGAAAGCGAGCGATGGCTTAATTGCGTAATCCAACAAATCAAAACACATTCCAAACTACGAAATTAACTTTCACCTTTGGTCTCGACGGACCATGATGTTCATGCGATGCGTGCAAAACAATTTAAACTTAACAATAGTGGACTGTATACTAAATACTTTAATTTACAATTGCGAGCCATTTACACATGCGAGCCATCTACACATGCGAGCCATCTTTCTAGCGATGACTTACTCAGACAACCAATAACAGCAAAAAACAAAAATTCAGAGCGAGCGTTACAGGGTTACTGTAATTAATGACCATATGCGCCATGCAAGGGGCCAAGAAGTTAACAGCCAACTGTCCTAATGACTGAACACCATGCTTGAGCTATGAAGAGCTTTGATGCAGGCACACAGGTCTAATATGGGTTTGGAGGGTATGAATCACGAAATTCTGAAACATTATTCGTGTAAACCAGTGTTTCTCAAACTTATTTCTGCTACAGCCCCCTTTAAAAATCAATTATTTTTCATAGCCCCCCCCATTTTTTACACACTCCTAAAACTTAAAAACCACAATTTCATTACTTTAATTAATTTAGTTATAGTGTGCTATATTAGTCGGTTCTGGTGTTTAAACTTAGATTCTAAACTAGAAATTTTTACCAGTGAAAGCAATTAAAACGCAACTTTATAATATTAATAATATATTTTAATCAAATTAAAAGAAACAATATAGATAGGTAATAAGTTTCAGTTTTTAAACTAATCTAATGGAATGGATGAATTTGATGATTTTTAACAAGTTTGTTGATATCAGGTTCGATTTTACTCAAAAACAGTCGTAAGTCGCCGTGTTTGGTAACTTGCAAATGATTTCTCTTTTTAGTAAACAGCGTTGTCACAGCGCTAAACCCACGTTCACACAAATATGACTATGGGAATGATATCCAAAACTGTTGAACGATCGACCACAATCCAGGGTACAACTGCGGAATTGACTTTTTTAGCCAAAATTGTTGGTAGCCATTTTTAAATTTGCTTTTTATTTCCTCGTTCGTTGTCAGTTCTATAAGTTCTTCTTCCAGCTGGGGTGATATTACTATGTTGACTTTTGAAAAAAGATCTAACACCCAGTCTGGTATTTCCAATTTCAAAATGTCCTGGAATCTTTCAATGAAATCACTGTGAAGATTTTCCAAATGTTGGCAGTAGACGAGCAAGTCGTCATTGTTGCAGGATACTGATAAATTGGGAAAATTATGGAACTCACGTCTGCCGATATTCTTCTTGTGTAAGAGCAGCTTGGCTACGAAAGCAGCGACGATATTTTTTGTTTTTATTAAGTTCAAGTCATCGCCTTGAATTTAGAGATTCATATCATTAAACAATGTATAAAGGTCTGTCAGGTATGCGATATCATTCTTTGATGTGATGAGGTTTTCGCGCAATGCTGTGTCTTTGTTTTCCAAGAACTCTATGACAGAGTCAAACAGATTGTAAAAACGAGTCAGACAATTTCCTTTTGATAGCCAACGCACTTCTGCGTGAAAGATCAATCTGTTGAAATCTTCATCATTAGCAACACAAAGCTGATTAAATAATCTGTCATTTAAAGAGTTGTTTCGGATTTTATTGACTGCTCTGATGACATGTTGCAATGATTAAAACAATCGTTCAGTTAAATTTCTAGCAACTAAATGCTGTTGATGTATAACGCAATGTACAGCAATCACATCAGAAATTTTGTATTTTAAGTACGACATGAAGCCTTTTTGAGACCCTGTCATAGCTGGAGCACCATCTGTAGCAGCTGATATAATATTCTTCAAAAGAATTCCTTTTTCATCACAAAACTTTTCCAGTGTTTTAAATATGGTTTCTCCTTTTGTGTCTGTCTCTAAATTTCTAGCAAATAAAAGTTCTTGACATATTTTTTCATCTTTAATGAACCTCACGTAAGACAACAACAATGCTTCATTAGTTGGTAAAGTGGACTCATCCAACTGAATTGAAAATTGACTAGTCTTCAGATGATTGCACAATGACTCTTCAATGTTTTCAGCCATTTCATCAATTCGTCTTTGCACAGAATTATTGCTCAAAGGAATTTTTCGAATTATATCTGCCGCAGGCTTATGCAGCACAGTAGTTATAACTTCTTTTATCGCTGGCAAAATTAACGTTTCCCGATGGTGTGTGGTTTACCTGTTTGAGCAATTAACAGAGAGATATTGTATGAAGCTCGAAGTCCGTCATCGTCTTGCTTAGCAGCCATCGAAAAAAGTTTCGTTACACTTGGCTGAGCATTATGCTTCTTTTCCAGATCTTGAAAATAGGCTACATTTTTGTCCTTCTTATCTGGATGCATTTTACTTAAATGATCTTGAAGTCTTGAAGGCTTCATCGCTTCGTTTGAAAATGTTTTTGAACAAAGAAGGCACAAAGGCAAAGATGGGTTTGTCGAATTTTCTATGAATCCATATTTAATATATTCTGCACTGTATTGCCGTTTCTTCTTTTTTGCTTGCGACATGGCTTTTTTTCCAAAAATATGTAAATAAAATGTTGAACTTAAATACTCGTTTAAAGATAGTGCGCGAAATCACTAATGAAAATATAAGAAAACTTACGAGCTTTTATATAGGATTCAAATACAGCAAGCACCGACAGGAATAAGACAAACACGCACAAACTCGTTTATCTCTTTCGACGCTCAGCTTGTACTGAGCAAGTTAGGACAAGTATCGATGAACCAGTCGATTGCTACCACGTACAGTCCGTTTTCCTATTGCAAAACCGCCACCTGTCGACGATTCTATTCTGAAAAGGGGTGATACGCCGTAACCATCGATGGTTACGGATACGCTGAGATGGACTTTTTTCTCAAACCGGTTTATCAGAAGCATGGAAGCACGCATGTTAAGTAAACATTTCTCTTTTGTCTCAACCCTATTTTGATGAACTCGAAGCAGACCTGACGCATGCGTAAAAGCGCTGAAGGTTTCTCCAAACGAAAACAGATAGTACGTCTACGGAGCACAACATCATAAGTGCACCGGCTCCCGCAGTTAGTCTTTTCCCCCGGAATGTTTGCCACATTTGACGATTAATGCATTTACACAGCTGTATGCTTTCCGTCATTTTACAACGTACGCGCATATAGCGTGCGGGCTATCCTACGAAATCTATGTTAAGTATTTTAAGTTTTTATACCATCATACAGGGTAGAAATATAAAGTAAGTATTTGTTATTGTGTAGTAGGTAGGTTTTAATTCTAGTGAAATTTAAAATATAATGTAAATTAAATTACAAATCTACCATCGCCCCCCTAAACCACGTCAACGCCCCCATTTTTTTCTGGGCCCCTTAACGCCCCCTCTAGGCCTCAAACGCCCACAAGGGGGCGTTATCGCCCACTTTGGGAAAGACTGGTGTAAACCATTCACTGTCCTTATTATTCTTTATAATAGAGTGTAGAAGGAGTATACTTTTACTAGTGAATGCAAGAAAGCTATTGCGATTCCCATTGATCAATCAAGGAAAGACGGAGATAACCCCTTGAACTATTGGACTCGAAAAAATGGTAAACCATCACTTATTTAATTATTTGGAAAACGAATTGTAATTTCATCTCTCCAGAGTAGCTTCCGGAAAGATAGGTCAACTATCGATAACGTGATTATTTTGGAAACCTCTATTCATATTGCCTTCGTTAAAAGACAGCATCTTTTTCCTTACCTCTTTGACATCATGAGAGCTTACGATAAGGCATGGAGATACAGTATTTTGCATGATCTTTATGCCAGTGTTGTGTGCGGAAGCCTACCAGTTTTTTTTCAGAATTTCCTGAAGGCAGAATGTGTCAAGAAAGAATTGGCTCTGCTTTGCCAGATAAATTTCAGCAAGAAGAGTATGCCTCAAAGTTGTGTTTTTATGCATAAGAATTAATTCATTTTAATTTTAAAATAAATTCTGTAGTAAACGAACTTCTTCAAACTGTTTCAGATTCATTATATGTCGACGATCTCCAAATATATACCATCGTGCAGACATGAAATATTTGAAGTGGTTGTTGCAAAGATGGCCATAAATAGGACCAAAAAATGGTCAGAAAGACAGGGATTTGTGTATTTAAGAGAAAAGGTTGTTTTTAGCATTTTTCTAGAGAGCGGTGCCTCCATCCTGAACTTGTGTTGTACCTTTATGGATCAGTGATTCCAGCTATATCTGAAGTGAAGTTTTTAGGAGTGATGCTGGATAAAAATCGGATCTTCTTTCCTTATGAAGAAGGAAGATTTGTTTCAAACTCTTCCTACTTGAGAAAGAAGTGTTTCAAGACTTTAAATCTTTCAAAAGTCTTCACCAAAATCTGCTGAGCGCGAAGCATTAATCTTTACTTCGCATCTATACAGCGCTCATTCGGTCGATCAGATTATAATTCAGTTTTTTATGGATCGACACCATGCTTTATCCAAAGCCTATATTTTGTTTGTCATGAACTGTCGCTTTATTTAAGGTGCGAACACTTGTTTTTTCATCACTATTTCCGTATTATGTCCCAGTCTGATCATTCTGTGCAGATCTGTTGGCTTGATGACTATCACAAACTTTTATTTACTGCATGGCCTTCTAATGTGTTGCCGTTCTTTGGAAGAACTCAGTCGTTGATAGAAAAATACTTCTTGCCTGATTTGAAGAGCCAGGCAAGAAAGCATCCAGAAATCGCCCTCTGAGATAACCAGAAAATTAAGTTTCTTTCACCATCTTCTCAAGAGAAACACTAATGAGATTGTATACAAGCAACTTGTTTTGTGCACAACCATCAAGACAAGTATTGTAACACATAGACCTCTCAAAGCCATCTAGCTTTAAAGGAAAGTCGTAGGAGCGTTTTAGACAGCTAGCGTTGTAGGAACGTTTTATAATTGGAAGCGATACGTACACAGCGCAAATGACTGCACGATACTTTTTCTGTATCTAATATTGAATGAATTGTTGCGTATTTTGCTCTTTCATTCATAATTAAAGTATTCCAAAAAAAGTTTGGAAATTTACACTGACTCACTTAATGCACTAAAAGTTTTAGATTGATTTTTCGGGTACCAAAAATTTTCTACTAGTTCACGTTCTAATACTACATAGAAATTTAAAGATCCATGGTTATCAGATTCTTCAGTGCTGGATTCCTGGACATACAGGCAACGAGCTAACAGACAAAACAGCAAAGTCTACAATTCATTTGTCGAATACAGACACAATCTACAGAGATATTAGAATGTCAGTCAGAGAATCTTAAATAAACGACAGTTATTCTGAGATGATAGGTTTCTGAATAAATTAAGAAGAGTCGCGCACAGCTACCTTTTGAAAGACGAGAGGGAACCATTTTGTTAAAACTATGATAGTTTTTCATCAATGCAACAATTTCTAGTTGAATGGTGGGATTTAATAGATTTCAATTGAAGCATTTTAGCTACTGGTACTTGCCTCTTGACTATATATAATCGGGAAAGTGGTCAGCAACAATTTGTTTTTAGCACGTAGAAAAGACGGGTTTTTATTATTTAATTAAATTTTGTAATGAAGTTGTTTCTAGATATTTTAGTAGTATGCATTTTAATACAGCAAATCCACAGAAATACAATTTCTAAATTCATTTCGATAATTCATGAAACCAGATTTAATAACCTTCATTTCATAGTTGTCAGCTTCGACATATAAAATTCATTTGATACTCTTTGGTGGCTAGATATAATAGATTCTTTGATCAAAGTAGACTGTCTTAGAAATATACTCTGTGCTGTAAGAAGTTATGTAAAAGATCGAAACTTTCAAGTTACATTGGATTCTACTATTAATACAAAATATAACTAAATGATGCCGTTAAGTTTCTTGTTTAGGGCCATTCCTATGGACAATAGTTGAAAATTCAATATTTAAGAAATTTAATGATTCCAGAATGCAAACCAATAGCATATACCTATGACTTCCTCTTAATCGTGAATGGTAAATCAAAAATAGAACCTACAGCGCAAAATTACATCACTTCTTCAGTAACTTGACAAAGAAGCATAAACTTACAATATCTCCTTCTAAAACGTTAGCAATGATTATAGGATCATCAAAACCATTAAAATGAAATCCATGGAAATGCAAGGAGAACCAATCAAAATCATATATCACATATAATATCTAGGACTTACTATTTCAACAGATTCTCCTAGACACTTCATATTAAATACTTAAAGATCAAAACATGTATATTACTTAATAATATAAAACTCACAACATCCAAATCTGTGGAATTTCTTCTACATTATTTAAAATCTGGTACAAAACAGTAACCGAAAGAATTATTTTATATGGCTCTGGAATTTGAGCAAAGAATTTAACCAATCATAAGCGACGTCTTCTGAACACCCTGCAAAGACCACACTTACTGCTAATCAGCAACTATAGAAACATATCAAATGCAGCTTTACAAGTATGGCATTTCTATATTCACAGACGGATCTAATGATGGACATATGGAAACATATGGAAAAGCTGCGAATACCAACCATGCAGCCAGCCCATTTACCAGAGTCAAACTACCAGTATTCAGAGGTCTTAACCACTCGATCATTAGTGATTGCAAGATTTGGAATAATAATATATGTAGAAGTTTACAATTGTATTATTATAGAATTTAATAATAGCTTTCGAGCTTCAAGTTAAATTATAATATCTGAAATTCTACTATTTCTTTCAGATGGAACCATTTCCTCTTGTTTCCAGACGGTACCCCGAATAATAACAATAGCGTTGAATTCGACTATGATATGAAAATTATTATGAGCGCAATTTAGCAAAATTGAGTAGAGAAGCGTAAGTTGATAACCCAGTTTTAATTTCACGGTAGAGTAATAAATGCGTAATATCACGTCAATCTTTCGGTTGGTATTATACAAACCACAAGTATTCGTTACACTTAGTTTCAAATCAAGGTAATTGGAATTATCCAGAAATGTATTTTCAGCCATAATAGAATTATATTTCACTGTGGAATATATTTAAAATTTACGTATTGTTTAATCAAATTATATTTCTGAACTGAAGTTCCGCAATAAACTAAATGTTATGATAAGCATACACTTATTAAAAGTTGAAGCAGAATTATGGACATCATTGCGGGAAACAGGCATCTCTGTTCCTTTCATTTTAAAACGAGGGAAAAAGTTTAGTAAGTAAAAAGGTTCAAAATTAAAAATTTTATCACGTACATATGTTTTTTCGTTGAATAGCCGAATTTGTAGATTAAAATTGAAAGATAAATATCTTTCATTTGGCCCAGAGGCAACAGTCTGGAGCGATGGAGATAAAAATGTTTCATTATGAACAATGTTGCCACAAATCGCTGAGTTTGCGAGAATAAAAAGTTCCTAAATTCGTATAAAATATGAAATAAATGAAAACCAAATTCGAAACTCAAAATTTGGCCTTCGAGGTGCCTATGATCACTGGAGAACTACACCTATGAAAAATTAGGCATCTCTAGGTGTCGTCGTTTTTAAATAATACGAGGATCGTACACAGATGAAGATTTTCCCTTATTTAATTAAAAAAAAGTAACACATTGCGATAATATGCTGTAGCAACAATATCAAAAGTGGTTCGGATAAAAAGAGTGTTTCGAAACTAACACCTCTGATGCTACAACATAACAAATATTTGCTGAACAACAATCTATTTCTCAATTTCCTACAAATTCGTACCCCAAAGTGCAGAAGCCAGGTTTGTGAAAGATGCCCGAAGCTTTCGCTACTGGAACTGGTTTCCAGAAATTTTTATTAGTTCTACGGCATAAGTAATTACTTTCATCATATACTGAAGAGTTGCAGTCCTTCCATTGCCAAAAGTTCATTTTTAGATTCATTTTTGTTTGTTTAATTCAAGGATGAGAAAAACATTTTACACCGAAAAGGTCACATTTTATTCTCTGAAAGCGAGATGAAGTCCAATGATGTAGAAATTAGGCGTGAACTCCATGTGAGTTATTAATAAAGAAAGTGTAATTTAAGACTAAAAATAATAAACATTATTGATTAATTTGTGAGCTTCAACTGTTTAAATCTTTAAGTTCTAGCTTCAAACCCCACGAACACTTTACAAGCGAATAATCGCTTAAGTGTGTGAACAGAATACGTGAAACTTAAGGAGGGTTTAAAACCCTTTATTACTCAGTATATTTACAATCAGTTCCGACTTGGAACTTTACATAAATCCGCCACTCGGGCTTGAACGTAAATACTAATAATTTGAACTAAAACTAGCTTAACTAAAGCTCTTAAATTATATAGCCGAAGCTATCAAAATCTAACTAGTTGGCCCCTAAGTAAATCGGCGAAGCCTAGCAAGGGCCTAAGATATGGCCAAGCGTAGTAATAGCTAAGAGAGACGTAGCCAGAAGGCAAACGCGGCCTAGTCAGGAAACAGGAAATCAGACTCTCTCCCTCTCTCTTGAAGTCGGTTAAGTCACGACTTAAATAGTACTCATTCTCAATTTGCATTACCTGCGTTTCTGAATTCACATTCTGGCAGGAAATTGTAAGCTGAAATTAGAATAAGATAGGAAAGATACAAAACTTAAAATAACATTTAATTAACATAAGGTAAACCTTACAAATTAATAAAAACTTCACACCTATAAATAAAAATATGTACGTGTGAGTAAACACACACAGATGTATATATATATATATATATATATAATATATATATGTATAATGCGAAAGATAAAAAAATATGTAAATCAGCTTTATAATTTAATTTAGTAATAACTTTTTAATTCTTCTTTTTTTAAATTTAGTTATTCATTTTTATTCCCAAAATAATAATAACATTTCTGGCCTGTGCCATTTCCGGATTAATCTGCGCCACAAAGATTGCCGTAAGGCTGATGACGTAATTATTTCGGAACCTAAACTCTGAGATCTGAAACATTTCTAACGTAAACCAAAACCTTCCTGTTTGATTTTTCTCTTCCTTTGCTAACACACTAATGCTTTCTTCTCAAAAGGCTTTTCTCTCCCCAAGACATTTTCTGCTTGAAAGGAAATATGTAAGATAAAAAATATGTAAATCAGCTTTACAATTTAATTTAGTATTACCCTTTTAATTCCTCTTTTTAAATTTTGTTATTTCCTCTTTAGTCTAAAAGAAAATAATAATAATTCTGGCCTGCGCCATTTCTAGATTAATCTAGGCAACAAAGCTTGCGTAACGCTGATGATGTAACTGTTTCGGAACCTCAATGCTGAGAACTGAAACCTTTTTAACGTAAATCAAAACTTTCTTCTTTGGTAAGCTGCCATATTGTATAAATGTTTACTTCGCCTGTATCTCTGTTACTGCTTGGACGTCATTTGGCTCTACTCTGTTCCTATCGGATTGTACATAAGCATTCTGTACGACGCCACGCACATGGGGGAAAATCCCTCCTCGTGATGGATATGGCTTCAATGACATCATTTCCTCTACATTTAGGAACGCCTTGACTTTGCTTGGGCTCGAGAGTACACTTCCATAGCCTTTGTTTACATTTTGATTAGCAGTATCGAAAAGATTATTACGCGTGTTGTATTTTTGTTGCTACGTGATTACACTTCTTATAACACTGTAGTGTGGTGAATTTAATACAAAAAATGTAATAATTTTTTTTTCCTAGAGAGAGGTTTTATTTTTCCTTGTGCTAAATCCGTAAATGTATATTACTATTAAGTGCAGATATTTTTAATGAATGTATTCTTAATTTAAAACCCTTCACATTAAAAGGTGTTGTGATTATTAATTAATTATTCATTATATATCCATTATCTGCTGATGTAATCTGCTAAAGCAGGAGATAGGTATTTTAAATTGAATAATATTATTTCCTGAATATTGCCCATGAAACAAAATGAAGTAATGTTGTGTCTATTAAGCTTGTAAGGTTTATCCTAAGTTTATTAACAGTTATTTTAAGTTTT
Organism: Stegodyphus mimosarum; assembly: GCA_000611955.2. NCBI lineage: Eukaryota > Metazoa > Arthropoda > Arachnida > Araneae > Eresidae > Stegodyphus > Stegodyphus mimosarum. The sequence continues at coordinate 183,422 of KK116952.1, forward strand.
GTCTCTTTCCTCACTTATTCTAATTTCAGCTTACAATTTTCTGCCAGAATGTAATTTCAGAAACGCAGTTAATGTAAATGAGTAGGAGTACTATTTAACTCGATGCTTCACCGACTTCTACAAAGAGAGTCTGATTTTCCTGACTAGCGCGGGTTTGCCTTTTGGCTACGTGCCTTTGGCTCTCTGAGCTACTACGCTCGGCCATACTTTAAGCCCTTGCTTGGCTTCGCCGATTAAATTAATATTTAGAGGCCAACCACTTAGATTTTTGATATCTTCGGCTACACCTTTCAGATAACTTTAGTTAAGCTTAATTTAGTTTAAATTCATTTTAAGTTCAAGACCAAGTAGAGGCTTTGTGTATACTCCAAGTAGGAGTTGACTGTATTTATTCTGAAAAATAAAGGGTAGTTAACCCTTCTTACATCTTACCTGTTTATTCACACACTTAAGCGATTATTCGCTTGTTAGTGTTCGTGGGGTTCTAAGTCTGAATTTTGGAATTAAATAAGTAAAACCCCACAAGCTAGTTGGGCTTTCCAAAGTTCCAGTCATCTAGTACGCGATCTCTGTGTGTACCATATTCATCACTACTGCAGAAACGACTAAAACGTTATGGGTGTCTTCTCTCATCCAGAACTAAATGACATACATATATATATATATATGCTTCTGAAAGAAATTTTGTATCGCATTTTGCATTCAAGTAAACATTAAATAATACTGTTTTACTTAAAGTTAATATTTAATATTGTTGTAATCGTCCCTTAGTTTAGTAAAACAGCAACAATTTAAGGAACGAAATGTCTTTATATTCACTGATTAGTGATTTAGCTGCAATTTAAATTCAATTACTATTCAAGCTAAATTCGAAGACTTGGAAAATAATCGAATTTCTCGCGTTCTAACGTATACATTAGTGACATTTATTCTACTTTGAAAAGAGGTACTTTACATTATCACATTAGTGCATTATAGCTAGTATAAGATGCATGTTATCTTCAATTCAATCAATATAATTTTGATCATTACTAGAACTTGTTTCTATGCAAAATTATCTTTCTAACGAGAACAACATAGTCCCTTAAATTTAAGCTAATTGATTACGGAATAATTAGGAAAAATTATATGGAAAGACACAATTAGAGACTAAACATGCAGCTTACAAACGGCCTTAGAGCTGATAAAAATGAAATGTTTTGCCCTTTCGATAAACAAATAAGATGATATTTCAATCATAAAAAAAGATTTTTAAATCAAATGTGTACTGGTATATGCAGAAAGCACAGCGAAATTGATAAGTTATTAACATCATATTTTAACATTTCCTGAATTCAAATTTCCCATTTCCGGTGTATATGACAGTGAAATAAAACAGACTTCTAGAAGTATCAGCTTCGCAAGTACATTACTGAATATTTGAAATTTAACATTAGTTATCCGTTTGGAGTATTCGCTTAGATTAAAACTAGGTCTGCCGAAATGAGGTGTTCTAATATATTATTGAAATCAAGCTTAGGATGCAACGGTATTTGATTAAATTTAATCTTCAAATGAGGAGTTGCGGTGTTAATACTAAATATTACTCCATGCCATGACACCAGATTGGTGCTTAAATAATCAAAGTACCTTGGTCTTCTTTATGAAGCATCAAACAGTACGACTTTAAAATGCATGTGTATGAATTTAATCATTGTATTTCGCAGCATATAGAAATAAAAAAATGGAAGTAAAATAGATACGTAACATGAAGACCTAAAACTGAAGAAATCTAGGTTAAAGAATTAAATCTTTGTCCTCATAATACTTCATTTTAATGTTTAAATTATTCTGTATGAAACTTTATTTAATTTTTCAAACTTTAATTTTACAAATATTTTTTTATCCCAAAGGGCTATTAATTTCGTTTTGGCATTTTGCGTCGAAAGTCTGAACCACTTTTCAGATTGTTACCACCAAATATTATCACTCTGTATTATATTTAAAGAAATTAAATAATGAAGAATCTGAATGAATGTATGTATGTTTCTCGCGTTGTGATAAAACAACGCTACCTAGAGCTATCAAATTTTGAATAATGTAACGTCTCCACCCGAAAATGGGCATCTGGAAGCCCGAATGTGGAATTTGTTTTATTATCTATTTCATATTTTGTCAGACATTAAAGAATTTTTGATTAACAAACTCAACGATTTCAAAACAAGCCATGGCAACACTGTACAAAAAAAATTATCTCCTGCGTGCGAGACTGTGTATCGAAAATTCTAAAGATATGCTCTTTTTAAATTATTTTGCGATATCGCTTTTGAACTGAATTTTATGGTTTAAGTTCGAAGAACAGGATATTTAATAAATAAAGGTAACGCACAAAACGTTAACAAAACGCCCCTTTGGGCGTAATACAAAATCTGGAAGCTTCCTTTTTTTTTTTTTTATTTTATCAACTTGGAGTTGGAACACGAGGCATCTAGCAATAGGCAAGCATACTGCCACTGGAGAACTACTAATATTATAGAATTTCGTATTAAAACTCCTCTCTACAGACAAATTATTTAGTGAGCTGATCAATTCCTTTTAAAGGTAGAGCAATCTTCAAGTGTCCCTGTCCTGTTCAAAAATAATTGTAAGGCCATTTAAGTTTCAAAGATTGAAATGTTTCTCCTCTCTTTTTTAGATCTAAAGGAAAAGAAGACTATTTATACCCTCTTTATTTAGAAACTGTATCTTTCAGTTTAGTTAATAACTTGAGCTTGTATTCTTATTATAAAACATTTCAAAGTTGTCACTTCTGCGATTTGTTTTGAAGATTTATGTGAATAAGGGAATTAACTGGCATTTATTTATGCAAAATTCTCTTTCACTCGCTAAATGCCAAAATGTCAGTTTCAGATAATTTATGTAATCTGTAGGTTAATAATGCAACTTAAATTAATGTCCTGTAGACTAAATTAATAACGCAAAACATGAGGTTAAAACAGCAAATTAAAAGAGAGCTATTTGCCTTATGGGAAGAGTTCTTTCGCGGAGGAGCTTTCTGAGGAAAACTAACTCATATTCACATAGCATAAATAGAAAATCACAAACTCCTTATGTAGCCAACCCATTTGCCTAAATTTTAAATTCGATTGAACGACCAGGGTTTAGTAGTCAATGCATTCTGTTACAGATGGGTCGAAGAGAACAGTAAAGATAAATGCGACATACGTGATGTAGTTGTCGCAATCTGTTTTTTTCTCATTCAAGGCTTATTATGAAAATCGCTGGATATCTGAAGTATTCTGTTTGTCGGGTCTGTAGGAACTCCGCCAGGAATACCGCTAAAACTCGGAAATTTTATTGACCTATGCGCAAAATGTTTAATGACCTCACTGACTGCCTGCAAGCAAAATTTCGAATACATCCTTCAACTTGTGTTTGCTTAGTTAAAAACTGCGCTTCCTTATTTATGTATTAACAGGAACGTTTTCTCTGCTACATAACAAGAAGCAAGTACAAAATAATAGTATTATTCAATAGAAGGATTCTAATTTCTATTATTGCATCATAAACAAAGAGCTGCATTTCATAACACTTCACAGTCAAGGGCAGTAAAACCGTTATACAATTAATAGTTAATTTTTATAAATGGAGTTCTTATCTTACTTAAATATAAGATATTAAAACTTTATTTCTCTCGTTAGACACCATAATAACATTACAAAATGTTAATATCTCCTTTCATAAAGCTATAATGAAGACTTAGTCTTATTAGTGTTAATTACTTTATATCTTCCTTCGCTATTAAGGAACACATTTACGACTCTTAACTTTATCTGAAGAAATGGAGCTATGCAAAGAGAGCGAAGAAAAATAAATGGGAATTATACATGCTATTTAACGCAGTTAACGACATACGTCGAGACATTTCCTACCACCTCATTAAAGTTTCGCTTTTAAATAGCATTGTTAAAAACGACATTTTTGTAAATCACATAGAAGGTAGATGCATATATTTTAAAAGCAATTTATGTCTTTATAAATAATGTAAATGTTACTTACATATGCAAAACTGATTTTCTGACTTATTTAAGTGACTCTTTAAAACTTTACGCGTAAAGAACTAACCTGAATATGAAAGGATTCCCCCCTTTCAAATGCCCTCCTTGAAAACATCTTCAGCTTATCCAAGTAGTCTAAGATTTCACAATAAGTGGTATATTAAAAAAATGGAATAAATGGCAAAATAAATTATCTTATACGCATTAATAAACATTTTAACGTAATTCTCGATACGTTACGTGTTTACTATTTGTTATTAAGATAGTTTAACATTTGTTATGTATTTATAAATACATTACGATAATTCATCATTCCTTATTGAATTTTCCGTTAAAATAAGTCAAATTAATTTAATTGCAATATATGTTAGAATCTTTTCTTAGTTATTTTGTAGAACACCTGTAAAGTTCTACCGTCCTTCTGTTGTGTAGAATCTTAAGAAATAGTGATTGCACTGAGGAAGGGTTAAAACTGCCCTTTATTAAACTCTTTAACTTATTTACAATGCGTCAATTTGACGCTAACATACTACGCCTCAACTTCGGCGGTAACTGAAACCTAAGAATTTAAGATGTTCACAATAGTAGAATTTCTCTACAGGGTTCATATAATCCTGTAGCCTACAGCGCGTAAATGAGTCTAGTGGCAGCAAGATTATAGCGCTTAAGCCACTTCAAACCAGCAGTAACTACTAAGCAGAAGTTTGCGTATAAGCAGGCACGGCAATTTCCCGGACCCTCTCTCTTTTTCTACTGGAAACGTGGATATTTAACTTATTCTTCCACAGGTAGAATGAAGGCTTATAGGAAAGTAACTTAAAATTAAAATTAACTGGTTATTTAAAATAAATATAAATCCTTACCACTTTCAAAATAGCAACTCAAAGCGTGACTCATTCATATTGAGTTCGCGTAAAGTTTCAAGCTCTGCCTGAAGATAAAAGAGATATAAGTTTGATATTGTTTGTTATGCAATTTTCTAGTTTTCTGTTTTGGACCAAATGCTTTAACCTTTGTATGCTTTAGTTTTACCTTTAAGGAATTAATACATAATTCAACAACTAACTATGATACCTACTTTGATACTTAGTACTACTACAAAAATACCGAAGCATGAAACCTATTTTGTTTCAAACCATTAAATTAAAAATTCTTTTTCACAAAAGCTTTTTATTACACAAGATGATAATGTATCAATATCCAAAAAAAAATCACACTCAGAATGAATTTGCCTAACATTAATTTCGGCTCTCAGTACTTTTTTTAGCAGTTCCTTTTTACTTCCTTATACGAAGTAAAAAGGAAGTACTGTAAACGCGAAAAATTTTGATTGTCGTATTTCAACAAAAATATCCATTTTGACAGCTATCGAATGCAATTTAACGATGTTTTGCGTGACATCTGTACGTAAGGACAGAAAAAAGGAATCGCTTTCCCCGAACGAATTATAAAACTGATTTAAAATGGATTCAGAAGAGATTTTTTTGTAGCGTACGTACAGACGCCACAAAACGTCCAGACGTACGTACAGACGCACGTATGTATGTGTCTTGCATAACAGTAGAGTCAGAACGTTGAAATTTTGTATATAGGACTGCTATAAATGTAGATGTGTAACTCCTTTTTTGGTTGTAATCGGGAGCACCAAAAGTATGTATACATATATATATTCACTTTGTTAGTCGGCTCAGGGAGCTCACTTTCGTTTTTCATATATATTTGTAAATTGCGCATTTTTTGCTTTAAAAATGATTGAATCATGTTGTTCTTATCTTCCAGTTAAGGTTTTTATGCCTTTAGTTAACTTGTACGTTATAGTTCCAGAGTTATCAACAATTTAAAAGTTGTTTAAGTGCGGCTAAGCTTCATTTTTTTACCATAGCAGCCATATTTGTTTACAACTGAAACTTAGCAAAATAGTGGATTTGCTGCCAATCTAGAGAAACTAAGCTTCGTGACAACAATGTAACGTCTTCTTTTATTTTTGCGAATTAAATTATGCTTAATCCATTCTGGAATTATCATTTAAGTTTTTAAATTATCCTATATATTGACCCAGCACAGCGTTCACAACACATTCAGTTTCTACGCCTTCAGTGCCTTTTTGCCGAGTGAGACCAAAAGTAAACTTTTAGTTTTGTGCACCGAAAAGTCTGCCTTCTTGCCCGCTGGCCGAATTGCTTGTTTTTGCGTAGAAACTGGAATTTTAATTGTACAATTTTTTTTAACTTGTTTTAACTGCATTTGGTGAGTTATGTTTTCCTATATGTTTAAATTTTTAATATAGATATTTTGAGTTTTTATGTATATTTACCTTGTCGCGAAGTGAGAACTGAATTAATTGAATTAGGAATGCATATCTAATGAAATTCGAGGAAATAAGTTTAAATATATTTCGCAGTTGTCATGGGCTTCAGAAAAACGAAAATATAACTTTTTTTTCTTTGCTTTAACTCCTTCTCAGCCTGCCACATATTATTTAATAACGAAGTATCTATGTTGCTGCATTGGCTAATAGTAGTATCTCAATTCAAAGAATAATATTCCAGACTTTCCAGCTCAGTTTCTGTTTTAAACTTGGAATATTGCTTTAATATTTCTCAGCTTTTACGTATAGTCGAAGTTCAGTATTTCACTGAACAATTTGCTGTCAGGTGTACACTTTTTAACAATCTATAATATTTTTCAAGTGATTAATTTAAAATTCTATTATTTAATGACATTAATTATGTGATTATTTAATGGGATTAATTTCTTTTTTTTCAGTATAGGAAACGAAGCCAAAAATTCTCGACGAAGGGATGCTTTGATAATGATCTTTCTAAGGAAAACTGGGTAGTCAACATTAAAGCAAACTAGCTTTTTAACGTTAAAAAAATTACCCCTGTGAAAAAGCACAAAACATTTACGCAGCCAGCCCACTTGGTTGAGTTCGAGCCCGGGTCTAACTACCAACATTCAGGGGTATTAACCACTTGGAAACTAGCAGAGAGCAAAAGTTCTAGCAGAAACAATTCTTTTATACTTCACATATAAGTTCTTAGTGACTCGAATGTAAGACTGATTGATTAAAAAATATATTTCTGCTCTGGAACCTAAAGAATTATTCTCGTGACTATTTGGGGTGAAGCTAGCGAAGTGTTTACTTATGATTTATAAAATCTGGTTCTATCTGGCATTATCCAAGATACCTGGAAATATTAACAAACACTGATAAACTTACAAGTAACATTTGTAATTCAAAAAAGAAAGTTGTCCATTTAATTTAAGAAAATGATGCCCATTTAATGCTTCCAAAAATACTGTCCGTTTAATTTAAGAATATCTATTTTGATTTTACGATTTAAATTATATGGATGAATTGCACAATATTTTACCATTTCGCCTTTTCCCTGTTTAATGCAAATAATGTACTTCAAGCGCCAGCCAACAGGGATAATGTTTAGCGACGATGACTGCCGTACCGAAGGGCCTGGTTTCGAATCTCGAAGAAGCATGGATTTTTGTAAATGTATAGTCTCTGTACGGCATGGCGGTACTCTAAATATGCAGCGAGTCAAACGTCCTCTTGAAACATTGGTAGCAGGAGAGGTTAGATGGGTGATCTTCGGACCAATCCCCCCCGGGTTGCTCTGCTTCAAAATTTGGGGCGGAACTGAGCAAAGTAGTATCGTCACCTGTATGATGCTCAAGGCTCTGCCAACGATAGAAGCAAGCCTGCACTCCTTGCCTCGTGGGCTTGTTATGATGCTATTGTCAAACAAGTTAGATAAGTCACAGCAAGTCTCCGCTACTTCAAGCTGGTAGTGAAACAAGCTCATTTAAAACTAGGCAAAGAAGCAGCCTCCGAAGAAATATCTGTCGGTTTGAGGGCCATCAGATACAGATGCCTTTTGTGTAGAAAGTATAAATACATTTTTCGGAGAACATGCGCTTCCAAGCCTAAATAAAGCTTGCCTTAACATTGCTTTGGATTCACGCTAACTTATACAATGATATGCTTATGTAAAAATAAATGTTTCTTATTACAGTGAAATATCTTGGCTGTTCTGGAATTTCTAACGTTTTCAATGAATTTGTGTTTTGTTTTGTTTTTTGTTCATACACAACTTTGCAATTGCGAGCTATACATCATGCCCAAAACGCCTCATCTTACTTTCGAATTCTATCAAAACATAGGTTATTCCTTATAAACTGAAGCAAAATTTTCCATACCATAAAATGTTTATTGATTTGAAAATATACCACTTCCACACAAAAGACATCATTAAATAGCTTATACAACAGTTAAACGTTGTAGTTTTAAAATTAGGCCAATAAAAGAGAAGCTTGGGTTGGCGTAGATTTGATTGTTTGGCCATATCCCTCTGCTTCAAGAAGCAGAAAATTTCTGCTGGGTGGCAGTTAACAAAATTACTTTTACGAAAGCGCAGTTTCCGAAGCCACCACTTTATTTACCTCAGTATCACTTTAAATAACATACATGAATCTGATATTTAGTTGACTACTCGACTATCTTTTTCTGAGGTAAAGTCATTAGAAACCGAGAAACTACATTCTTGGAAATAGGCGTAATAGTCAACATCCCGCTCCCAATCGTTCTTAATTTTCTGTCCTTTCTGATGGTGAGTTTTCTGTCATTAGATTTTTACTAGATTTCTCTTCAGAAGAAATAAAGAACTGAAGAGAAATCTAGTTTTCTAACTGAAGAGAAATCTAGTTTTCCACTAGATTTCTCTTCAGTTACGTTTCCTTACACAGATAAATTTAATCGATCCTGGAAGGACAATTGTTTGTAATAGAATTAGATAAACAGCATTGTTCTTCGTCGTCGACGGAATCAAGTGATATTCTGGATGCTTCAAACAAGTGTATTTAATGTTTATTTCTATTTCTTTATTTATTGGCACATTGAAAGGCTCTTTTTCGGAAAGGTTAATTTGAATTTCGATCAAAGATTCTCCGCTATCAATAAAGATAGTTGCTGATAGACAATGGATAAACTTTTCCTTTCACCTTCAGTACTACAAAAGGGCATTACTCAATACAGCTTAAGTTAGTTATTTAAAAATTAGTTTCATGCTCTAATCTTGACAATACTTTCTTACAAGCGTTATTTTGCACAACGGGTGTTATAATTAAAGCAGATTTTTTAAATTGTTACAATTTTGTACTTAGATAGGTCATTTTAGTGGTATTATAAGTAAAATTGTTATATTTCTTTTGCATAACGTAACATGAAAAATCTAAAGAGACGAGCTGTGCTGGAAAACTGAGAATGCAAGAGTAAGCCTATTTAATATTGAGTAAATGAGATCGCCAAACTGGCAACGGTTTTGTCGACTTATTTTATCTCAAAATTTGGCGACAAATCGCCAAAAGTCGCCAAACGTAACGGCCATTGACAAACATTTTGATCCGTTCCCGTATCACCATAATAAGTATTGTAACTGAATAAATGTAATTGATCACTATATTAGCTGCAACCGTAATTCGACCCTCATATTGTTTTCCAGTAATTTTGAGAAGCAGAAAGTACCAGAAATATCTCAGCGGCCGGTTTAAAACCATATAAGAGCGAAGAAGGCCCTTGCTGTCAGTATACTGGTGTGCAAAAATTAAGGACGAGACGGTTTTTTCAATATAACTTTGTACAAAAGCTTTCCAAATCAACACATTTAATACTGTAAGATCTCCAATACGTAAGGACATGAGTAATGTAAGCAACACTTACTAAAAGAGAAATCAGAGGGATAAAAAGAAGCTTTATTGAAAACGTAGCATGGAGCGCAATGCGACTGAAGGCCGAAACATCCCTGTGATGGGTGTCCAGCAAGAAACCGGTCTTTAATAGGGGATATGATCTCCCCTAACTGCTAGGCAGGTTTCACATCATTTGTGCATGCTGGATATGTGGTTGTTAATGAGCTGTTGAGACACTGCTGCTCGTTCCTCTTGTAGCACCAATCGCAGTTTCGGAATCGTTACTGGCGATAAGTTACGTGCTGCCACGGGTCTCCCTAGTAAGTTCCGTACATGCTTGACGGGATTTAGATCCAGAGACCTTGCCGACCAATCCATGTGTTCAATATCTTCACTCTCCAACAGCTCTTCGACAGTAACTGTGCGATGAGGTGGAGCGTTGTCGTCCATGAAGAGGAACTGAGGACCCATAGCCCTTGTGAAAAGTCGCATGTAAGGAAGAAGAACCTCGTTACAATAGCAGTCCCAGGTGACGAACCTCCTTGGGAGATATGAAGGTCGGTCCGGCTACCAAGCATTACGTCTGCTCGAACGAGAACTCCGCGACCTCCAAAACAGTCCCTTTTGATGATGTTGAAGGGGTTATTGCGTGTTCCCCGCTCTGTGTATGTGTCTAGAATTGCAACTCAGACTAAACCTGCTCTCATCTGTAAAGACTACTCGTCCCCATTCATTGTCTCTCCAATTCCGGTGTTCCCGGCACCACAGAGAACGCCTTCTCCGATGGGCAGGCGTTAGAGGTACACACCGAACAGGCCGTCGTGCAAACAGACCACCACCGTGCAGTCTTCTGGCCACGGTAAAACGCGATATCGGTCGTCCAGTCGCCTGTGTCGTGTGTCTAGCAATTTCTCCCGCTGTCTGCCACCTGTTTCTTCTGGCCTGTAAGGCAATATACCGGTCATCTGCGGGCGTGGTTCCTCGTGGACGACCACTACTAAACCCCCGGATAGCTGTTCCTGTAGTTTGAAATTGTCTCCAAAGTCGTGAAACGATGCTGTGAGCAATTCCGAACTCTGCAGCTACACTTTGCACACTGCGGCCTTCCTCCAACTTCCCAATGATTCGACCTCGGGTAAAAGCATCCAGATGTCGTCTAACAGATTGATTATTCGCCATTTCTCGCTGAGGCAGCAACTCGGTGTGATTTTAACTGCTATACGGCGTGCAATCTCTTTGCCAGAAATACTGATCTTACACCGACAATATGCTTTATACTACTCAGACACTCCCCCATTACGTCTACCTGCATATCTGCGCATGTGCTACCGTACATCACCTTACTTAATCTCCTGATTGGTCTTTCTGTCCGCTCTGCCTCTTCGTTCAGCTGATATGCTAATTTTTCGACTTCGTCCTTAATTTTTGCACACCAGAGTAGTTGTTTGGCTATTGTTGTAGTGAGTTGTTAGTTCAGCTTGAAATGACACCTTTCAGCGTGAGGTTGACATACCTCTGGGCTAGCTCTTAAAATGCGCTTTACATTGCGTTGTGTTTAAGGTTCTTTGTACCTTGAAATGTTACTAGTTATTGTTCTCTATGATACTGCGAACACTTGCACTAGTATTTCTATGAAAAATATCAGAACTTTGAAGTGTTTCATTTCATAAAAAAATTATTAACCTATCATCTTACCAGTTTGTTACGAACCCATACTCACGCAACAATATTATAGAGTCAGTCGATTGCAGTGTTTCCAGTTTTACTTGCATACACTATCATCTTCAACCGGATAAACTTAACGGTTATGATGAAAGTTTTAATACACTGCTGGCCACCCAGATTGCAACACCAAGAAAGACAAGAGATATAAAATCAAAATTTATTTAGTAGATAACATATTGACCAAGTATAAAATGATTAAATTTATAGACTTCTGTAAAGTGTGGTTTCTTCCAGAATCAGTATTCGGATAACTCCTTCTTGGTGCGTCGCTTTTTTTGTCTAAGAGTGTACTATGTACATTATACACATAACATATATATAAGGCTTATACTTCTTTCCTCCTTTCAAAAGTTTTCATAAATTTATTCGGAAGATTTAACGATTTTGAGTCCACAGTAACCGAGAAAACTCCACAGTATATTTTTATGACTGAAAAATGTATCTGTGAAAAATAAACAAGCATAATTAAAAAGATTTTATTTTTAACTGTAACGTACGTAATTATAAAAGGAATTTTCTTTGCTCATTTTGATAATAATATATTTAAGCCGCAGAAACTAATTTGCAGTACAATAATGTTATTATATTAGAAAAGCTGTCTTCATTTCGTTGTAGTGAATGCAATTCTTCTATCAAAACCAAGCCTAAAAGTGTTCAGGATCTTGAATAAGAGTTGAATATTGCATATGATTTATTTTGGATTGAATTAACGTTTCTAAATACATCTCACGTTGCAGAATACGTTGCTTACTAATTGCACAGTTCATTTCTTTCTCCTACTGACTGTGGTTATGCAGAGACTCAGTTTCAATGAAAATATTAAATCACTGCCATATCATCAGATAAAGATAAGGATTCTTTGTTTGATTAGGGTTGAAGACAGCTCGTAAATCTGACGTAATTCTTAATTTAAATCTCTCATTGTTCATAGCTTGATTTCCATGAGCGACGCTAGTATAAAAATTACTTATTCTGCAGGTGTTGAATCTAAATTCTGCAGGTGTTGAATTTAATTGCTTTGTTTTTTTTTCAAATTTATAAGAACTTACGTAGTGATTTACTATCCATTGGGCATTTTTTAAAACAAAAACTTGCAGTAATTGAGCTGAAAAGCAACGATCTGTAAAGAATTAGTGTTTATTCTAAAGGAAATGAAATGAAAATTTCAATTTAAACTTTTGAATTTGTATTACAATTATTAGAAATACATGAATTTAACTACAATCTAACATTTTGCATTTCAATAAAGTTTTTAAAATGTGAATTTGAGAGGGGGGAAGCGGCATACTAATATTCTTAGGTTTTTTTATGCAGAGAACAGGGAAAAAAACATAATCTTTAAACTACAGTTAAAATTAAGTATTAAATTATATAAATGAATCTTCGTTAACGTACGTATTAAGATCTTTATTTTTAAATTAATTTTTGTTCTCTACGAGATGTTTTCTGCGAGCTCTCGAGAACGATTGTTCTGCACATACCATTTTTCAGTGACACACTTGACGAAAGAATTATATACGGTTACTTCGCATTCTCTCTACATATCCTGTCTTAGACCGAGCCTTTAACTCAATAAATATTTATGGATAAAGTGCAGCAGTCAATGAAAAAATTTGCATACAGTAAAATATCTTGCTCAGCGGGTCTAGCCAAAGAACGGAATGCGCACTGTATTCAGATTAGGAAAGGTCATAAATTAAACATGGAATCCATTCTAAAACAAAAGCGAATGATAAAAGGTAAGCAAACTCATTTAATGTCACAAGTAAATGGTTTAAAAAATGAAGAAAATTCTTGCTGTTATTGAAGTGTGAGAAAATAATGCTAATTGTTCTCTAAAATGGGTACACTAAAAATTACTTTGAAAGAAGAGTCACGAAAACTTGTAAAGAATGATATTAATACTAATGCATGTCAAACTATAGTAAATGCTCATGTAAAGGCTTTAAAGCTTCTTCACGTAGAATTGCCAGCGTTTAGTCCTAATTACACTGACTAGATTTCTTTAATTAAATTATTTAACGCCTGCGTTGGAAATAACAATACGTTAAAGGACAGTCAGAAATTTCAATATCTTAAACTTTCTGCGAAAGATAAAGTCGTTGAATTATTACAATCAATTCAAATTTTAAGTTCTTTTCAGTGCATATAAATGTTTACAATTTGGATAACCAGAGATTAACGTCACTGGCACCTAGTGGCAACGACATTTTTGGAAGCATTTTTCTACTGCGCAGTTTTATTGTCTTCTTTATACTTCTTGCCCGCAGTCCGTTCGTTTCGCCCTATCTTGGATCTTGGATCATATCTTTACTTCTGGCTTCAACTACTAAGAATAACCAGTAATGAAACATTAGACCAGAGGCCATTAAAAATTTTGAAAACTAAAGGTGTATGTTATAATATACACCACACCCGAAGGCGAGAATAGATATTTGAGTAAACTCAGTAAATGAGCATTTGACGAAGCATTTGAAGGAATAATTAAGCAATTGACAGGACGTCGAAAGTAACAATCTCATGGAAATAGGCAAGTAATCTTTGGCGATGCATGAGCACGAGAAACGCAACCTTCATCTATGGCAGCAGCAGTCGAAATGAATAAAGTAGTTAATGTAAATGAGGCATTGATGTTGCAGAAAAGTACTAGCGCGAACTATGTCATTGGTCAGAGCACTATTATGGGCGAGGTAAACTTGAAGTACAAATTTGCATTTAAATGATGGTAAATTTTCATACCCACAATTAAGAATATAACAAAGTCCTAAAGCCTTGCAAGAATAAAAAAAGTCCATGCTTTGTAAGTAATTGAAAGTTAAAGTTGAAAAATAGTAATAATATATATATACAGAACAAAGTCCATCAGCTTTGTCAGTAAACCAAAGTCCTATCTTTGCAAGGTAACGTAACATTTAAACACAATTCTTTAAATATTAAAAATATATACAGATTTACACTACCACCATAACGCATTATGATGGATAGTTCGCGGTTTCTTAACTACATGTTCTTTTGTAGGATTGTAGTTTGTTAGGTTTCTGATTGCTTCATAAGGTGCGTTTTTCATCTTCTCAAAGAAATTGTGGGCACAAATAAGAATCTGATCATGAATTGGGTTAATATTCAGATTGTTATGAATTTGGGAGTTGCGGATGAACCATGGAGCGTTCACAATACTTCTGAAGATTTTATTTTGAAGGACGTTAATTTTCTGTCCATCAGTTTTGTTCGCTGTAGCCCAGTCGGAAATTGCGTGTAAGATTATTGGCCGGATTAAGGTAACATAGAGTGTCCTTTTAGTTCGGAGATTTAGCTTTGATTTCCTTTCCAGTATTTCTGCCCTAGCTTCACTCAAATCTCATACATATTAAATTCGAAGGTTGATATTGCCGCCCTATTTCAAACAATGTATTACAGTTTGCTTGATAGTTGGCGTTTTGGATAAATTATTTCTATTTCAGCCAGAATCATCTGTACCGTCACTGAATGATCCAGTGCCTAAGGAAAGGTATACATTATAGTCAACCACTGCTGTCAGTCACTTAGTCGATTCTTACGATTTTTTCATAAATATTCATTTCTTTCCAAACTAAAATATGTTATAGTATTATGTTTAAAGTTTGTCCTATATGCACAAGTCGCATATTGCCACTAACTTCCTGGGTTTTTGCCCAAAGGGCATATTCTATTTGATCCCATTGTTAGACATTAGCATGAAATTCTCTTGCATGATGGTCGGCAAATTGTCAAATCTTGTGTTCAAGAACGAAATATAGATGCTAGAGATGGCATCAGATATTTAATTGCACTGCATACGATCGGCATGAATTATTAATTAAGCATACATTAAAAATAACCTAACAAGAAAATAGAAGGGTTTCCTAGTTCAGAGTATTCTAGAATGAATAGATTCCGCTGCCTCATTTTTTCAAACACAGAGTAAATATATATATCATTGATGAAAAGAATTCACGGAAACTATAAAAGAATTCGGTCTACAGAGGAACTTTAGAGCAGGGGCTCCCAGCTAGTCGCTATTGACCACCTGAGTGTCGATGAAATTTTTAATGTGATCGATGATGATCAGACGATCGATTTATTGTCCACAGCCGAATATGCACTGGCAACTAATCGCCATAATCAGGAAAATCTATTGATTATTAAATATTTAAAAACAGATAATTAATTATCTGTTTATATACACTGGTGTGCAAAAATTAAGGACGAGACGGTTTTTTCAATATAACTTTGTACAAAAGCTTTCCAAATCAACACATTTAATACCGTAAGATCCCCAATACGTAAGGATATGAGTAATGCAAGCAAGACTTACTAAAAGAGAAATCAGAGCGATAAAAAGAAGCTTTATTGAAAAAGTAGCATGGAGCGCAATGCGACTGAAGGCTGAAACATCCCTGTGATGCGTGTCCAGCAAGAAACATCCGGTCTTTAATAGGGAATATGATCTCCCCTGACTGCTAGGCAGGTTTCACAGCATCTACCCATGCTGAGAATGAGGGTGTCAATGAGTTGTTGAGGCATTGCTGCCCATTCGTCTTGCAGCGCCAATCGAAGCTCCAGAGTCGTTACTGCTGGTAAGGTACGAGCTGCCAAGCATCTACCTAGAAAATCCCATACATGCTCGATGGGATTGAGATCCGGAGATCGTGCCGGGCCAATCCATACGTTCAATATCCTCACTCTCTAAGAGCTGTTCGGCAGCTACTGTGCGATGACATGGTGCATTGTCATCCATGAAAAGGAATTGCGGACCCATAGCGCCTCTAAAAAGACACACATATGGAAGAAGAATCTCGTTACAATAACGGGTCCCGTTGATTGAACCTGCGTCGAAGATGTGAAGGTCTATACGACTACCAAGCATGATGCCTCCCCAAACGAGAATACCGCCACCTCCATACCTGTCGCTTTCAATGATGTTCGAGGGATGATTGAGGCTTCCCCGCTCTCTCCAGATGAGTATGCGATGAGAATCGCTACTCAGACTGAATCTGCTCTCATCTGTAAAGAGTACTCGTCCCCATTCACTGTCTCTCCAACTCCGGTGTTCCCGGCACCACAGAGAACGTCTTCTCCGATGGGCAGGCGTTAGAGGTACACACCGTACAGGGCGTCGTGCAGACAGACCACCACCGTGCAGTCTTCTGGCCACGGTAAAACGCGATATCGGTCGTCCAGTCGCCTGTGTCGTGTGTCTAGCGATTTCTCCCGCTGCCTGCCGCCTGTTTCTTCTAGCCTGTAAGGCAATATACCGGTCATCTGCGGGTGTGATTCCTCGTGGACGACCACTACTAAACCCCCGGATAGCTGTTCCTGTAGTTTGAAATTGTCTCCAAAGTCGTGAAACGATGCTGTGAGCAATTCCGAACTCTGCAGCCACACTTGTCAACTCCAACTTCCAATGATTCGACCTCGGGTAAAAGCATCCAGATGTCGTCTAACAGATTGATTATTCGCCATTTCTCGCTGAGGCAGCAACTCGGTGTGATTTTAACTGCTATACGGCGTGCAATCTCTTTGCCAGAAATACTGATCTTACACCGACAACATGCTTTATACTACTCAGACACTCCCCCATTACCTGCATATCTGCGCATTTCACATCTCTCCTGCTTCTAAAAAACCTAATGACTCTGCAAAAGTATAGCTCCTGATTATATTGCGTGATATTATACGAATATTTCTGTGAGAAAATTCCAGCGTTTTGTTACATTTCTTGCGATAAGAATAGATTTTATTAACCTTTTATCGGACTTGTGTGTTCAAACTATTACAGACCCGTACGCAAGCAACAGTATTATTTTACGACAATACAAATAATAGCATTATTTGCAATTCGTTTTATATGAATAGAAATCGATTGTGAGTTTATGATTTAAACAAATGGGAATAAATTTTTTGCTTTATTTCAGTGCAGTAAAAATAAAAAGAAGATTGTATGTTAGAATTGCGACATACTATATAAATAAAAAATTTTCTTCTTTCTGTTATGTCATTTTACATAAAAACGGTTCGTCCTTTCAATGATCTAAAACGTAATTTCATTATTACTCGGAATAAGTAGATTTGTAATTATTTCACAGAAATAAAAATAATTATTCTTTTATTACTATAGTGTCTATTGAAATAAAAGGGGTTAAAATAAAAACAAAAAAAATAAAATTCAAATAAAAATAAAAGCAAAAAAATAAAATTCTAAAACACAAAGTTAAAATAAAAGCAAAAAAATAAAATTCTGTAATTTGTGGTTTATACTAAATGAGTAATTGGTTTGCTGGGGCGGTAAATAGATATACCCAATTTTTTTCATTATCCAGATGAGCGCAGTCTCCAGCTAACTGACGTTTTACTGTACCTCCAATTACAAAATTTCTCAAAATAAAATCCAGGGTTTAGCGAAAGTTCTTTTAATCAATACAGGAAAGACGATTCTACATTTAAACTGCGGCATTTCACATAATCCTGGCAGAATCATGAACACTCTCAGTAAATTTTTCATGATAGTTTGTTAAGCTAAATTCAAAGCGTTGTCCATTGTTACAAGCAAAATTTATGAATAATTATAGTTTCATTGAGGTCACCGATAAAGTTAATAAACAGTGCTATTTTAACCAAAATGGAACAATAAATTGCCGAAATAAATATCTTTTGATTTGTAATTTCTCCCTAAATCTCCTCAAAATCCGATAGAAATGTCTTAGTAACAGACAATGAAAGGTGACCTAACTCTGTAAATTCGAATTTCAATATACTTACGCGCAAAGATACAAAATATTTCGTATTTAAGTTATTGAAGGTATAATGAATGTTTTAGTTACTAGGCATTTTCTTCTATGAGTCATAAATATTAATAAATATTAAGTTAATTTTTAAAGTTTTATCCCAAAAGGCGTTACCCCAGAAGGGCTATTAATTTCGTTTTGGCATTTTGCGTTGGTTCACTCTAAATGTCGGTTCGCTTTTCAAATTGTTGCCACCAAATATTAGAGCCCCGCATTATATTTAAAGAAATTAAATAATGAAGAATCTGCATAAATGTATATATGCTTCTCGCGCTGCGAAAAAACAACAAAGTACCTAGAGACATCAAATTTTCAGTAAGTTGTCCTCTACTAGAATATGGAGATCTGGAAGCCCGAACTTGGAATTTCGAATTTATTTTTTTATCTATTTCATATTTTGTAAAACTTTAAGTAATTTTTGATTAAGAAATTCAAGGATTTCAAAGCGAGCAATGGCAAAAATGTACGAAAAAAGAAACATTTTTATCTTTAAGACTGTGTATCGGGAATTCTAGAGATATGTTCATTTTAAAATTACTTTCAGATATTGCTGTTGAATTGAATTTTATAGTTTAAGAGCGAAGAACATGGTATTTAATAAATAAAAGTAACACACAAAACGTTAAAAAACGCCTTTTTTGGCGTTGTATAAAATCTGAAAGTTTTTAGATTTTTTTGTTTGTTAATTTTTAATATTATTTGGTCTCATAAACATTGAATTTTGCTTTTACCAAAACCTCCTGCAACCTGTGCTGACATAGTTTTTATGAAATAATGTATCTTAGTTTGGGAAACTTTGTATTTAATAGCATATGTTTAATTGAAACGCCTATTGTGGTATCCAGTTAACTCAACAATACCAATTACCATAAAAGTAATGTGTTACATCTGTTCTATGAGATGAATATCTCCACCGAAATAGCTAAAAATCAAGCAAATAGACAAAAAATTAAAATATTTTAAATTTATTCTATCTTGTGAATGATTAAATTAAAATATACACACATAAAATGTAGCAGCCAAACGGAAACACAAAGTTTCAACGCAAAACTTCTTTTCAAAATAGACATAAATTCAACATATTAAATTTAATTCCATTAGAGACTACAAGATTGTCTAGACCGCAAAAGAATTTCGACACACTCACCAAACAGGATTTAACCTCAGTCTAAAATATTCCCAACAAGACCAACATTAGTGTCGCTACAGTTAGTTTTCTTCAATCGACAGAGCTGCAGAATGCAGACCAAAATCTCTCTCTCTCCTATTTGTAAATCTTTAAATTTTACAGTAAAACTACTGCCGGTCAAATTTACATAAATTCTAGAATCAGCGAACCTCGTACCGAAAGAGGCGGAAAGGAAAGAATTAAATGAAATAATATTTCGTTAGTAAACCGTTTTTAACATAAATGCCACGTAGTAACAATATGTAAGAAAGCGAAGTTTATAACTAGTTTTGTTTAAAAGAATTTGTAAATTGTAAGATAGAAATAGGTACTTCTTTTGCAAAAATTATATTTTACAAAATAAAAAATTATACTGCTTGTTCCATCAGCATATAAAATGAAGTTGTAGAGACGTTACGTATTTTTTTAAAACAAGAGACATGAAAAAAGGGCAATGCCCTCGCTGAGATTCGAACCACGGACCTCTCGAATACGTACCGAGCGTGCTACCACTACATCACGAAGGCATGCTAAGAAGGCGGGAGAAATATCTTATATACTCCCCCCTTTTAAAGGTCAACTGGTGATTAGGGGACCCAATCGCCAAATTCTGGTGATGGAGAATCATCACCCTCACTTTTTTTTGCGTAGTTAAGGGTTTTGCGTAGTTTTTTGCGCGTTAATACATTAGGTATTCTTTAAGAGCAGGAGACATGAAAAATGAGCAACGCCCTGGCCGGGACTCGAACCACAGGCCTTTCTTATACGCGCCGAGCGAGCTGACCACTACACCACGAAGGCATACTAAGAAGGCGAGAGAAATGCCTTATAAAGAAAAACTATAGTTAGTTTATTAAAAAGTAGAATAAATTTAATATTTGTAGGATGGTCAAACTTTTGACCTCGGAGTTATAACTACGATTCTGATTCATTGTATCCCAACTTGGTTTTCAAACATAAAAAAATTAAAAATTTAGACTGTAATTTCCGTATTCAGTGTAGCAAAATTAGGAAAATTTTTTTTTCTGTTCTGAATACTGTCTGGCTGTCATTCAATATTTTTCTCACTACTTCTATTTCAACGATAAACATTTGTTCACGGAGTATAAAAGAGCTTTATTTTTATAAAGGCAATGCTTATGCCGGTCCCTTTTGCAGTACTCTTGTGGCAGAACCATCATAACACTTTGCGTGAAAGGTAATTACAAAATGTTTGCGAATGGGAGGGGCTGCTAAAAATTAATATCAGCGATGTAATATTTACGAGGTTAGCTAAGATGAGCAGGCAGGAAAGGAAATGGCTATATTCGATAGGGAAAATCATTTTCTTACAAGCAAGCCCGATGAAATTTCCGCCGCGAATAATCCTTTTTGATGCCGTAGTGATGCAAACGTAATTAGTGGTAATCCTACCTCTAAAAGCTACCATCTATAATTCGAAAATGGGTGCAAAAGTGGTGCAAACACTTCTTATAGTTTTTATGTTCTAAAGAACACAATAAGCAAACAAAGTTTGTGACAATAACAAGTGAAATTTTTTCTCAAGATATTTTTATTTCCTAATTCAGTTCGGAAACATTCGCGAAAGTAACTAAAGAATAATTGAAAAACAGTTTTCTCTGATCCTTTAGAGATTGGTTTACTCCGAATTTTCGTGCACATAACGTTTGTATACAAACCGATGTATCCAGTGTAGCACTGAGTGTAAAACTTCGATTAGAAGCTTATTGGCTGTTTGCATCTGTTAAAGATCATCCTTAATTTGTTTTAGGATGGAGACTGATCTATGAGTTTTACAGAAACGTTGAAGAAATATGAGTTTCTCTATTCAAGAAATAGTCTTTATAAGGTGTATAAGTTTTTTTTTCCAAGTGTATGTCGCTGAAATGTAGATTGAGGTAAACAAAATTTGCAAAAAGAACTAAAATTAAAAAAATAATAGCATCAAAACCATAATTTGGGTTAAAAATTAAATAAAATGTATTTTTTTTGGACGAGCAGACTGAGTCTAAATAATTAATTTATCTGCATTCAAGTAAAACAGCACAAAAGATATATGACTATATATATTACTTGTATAATTGAGAATTTTCATTTTCGATACGATTGTTGTTTTACTGTTAACAGTTTCCAGAATTAACTCGCTCATGTTTGTATGCTTATTGTATCTTATATTTACGGTATCACATATTTCATAGGTTCTTTTACTTGCATGTAGATTAGTTATTTAGACTTAATCTGCTAAAATCTTTTTTTACTCTTAATTAAATTAGATTTTTACATAATTTTCAAGCAAAATTAATGGTTTTAAAGCTATTTCTTTACAATTTTGGTTCTTTTTACGTTTTTACACTGCCCAAAGGCTTTGGATTAAAGAAGACGTAAATTTCTGTGATTAATTTTATATGGCTTAATAAAATTCTACTTTTCTACTTTCGTTGAACCAACCGCCTGACGATGATGCGGAGAAGAATATAACGTTTCTTCTTCTTTATTTTTTTTACATTGTTTTTGCAGTTTTTCATGCAATTAGTCGCTGTGATTCTCGATTTGAAAATGGGATGATTTTAAATGTTTCATTTTAATTTTTATAATAGATACAACTAAATTATACAACATATAGATATAATCAGGCGATAATTAAATCATAAAAGGTGTCGCACAGTCTAATAGGGAGTATATATGTATATTAGACGCAAACAAAACAACTGATATAACAAGACACAAACTAATATAACAATTAGACAAAAACTAATGTAATAAGCTGTTGAAAATAATTTGGACTTTTCATGTGTCTTTTCATGAGCATTTCATCTGTTTAAAATGCACTTGCTCATTTTCTAAATGTTTCAGTATTCTTAAGAATATTTTTGCTAATAACTTTGGGAATTATGAATAAAATGTTCGACTTACTTCTTTCTGGGAGCATGAATTTGCTGTATAACGAGAGGTGAATGAGAGTGAGGATAGACATATGTTTTGACAATTATTCTTTTTACTTTTTTTCCATTCTAATGTACACTCTTAGACAAAAAAAAAGACGCACCAAGAAGGAGTTATTCGAATGGGACGAAAATCGGTAGAAGTGATGCACAAGTACAGAAAAACCAATGAGTACAGTTTGAGAAAAATTGGATGATTTATTGAAGTGATAGATTTTCACAAAGTGAAAAAGTCAGTAATGCGCTTGTCCACCTCTGGCCCTTATGCAAGCAGTTATTCGGCATGGCATCGATTGATAGAGGTTGCGTCCAGTCTACATCATTATTTTTATTTGAGACCGTATTTAAATATATGTAGTTGTTTATTGAAAAATTATTATAGTTATAATAAGTTATTAAGCTTATGTGAATACAAAAATATTTTATATTGTAAATGTTTATTTTAATAAATGACTCAACAGTTATTTTGCGTTATTTCAATGTAATGCAGTAAAGGGATAAAACTATACAAAAAACTGTAATAATTTCACAAAATTTACATTTATAGTTATATCAAATTATGCAGCCTCCTTTATCACTGCCTAATTTAAATATGGCCTCTCATGGTAAAAATGCTCTCCACCTCTGATCTAGAGTTTACTTGTTATCGATTACGGTACATTATTTACAATATTTTGCATTAAAGGCCTATTTATAACTTCTTATACAAATCCTTAACTATTCGATTATTTTGAGAGTAAATGTAACACGAGTGGGTTTGTAAGGAGGGCTTAATTTTTGTATCATTTAAGTTATTATATACATCATTACAACGAAGGATCAATGCAGCTTCCAAATTTTTACTTACGTCATTTTTCTTAGAGTTTTGCAGAACGTTCTCTGCCGCAATCGAGGTCACATTATAGTGAAGTTCAAAAGTTGTTTGTTCACAAGCACTCATCTGAAAGACTTTAAATTGCTGTTCTAAATTACGGCTGTGGTAAAAGTGCACAAGTAAGCAAAGAGTTTCCTATTCATATACGCCTAAATTAAAAATGTGAATCGATAATCTTTCATTAAAGTCGAGAAATTAAATTGCACATCATAAACTTAATTAACCTGTTCAGTGTCTGGTTTGCTGATTAATGTATATTTTTATTTTATGCTCTGTAATACTTATATGGTGTTTTGCCAAGTCAATTAACCTATTAAATCAAATTTTCTTGTTAGTCTCTATTGCTGAGTTTCACGTGACCATAGATTTTCAACAGTGACTGCAACAAAGATTGTCAATTTTTTTAGTATTTCTGATTAACAAATTATGAGTTAATAAAATAATTATTCATATATTTTACATATCTATTAAGCAAAAAAATACATAAATATATATAAACGTTTATATGACTGATCAAAACTATCTCTACCACCGTTAGGGGTTTAACAGGGCTTAGTAGAGCTATAAGCGGGACATTAGATAATCCATATGTCACCATACGTCTTTAAAATAACTCAAAAAAAGATTAACTACTACAGATTTAATTTTCTTCTCTAAAGAACTGGGAAGATCTACCAGACATTCCGACAAATAACAATTAAAACTTTGTAATATAAAATAAAACTCATGTTACTTACATGTATAAAATACATGTTACTTATATGTACAAAATACATGTTACTTATATGTACAAAACACATGTTACTTACATATACAAAAGAATACGTTAACAATATAAATATGAACATTGCAAGGGAAAGTTCTTTTGGAATCATGGTCATTCCACTTTGCCTGCCAAGAAGACGCAGTTCTTTTTTTCTGTAAGGATTTCAGGCAATCAAAAGAGGTTTTTAAATCAAAATGTACAACCCGACTTTCGGTGGCAGACTTTGCCAGTGTATTGGCTAGCTCATTATCGATAGTGCCGATATGGCTCTTTGTCCAAAGGAACATCTGTAAGGAGCCAAGAAAGATGAGCATGTCCTTTATCTGCTTTAATTAGATAGTTACTTAGATGGAAGTCCGCAGCTGAAATAATAGTATTCTGACAATCACTGTAGATCTCCACAGGATTTTGTGTGAAATTTGAAATGAGTCAATACAGAGCTTACCTGAAAGCCACTAGCTTTACTTGATAGAGAGATGCATTATCAGAGAATTTATACTTTCTTCGTAAGCTTAATTTGTCACGTGAAAAGGCGCAAAAAGCTGCCCTCACATGACCATTTAATTTAGAACGGTCTTTAAAAATAGTATAACCTGATATATTCGGGAAGGCCTTACACCAGTTCAATTTCTTCAATAAGGCCGGATGATAATCTGATATGTTATCTAGCTCAAAATTTCTAGCACAGAAAACATCCCCGAAGTAATCAACAGTACCATTGCCTGCTTTTAATTGGTAAATAGCATATTCGTTTTCGGGCAAAACATCAGTCGGAATACATCCATCCAACATCTGAACAGACGCTATTGAAAAAGTTTTAAAACACTTAGCAATTTCTAAGAGAGCAAGTATTTGTAACATTTTTATGCTCATTCGGACCTAACCAGTCCACCATGAACCACGTGCATACAGAATCTTTCTCTGAATAGCTCTTTCATATAAACTCTTAAGTAAATTACCTTGGAGATTCAGTTTATTGAGTCTGCTTAGAATCTAAATACACTCGGTCTTCATTTGATCCAAGTGCGGTATAAAAGTAACCTTTTTGTCAAACGTAACTCCCAGATATCTAATTGTCTTAGAAACCTTGATTGATTGATCCTACAATTTACACCTAGGGTATATTGATTTAGTATTACTTTTTGCAATACCTAAAAGAAAACTTTTCTTTGGATCGAACTTAAACTTCACTTTGTAGAGACATTAGGTTATTTCGAAGCAGAAGATATGAAAAATGAGCAGTGTCCTTGCAAGGACTTGAACCTTGGACCTCTCGAATACGCACCGAGTGTGCTGACCATTACACCACGCAGGCATGCTTAGAAGACGGAAGAAATATCTTATAACTTGCAAGGACCACTTCTCTAACTCTTGAGTGGCGCAACTTAATGCACTGTCAATAATATGACGACCACTTGCCATGGCCAATAAAACATAGTCGTCAGCATAGGCTTGTATACCAACAACTTGTGGTAGTGTAACATTTAATGCTATATTTGTTATGATATTCAATATAAGTGGGCCAGATATTAATCCTTGGAGACAAACCCTTTGATAATTTCTATGATACCACTTGTTGCCGTCATACAAATGGGCACTTCACATTTTTTAATAGAATCGGCCACCAAACGTTATTGAAAACGTTCTCGACATCTAAAAATAAAATTTCAGTATGTTTACCTTCCCTTCTGTTTCGAAGGGTTTCAGAAATTAAATTCTCTATAACCTGGGTAGTATTTTTATCCGGCATAAAACTATATTGATTCCTCTTTAAAAGATTATTCGTTAATAAATAATGTTTTAATCTTTGTGTTATAAGTTTATCCAGCATCTTGTCCCAAGAAGGCAATAAACAAATGTGGCGGAAAGAGGAAGTATCCTCTTTATTCTTTCTTTCTTTATTAAATAAAACTAAAACAGAATTTTTCAGCATTCGGGAAAAATCCCCCTTTGAAGACATTCATTCAAAATAGCTACAAAAAGCGTTTTATTACATTCAAAAATTTCTTGATTAATCTCCATAGAAAGGTCATCTTTGCCAAGAGATTTGCCCTTATTCAACGTTTAATCTCTGCTTCATCCAAAGTAAGGTCATAATCATTTATCGTTTCGGGAGGTATACAATAGTCTAATCTGATGATGAATTGATAAATCATCCTGAATATTGTCACAAGGAAAGTGATATTGTAGGAAATAACTTAGAATATCTTCTATATCTTTAGTGCAGGTTCCGTCTTAATATTTAAAAGAGGCGATCTATAAGGCTGGTTTATATTTATAAGCAGCGATATGATAAGGTTAATTAATATTCAATGTATTACATAGGTGTTCCTAAGTGAGTTTCTTGCTCATGTTAATCTCTCGTTTATATTGAATCTTTAACATATTCATCTCTATTTGATTATGAACACATCTCTATAATTTTCTTCCATAGAGTTGAGCTTGATCGAGTAATACAGGTAATTTTTCAGACAACCAGTTTGCTTGTTTTCCGAAAACAGTGCTTTGTTGTACATGATTTTTCCTTTTATTTTTCTTACAAATATTCACTGTTGAATTTGTAAGATCTTTAATACAAAGATTTAAATCAGATATATTTTCCATATTTTCTTCCATAGTTTCTTTTATTTGAAACTTTCCTAATAAAACTATGCAATTCTGAACGGAAATCTAACCAATTAAAATTCCAAATGTAAAATCGTTCACAAGTCTTCTCTCTGAGTCATGTAAAAGATCAATTTCAATATATCGATGATCACTATATGAGATTTCAGTAGAAACAGATTACTTCAGAACAAATCAAGTTCCACAGTGGTCAGAACTATCCAATCCTGTGCGAGTTCAGTTATTTCCTTTTTATTCACGTTTGGCACAAATTATTCCTCAACCCAATGCAAATCAATAGCACCTTGTTATTAAAGAACTTTTCCATTGCTACCGGTAGATTTGTGAAAAAATATTTTTGAAGAGAGCAGGCAGCGAAAAGTTGCACAGCGAGGCAAAAAAAGCGAAAAGTCACTAAGTATTCAGAAGAAGGATTTTTTCGTTCACGTTTGTTAATCTGTTACTGTTGTAACGGATTAACAAACGCGAACGAAAAAAATAATAACGTTAATCTGTTACTGTTGTAGTGAAAATTATATCTTGTTTTGTTTCCGTTTATTCTTTTAAGTATCGTTAACATTATCACCCTCTTTCCATCTTTACTTATTGAACTTTAATATTATGCGAAAATGCATTCACAATTCTTAAAACTTTAAAAGCGCATGTTTGCGATGCTATCGTCATTCGATAATTTGTAGGTACTTTATTTTTTACCGCGACATTTTCGACGATGATGTTTTTAGATTGCGATGTTTCTGAACCGCACGATGTTTCGTACCACGACATTTTCGCCTTGCGTTGTTTCCTCCGCGATGATTTCGGCTGTAACCAGCAAGAAGGAGTTTAAGGTTTGGCGGTATTCGGTAAGTGTTAGAGAGTTAGTGAATTCCAGTTATCCATCAAAGTGTGTTGTAATTGTGTGTAGATTTTGCTGTAGTTATGTCTTAGCTGTCGCCATAACTGTAGCAAGCAGCTGTATTTTGTTTTTAATGTTTAGATGTACTAATCACAAATCGTGTCTCCTAAAATTTTGTATGAGTTTTAACTTATGAATGTTACCTCATGTCTTTGTAGTTAAGCATATTAATGCTTAACTACTAAGACATGGGGCAACTATACACCAACCTGTCAGGTTGTAAGGATTTATTTTATTCTAATCATTTTTTTTTACTTTTCTTTCTTTTCCCTTCTGATTTCAGTTTCCTGCCGGAATCTAAATTTGTTATAACTTAGATGCTGTTTCTAAACGTGTTTCAGAAGCAGTATTTAATGAGCGTTTCATGAGTTCGAAAAGAGTAGTAGCGGACAAAGTTCCGAGCGTATGCTGCGCGTTTGAAAAATTAGCTCTCTAGCGGGTGTTAGATAACTTTCAGATTTATACTGATATTTCTAGATTCGGCTTTGCTGTGTGCAGCCTATTTAGTGCTAGAAGCGAAGAAGCCAGCCATTAGATATCTTAATTTACTAGTGATTTGTTAGTCTTACTTTCTGTTTATTTACGTAGCCATAAGGGGTGGTGATTTGTGAGCACGAAGTGCATGCATCTATTTTAATTTAGTTTAAATAAAAAGGTTATATAAACCTTTCTTCTGCAGTATTTATTCCTAAAGACATAGCGAGAATTAGCTACTGCGTCTTCAAAGTAAAGTCAACACTGTATCCTTCCTAGAAAAACATGTAGAATCTAAAAGGTATAACATTATAGGGTTAGCTGTTAAATTTGAAGGCAAGCAGCTCCCGGTTACTTGATATGCCCCAGTAATTACAAATTTAAATAAATTATACTTCTTTGATACGAGCTTGGACTATACATTTCTATAAAAACAGGAAATTTTATTTTAAACAAAATGTAATGGAACAGCTACTTTTAAAAGAAAGGTCTAAAAGTATTTTACGAACGAAAGGAAATTCGATTTTATTCCAGTTTTATTCTTCTAAGAACAATTGATTTTTGAAAACGGAGATTTATTTATAATAAGGAAAGAGAATATACATTTCAGTAATGGGAAAAGGATATATGTATAGTTTTGAGATGCAAAATGAGTTATGTAAATGATAAAGCAAGTCGTCGTACGTTGGGTTTTGTTCATGTATGTCAATGTATTGTTACTATATCAACAATTCTTGTCTCGTTTCATGTTTCATTATCTGCTTTCCTCAGAGGCTATTATATATTTAAT
Source organism: Stegodyphus mimosarum (assembly GCA_000611955.2). NCBI lineage: Eukaryota > Metazoa > Arthropoda > Arachnida > Araneae > Eresidae > Stegodyphus > Stegodyphus mimosarum. The sequence goes on from KK116952.1 coordinate 212,224, forward strand.
AGCAAACAATCTCTTTGAAATGCATATGTTTGAAAAATTTTTTTAAAATTAATTAGTTGCAATCTTCCTTTTAATTAAAAAAAATATCGTGTACAACCAAACCCCTTTTTGACCCAAAAGTACGTAGACTTAAAAAAAAGTAGGTGTTTCCTGTAAAATCTAATATTACTTATAATGTTTCACTGAATGTTTCACTCATTGGTTTAAAACACATTGTTCATGGTTATTATTAAAAGACGATATAAAAAAGAAGAAAAAAATCAGAAGGAATGAAAAAATTCGTTAAGTAAAAAAATTAATGTAATTTAAATAATAATGTACAATAATAATTAATTTTAAGAAAAATTTATGTAATTTAAATAATAATGTTATCCTACTTGCGTGTCACTGTGGCTTGAATATCGGTTACGTCATCATAACGTTACATTCTTCATGTGAAATGTGATTTTGGGGAATAAAAGAAAGTCGCTCAGTGCCAGATCCGGTGTATATGGAGGATGAAGGTTGGTTAAGAACTGGTACATGTTTATTTGCTAGGAAATGTGCCACAACTCCAGTCGCGTGAGTGGGCGCATTGTCGTGCAGCAACAAAAAATACTTCTACTTCCATTTTTCCGGAGGAACCCGTTTAATTCTGATTTTCTTGCACATTGATACATGAGATCCAGATAAAACTAGGAATTTACAGTGGTGTTAGTAGGAGCGAGTTCTTCGTGGATAATGCTGTAGGCGTCAAAAAGGGCGATGATCATTGTCTTCACTTTTGCTGTCACTTGCTCTTCCTTCGGTTTTGATGAACTATCTCCGACCTATTCTGTACTCTCTTGTTTTGACGTAGATTCATACTGATAACATAGAGTTTTGCCACCAGTGATAACTTTTTTCCAGAACAGAATTTTTCACGATTTTAATTTCTATTAAGTTGTGGCAGGAGACTACGAGTTGTTGCTTCTATTCGGAAATAAAGGCACTCTTTGCACACTCTTTTCACTTTGCACACTCTTTTCGCTTCATCAAAATGTTCCAGAGATTGCCTTGAACACTTGATTTGGTGATTTTTAGCTCCTCTGCGATATCTCTGAATGAAAGATGACTTTCGCTTTTCAGATCTCGAATTTTCATAATCTTTCCATCGGACGAACTTATGGAAGGATGCTTTGTTCCGTCATCACTCTGGAGCGACGTCTGTCTTTTTTTAAAACGTTCAAATCGATCAAACACACGCGCATAACTTAAGACATTATTGTCGTAAGCCTTTTACATAGATTCGAATGCCACAACAACCGTCTTAGCAATTAAAACTTAAAAGCCAACTATTTCTTCTTTCTCCATCTCGCACAACTATCTGAACGTTTGCAGAACTGCTATTTAGAGTTGTTAGTCAAAGCTGTCACTGTAGTTACAGTGCTGACATCTCTTACATGACTGTATAAATGCATGAACTAGAGAAAGAACTAGAGTTAAACTTCGCAGTTTATACAAAATTGATTTTAGAAACTAAAAATACAAAAATAACTGTGTCATTTAAAATAATTTATAACTGAAGATAAATGACTGCGACCAACACTTGGGAGAACAAAAGTAATGGAAAGAATTTATCGACGCGATGCTTATATTACGTGTAACAAATTTGAATTATTGTGGATAGAATTTCCACGAGGAAAGAAGCACGTGTTAGTAAGCAAATAGTTTTCCAAAGAAACTCCTTAATTGTAATAGTTTTTAAGTACAAATTCTAACAACCCTCGATATTTCCCATTCAATTAAATTAAGACTAAAGTTTCTTGTAATAACGGAAGCTTTAATGATACTAAAAATTTGGAGGAATTCGTTGCATGTTTGACAGAAAAAGGAAACTCGCTTTACGCAAAGGTACAAATCCACAATCAAATTTTAAGCAAAAATATCGCATTTTCCCGGTTTAAAGCAACTTATAACCAAAGGATTTCAGCCGAAAACAAAATACAAAATCCGGTCAAAATTCAAATGAGTTTATGCAAAAAATTTCTGTTGATTTCTCTAAACTAAAATGGGTATTATAGTGAAATCTAGAACAATTTATAATCATCTTGAAACAACAGTCAAATAACACTTCACTCACACCTTCAAACAACCGTCAAGTAATACGCTTGCAATGAGAACACTTTCGTCTGATGAGAAATTTAAAGTGAGAAAAATTAGTTATACTAAATAAAACATCCATTTATTTACTAAACTTTGACAGTAAAACATGCATTTTTTTGGAGATTAAGCTGAAATTAAAGTTTTCAAGCATTATTCCTGGGAATATCTGTAATATGTAGCGAACTTGGAAAAAAATTCCCAACGAAGATTATAATGGTTATAGACTTTGATAAATCTCATAAAACAAATAGGTAGACTTGATATTTCGTCATGATATCGTTGCACCGCATTATGGTGCTCAGGAAATACGTACTGCTCGATAACATCCTTAAGCTCTTCGCAATTAAGTGCTCAGTTAAGCCAAATTAATGAAAGAGATCAAAATTTAGTTTCTTTTTACCCACATACCTGTTGAATTTCAGGTGGTCTTCCATGGATTTTAGCTTTCTCGGCTTGATGTAGAGATTCTTTGCAAGACATTGGCTCAAAACATTGGACAGTTTGTGGAAAATAAGTTTGATGGAGTGGTTAAGATTATGTCGATGTTTAAAAAAATTGATCTTTTTTCTTAGAAAATTCAATGCAGTAATCACCAGTAATTCAATGAAACACTAATCGCTTAACCTTTCAGACATCAAATACTGTAATATGTGTTTAAAATTAATTATTGTTAACGGTTGTGAATCTTCTACATACTGTGTTCGTAATTTTTCTTCAGGTCTGCAAAAGCATAGAAAATATCATCGCTAGGTAACTATGGTAGGGTCTACTATATTCGAAAAGGCCCACCACCAGCGACCGAGCTGTATAGTCGGTGAACACTGGTAGTTCGGTACGAGGTTCGAATCATACTAACGGGCTGGCTGCATGGTAGTTTCGTGGTTTCCCCACGTGTAACGTGCATACGAGCCAGTTTTTATTAGATTGTCCTACATGAAGGCATCCTTCCCCTTAGTCAGATAACCCTCGAGGCTTTGCCGTAATGACATAAACCAAACCAAACTACATTCGAAGCTGAAACAAAAATCAGAGTTTATTCAAGATAGACGTAAGATGTGTACCACCATGAGAATAAAATTTAGCTTTTATTTGACTTTCACATCAAGTACTCTTGCATGTCGCTTCTAAAGAAAATTGGATCTATTTCAATCTCTCGATATGAATCCATGTTATCATCAGGATTAAAAATAATTTATTGTTTTAATTATTAATGTAAGAAATAAGCATGAAATTCATTGATAGAGCATGTGTATAGGGTTACAAGCTGCATTGCAAGTAGAAGAGCCCATGAATGCAGATTTTCAGCGGAACTCACGATGCACAGTGCGTTGCGCATTTATACAATATAATAAGGTTGATTACAGTCTGTTTAACAACATTCAGTATTTAATAAAGTCACATTAATTTACAGTAAAACGCCATATGTTTAGACTAATTAGAACCACAGCGTATTCACATATTGAAAAGTCGAAATAATTAGTTGTTTTATTTTCTGTAGGATAAATAAATATTGATTGCAATGCGAGTATCATCATTTATTTCAGGAAACTTACACAGTTAACAAATAAAATATTTTCATTTCTGTGAAATAGGATAAAAAAACCCGTTTTGGATCGCATTAAAGAATGAAGTTTTTTTTATTTGTTTTCGTAGTACACACCTAACACATTCCTAGTTCAACTAAAAGAGGACAACGGAATACATTTTTTATAAAAACATTTATGTAACACACTGTGGGGTTTTACTTATTTAATTTCAATGTTTAATCTCAGAACCCCACAAACTCTAACAAGCGAATAATCGCTTAAATGTGTGAATAAACATGTAAGACTTAAGAAGGGTTAACTACCCTTCATTTCTCAGAATATTCACAATCAGTTCCTAACTCGGAATTTTTAAAGAGCCACTATTTGGGCTTGAACTTAAATAATTATGAAATTAAACTAAATTAAATTAACTAAAGCTATCTGAAAGATACAGACGAAGCTATCAGAATTCTAAGTAGTTGGCCCCTAAATATTAATTAAATCGGCGAAGCCAAGCAAGGACCTAAAGTATGGCCGAGCATAGTAGCTAGGACAGAATGTAGCCAAATGGCAAACGCGCGCTACTCAGGAAAATCAGACTTTCTCTGTAGAAGTCCGTGCAGCATCGACTTAAATAGTACTCTTACTCATTTGCTTTCACTGCGTTTCTAAAATTACCTTCTGGTAGGAAATTGTAAGCTAAAATTAGAATGAATAGGAAAGAGGCATAATTTAAAATAACTGTTAATAAATTTAGGATAAACCTTACAGCACTATAACTAATACTTTTTTCATAAAACCCTACAACTAACATCCTGTGTTCATTTAGTGTAGCAAATTTGAAAAAAAAATTATTTGCTCAAGAAAACGCAGAACCTGTTATAATCCAGGCAATTTTAAGTTGGTGTAAGCACCTGAAATACAAATAATTGATCCTAAGATAATAATCACTAACGCATAGTGTATTTAAGTTTATTTTCTCATTTATTACGTAAACGTTGCTACAGCTAGCTGCTAATGGAAATACTTACAAGATTTAACTTAGCCCCATTTCAAATATTCTTAAGGTAATCACCAAAGCGCAATAGTTTAAATATAATTTCAACATAAGTATAAAATCGCTACTTTACGTTGGTTGACAGAACTAATTTGCGAGGAACTAGTACGGAAACGAGGAAAATTGTTAATCTAATTCTCTTGCCCATTGACAAATGAGTGTTTACTAATTAAATACAGTTTTAGGAATTCCTTCTAACAAAATTCGATTATGATTATAAGTTTAAGGAGGTGAGGAGTATAAAGGGAAACAATGAGAAAACGAATTCTGAGAATTTTTCATCTTTATTACTATCGCAGTTATTGATCAAACTCATTCAATACTCCATTTGCATAAGCTTATTGCCTAAATAACAAAATAAATGCAAATTTACGAAGCTTAATTCAGAACTGATAATCGAGTATGAATATATGAATAGTAACATACATTAAATAGTTATTTCTGCAAAGTCGTAAGCAATTTTCAAGAAAACTGATTTTAAAAATTGCAACACATATTTAATAGCGAATGTCATAAATAAAAATTTTAAGTTTAATTTCTGTTCAATAGTATAGCTATTTCGCCCGATTGCTCTAACCAATTACCCTGTTTCGCTAGAATATACGATGGTAGCTTAAATACTTTAAAAATAATTGACGTCAACGTATTATTATATAATAAATACAAAGCAGTAATAGATCTAAGAATTAGAGTGTTAATAATTTCGCCTTTTTTCTAACTTCATGAAATTAATTAATACTGCAGCTGTAAACGCAAATAATTACTTTCGGATCATATTTAAAAAGTTACAAAAAGTGGATATTTATTAATTGATTTAATTGATGCATTAATTGTCTAATCGCAAAGTTAAAGTGACTTCAGAAATAAGTATTTAATGAATGTTACTAGTGATATATTCATAACAACTAACTTAATAATTATGAATCGATTAATGATTATTAACCGATTTTGACACACACACACACAAACAAAACAAAACAAAACCAAAAAAAAATAATAAAATCTGAAAGGTTTCAGATTTTAATTACGTCCAAAGGAGCGTTTATTTAACATTTTGTGTGTTACCTTTATTTATTAAATACAATGCTCTTCGCACTTAAACCATAAAATTGATTTCAATAGCAATATCGCAAACTAAATTTAAATTGAGCATATCTTTAGAAATTTCGGTACACACTCTCACGCGCTGGAGATAAAAATGTTTTTCTGTACAACGTTGGTATTGCTGGCTTTGAAATCTTTGAGTTTGTTAATGAAAAATTCGTTAAAGTTTTAGAGAATATTGTTACGAATTTCACATTTATTTGGCTATTTATTTAGAACTGTAATTAAAATTCCTTTT
>KK116952.1:218440-310695 GCA_000611955.2 Stegodyphus mimosarum
AAAAAAAAAAAAAAAAAAGAAACTTTGAACTAAAAATCTGAAAAATTTCAGATTTTAAATTACGTCCAAAGCGGCGTTTTTTAAATATTTTGTGTGTTACCTTTATTTATTAAATATCATAATCTTCGCACTTAGCCATAAAATTCAGTTAGAGAACAATATCGCAAAATAATTTTAAACTGACCATATTTTTAGAATTTCCATACAAAGACTCACGCGCTGGAGATAAAAATGTTTTTTTTTCTGTACAGCATTGCCATTGCTCGCTTTGAAATCCTTGAGTTTGTTCATCAAGAATTTTTTAAACTTTTACAAAATATGAAATTGTAATAAAACAAATTCCAAATTTCAAATTTGGGCTTCCAGATGCCCATATTCGCAGTGGGATTACGTCATTCAAAATTGGATGGCTCTAGGTACCGTTGTTTTATCACAATGCGAGAAACATATATACATTTATTCAGATTCTTCATTACTTAAATTCTAATAATTCATTATTAAAATTAAGTAATTCAAATATAATACAGGCGATATTGTTTGGTGGCAATAATTTGAAAAGTGACAAGGACATCTAGAGTGATTCAACGCAAAATCGCAAAACGAAAACAATAGTCCTTCAGGGCAAAGCCCCTTTGGACTAAAAAAGAGCAGCAGTAACTGAAGAATACCATCTTGTTCAGTATAATTCTAATGAAGTCAAACCATCTACAAATCTTATGAATAAAAATATGGAGAGGGAGGGCATAAACTATGCAAGGAAACTAACGTTTGCATGCTTGTAAAAGATAAATGCATTCTTGCTTCCCCTTATAGGAGTAAGGGAGTCAAGCAATGATGATAATCCTCCTGCTGGCAATGGCACATGTCCTTTGTGATTCAAGTAAGCTGCTATGGTAATCTTGTAACAAAACTTCATAATGTATCATAATCTTTGAAAACAATCAGGGCCGAATTTTACACCAGTTTTAAAAGTTTCCTTTTAATTATTCACTGTGATGTTTCACTGTTTATCATGAAAAACCCATTTTCATCAATTATATAATAATAACTGATGAAAAATAAATAAGAATTCGATGCATTCAAAGAACATCTCTCCACGTGTTGAATGTTTTCAGATGTTACATCTATTGTTATGCGAGGTAGAGGAGAACTTAAGTATTTGAAACTTCACTAGCATTACCCACAACTGCCAGGTACCAGCAAACTGTCGCTGGAGATTGTTGTAAAGAAGTTGTTTTATGAAGTTTTGGAAGTTTGGCACTGAGCTTACATGTTGGAGACAATAGATTTTTTTTCCACTTCCTGCCTTAACTGTGCTAGGTAAAACAGCTGCATGAGTGGATCCTAGTTTACGTTGAGATGTTAACGTCAACGTTATGAAACCTTAAAAACAGACCATGGACAGTTCTGAAACTCATTTTGCTAACATCCCATGCTTTATTGACGTTAGTCAGCATTTCAGATATATCAACACCCAAATCCGAATCCATACAAAGTCGCTAATCTCACAGTGCATTACTCCAAAGCCTAACAAATTGTTTTGATCTCATTAATATACCTTTTTCAACAGGTGCACTATAATCAATCACTTCATAAGGACGTTTAGTATTCTCTACTTGTAACACCAACCGTGTAACATTGCTTCGCAAGTTAATCTCTCCAAAACCTGCTATAATTATGAAGTATTCCAGTACACTGGCAAAAAAAAAAAAATTTTGCTCTGACCGCAGTAAGGAAAAAGCTCAGAATGAGTCTTTTACTTCATTTAAGAAATACTGGCCGATTAAAAATGACGTATTTTTATTCGTTAAAAATTTAAGTATGGAAAAGAACATATACATTAGGGTATTTCGAAGCAGAAGAGAGGAAAAATGAGCACTGTCCTGACCGTGACTCCAACCACGAACCTCTTGAAGACGCTGACCACTACACCACGAAGGCATGCCAAGAAGGCGGGAGAAATTACCTTGTAGCATGTTATTATCATTTATTGTCATAGACTTGAATAATATATGAAGCATTAAAAAATAACTAAATTGGGAATTTGGTAAAGATTTTCAGCATCAAACATGTATTTTTACTGAGTACAGTAATTAATATTTGTCATATTTTCAAATAATATAACAATAAATTACTAATTTGAAATGGTTAATGTTAGATACAGATAAAAAAAATCTATTGCCGCAATTTGAGATATGATAATCTTATGGTATATAGGATAGTAACAGAGTTTTATTAACAACTCCGCAAATAGATCTAAACAAAAGTACCAGTGTCAAAAGAATCCACAGTACTTATATTCAAAATCCTCTACGAAATACTTTTACTCAAAACCGCAGAAGTTTTAAAACGCAGTTTTACTTTAAAACAATAACTGCGTTTTAATCCAAAGGGGCTTTGTCCCTGACGGACTATTGTTTTTGTTCTGTGATTTTGCGTCGGAAACATTAAAAGTCTGAATCACTTTTCAAACTGTTGCCACCCAATCATGCAGCGCTGTATTATATTTAAAGAAATTAAATAATGAATATCTGAATTAATATATGTATATTTCTCCAAATGTGTTCATATTTTGTAAAACTTTAACGAATTTTTGATCAAGAAACTCAAACGATTTCAAAACGAGCAATGGCAACATTCTACGAGAAAAAAAAACCTTTTTATCTAAAGAGCGCTGAACTGTGTAACGGAAACTCTAAAGATAGACTCATTTTAAAATTATTTTACGATATTGCTGTGGAACTGAATTTTGTGGTTTAAGTGCGAAGAATGTGATATTTAATAAATAAAGGTAACAGAGAAAAAGTTAAAAAACGGCCCTTTGGACGTAATTGAAAATCTGAAAACTTTTGGATTTTTTTTTTTTTTGCTAGAAGTATGTTAAATTATAATAATTATTTTCCATGGAAATAAGTTAGAAATTTAAATCACACATTCATTCGTCAGACAGCTATTATTCAAAACTTTTGCGTAACTCTTTCAGATTTTTATTTGCTTAGACATTATCACAAAACTGTGCATGGATATTTGCATTTAAAGCTGTCACATTTTTAAGGATCTTGATTTTTCACAAAAGATATCATATTTTGTTAACGCGTTGTGAAGTGAACTCATATTCCTTACAAAGAATTGATTAAAGCAATTATTTCTTTGATTTGTATTGCAATAAAGATTTAATAAAACAGCTTTACGTGCATTACATTAATTAAAGAAGTTTTAAGAAACAGCGAAAATAAGTTAATTATAGATAACAAGCATTCCAGCCTCATTCTGAGATGAAAACAATATGCTGCCGCATACAAAAGAGTTGTTTTGAAATTTATATCCATAACCTTTGAATAAGTAATTATTTAATAGACAAACTTAAGCTACTAAGCTGTGAAAACTTGGATGAACTTAATTTTGAATTGTTCTCGTAAGTCATTTGAAACTGCTTGAGTAGCAACCAAAGTTATCACTGATAAAAACAGACGGGATTTTCCAAAATACACTCTATAACAGCTTATGACTTTGGCAGCTTATGACCCGTGGGTCACAGAGTTCTCCATTTCATAATTTCAAATTGTAGAGATAGTAAGTATTTTTGAAAGCAGGAAATGTGAAAAATGAGCAATGCCCTCACCGGGACTCGAACCACGGACCTCTCGAATACACGCCGAGTGTGCTGGCTAATACACCACGAAGGCATGCCAAGAAGGCGGGAGAAATACCTTATATACTTCCCCTTTTAAAGATCGAATGGGGATTAGGGGCTCGAATCACCAAATTTTGGTGGTGCAGAATCATCATCCACCACCTGTAGAGTCATTAGATTATTTTGGAAGCAGGAGAGATGAAAAATGAGCAATGCCTTCTCCGGAACTCGAACCACGGACCTTTCGAATACGCGCCAAGCATGTTGATCACTACTGCACTACGAAGGTTTGCCAAGAAGGCGGGAGAATTACCTCATAAAGTGACTCACTCAAGCTCCGAAAATAAAGTATAACATATAAAAATAAATTATAAAGTATAAATATGAAACAAACACTAGAAGAATACATAAATAAAAAAATGAAAATAAATAACAAGAACAACATTTTTGTTTGATTGCAAAGCTTCAGTAAGCATGCATATTTATTTTAAAAAATTCAAAATTGTTACATACCTTCAAGGAGAAATTTCTAAGTTTTGCAATACCGATCCATAATTCCTTGACAGACATATGGCAACATTGATGTCGTACTTTCAGTTGTAGCACTTGTACAGTTGCGAAAGACTAGTGATGCAAAGACAATTACGCATTGAAAAGAATTATTCTTATTTAAAACCAACTATTACTATGGACAAAGGAAAGTAAAAGAAAGAATTCAAGACGTGTAGAAAGAAAAGCATGTATGGATCTAAAATGCTATCAAATTGATATGTGCTTTATGCACAGATAAGTGTCAGTGCTGTTTTCCGCAGGGTGACAAAGGATAACTGGCCTATGCTCTTCATATTCTTCATTGTTGTAAGTCTGACTCCATAGCGTGTGTTGTCGTCGCAGTCTTGTGACCTTTCCTATTGTAGCTTCACGCTCTATGACCAAATCGACGAGTGGCGTACCCGCAAGTACTTGTAGGGCTGCTGTGGGGGGAGTTTTATAAGCTTTCCAAATCTTTAGCAGTTGTTGCCGCTGTATGGTTATAAGTTTGTGTCGCATGTTGGTTTTAAGACGTGTGCCCCATCTTCATTCGGCGTAGGTCACAATCTTCTCAGTTACCGTTTTGTATTGTTACCGTTTTGTTTGTTACCGTTTTGGGAGACAGCTCCCGTCTTATAGCTGTCATTCCCCGCATAGCATTGGTTAGGAGATTGATGCTTTGTTTTAGCGTCATGATGTGCGATAACCAGGAAAGTCTCTGATCTAAGATCACTCCAAGATACTTCAGCTCCGTAACACATTTAATTCTATTTCCTAGTAACCTGAGGCTGGAGTTTCGCCGCAGTGGAGGTCCACGACCTATGATGAGAGCTTGCGTTTTTTGGAGGGAGAGTTCAAGTTTATGTTCTCTGGCCCACTGTGCAATAATGTCTAGGCACTCTTCTGTTGTATTGCTCAGGTTTGAGCGACCTGCCACTGTTAATAAGAAGTCGTCGGCGTAGGCTATCCGTTTAGCTCCTTTCTGGTTTTCAAACAGAGCGAAAACGGTATTTGCAATTAGGTCGGCCCGAGGCAGGCCCCTTTTGGACAACCTCGCTCTAGGGATTTGGTCACCGTTGCTCCGTCCATTGTGACCTGGACTTGTCTATTATCTAGGTAGCTTCTAAGCAGATATCTAGGTAGGAGGATAGTGAAGCTGTTCCAAAGCCTCAATGATATCTGGCCACCACAGCGAGTGAAAAGCTCCCTTAAAGTCAAGAGCTACGACCGCTGTGTGACAACCCTCGGCTCTATTTTTATCGACTGTTTCGACTAGCATGTTCTTTTGAGTATCCAGCACGAAAAACATACTGTGCTTGAGGAATTCGGTTATTCTGTTTAAGATGGAACTACAATCGGCGCAGGATTAGTCTCTCGAAAGTTTCGCAAGAGCCGGAAGTAGGCAGATGGGTCTTTACAAGGATGGATTGTTCGGATCTTTCCCTTGCTTAAGAAAGAGGGCAACCTCAGCTATCTTTGTGCCGGCAGGGAAGCGGCAGAGCTTCCAACAGGCTGTTAGGATGGCAGTAAGAAGGCATGGGAACCTGCTGTTGATAATCTTGACGATATTATTATCAACCCCATCAGGTCCTGGAGATTTTTTCTGGTCTAGCGCGTTTACTATCTTTCCTATCTCTGTGGCAACTGAGGGAGTTTCATAATACTGTTGTGGCTGCCCTTTATAGTTGTTGAATATATTTCGCATCTCCCGGTGCATTAACTGGTCTCTTCCCTCGTTACCTTCTTGGAAGATATTATCGAGGATATGCCTTACCACATCTGCATTGCTTGTCGTACTCGGGTAGTAATTTCTCGGGAGCGTCGTAGGCCGGAAAACTTTATTGGCGGCTACTTTGTAGGCCTGAAAATATGCAGCGGTTGTGTTGGTGCAGAAGTTCCGCCTGGAAGTGACCTTAGTACGCTGCACAGCTCTTTTGTATTTCGCACGGAATATTCGATACTCTTGTAGCTGGAGCTCTATTACAGCCGGTCCTGTGCAGCAGGTCGAAGTAGAGCCCTTGTGCGGCTGCGTTATTTGGAGGTCTTGTGTCCACCAGTGCATAGTACGCCTGCTCTTGCAATTCTTGACCCTGTAGGCACTTTTGCATGTAGTATCAATGTAGCTAATCATATGATTGTAGTCATCATCCAGGTCGTATTGAGTATCACATTTTTTGTGAGCAAGTCAGTTAGATGTGGGACATGTGGAGCCAGTGCATTTAGAATATTTTGATGTCCTCCGTAAACGGTTTTGTATCGCTTCTTCACCACATAAGTGGTGGAAAGTTCAATCTTGAAGGTAATCAAACGATGGTCGTTGGCTGCCTCTTCATCTTCTACTTTCCAATCCTGCAGTAGAGCAGCTGTGTTTGGCACTGCTATAGTCAAGTCCAGCCATCCCTCAGCCTACGTAGTCCAAAAGATTGGTGGGGAATCAGCTTCATTGTCGACCGCAAGATTATGGCATGCCAGGAAGACCATGAGAATCCTGACTCGTCTATCTTCTCTCCTCCCTTCCCACAGGGGGCTGGTTTCGTTGAAGTCTCCGGCAATAATCCCATGTGTGACCGAGTGAGTAAAAAGAATTTCCAGATCTCGTAGAGGAGGTTCTGTCTGTGAACTAGATGGACAGTAAATAGAGGTGATAATTCATTTTGTGTCTCTCGTCTCAAATATTGCCGTGACTGAGTGTTCTGCCTGATGCAAAATAGTTGGAACCAGAGGGCCATCATACACTATACCCGCTAATGCGTTTGTTGAAGGGAATACTTTGCTAGGCATTTGGTCCCTGTAATTTGCCATGCGTAGTGTATGGCTCCGGCAGCAGTAGTATGTCTGCTTGGAGCTGGTTCACAAGCTTCAGAACATTGGCTGTAGCTGCTCGCGATCGTTGTAGATTACATTGCACAACTTTGAGATCTTTAAGAGAATGCACATATGGGTAAGCCACTATTCTGTGGCCCTTAATCTCAGGAGTATCTTCTTATATGGAGAGTTACTGTCACTGGCTGTGTGAGAAAAATTGGTGCGAGGAGCCTTGTTCGTTGTTAGCCCTGACGCAGGTGACGCAGCTGACTTCTTCGGTGTGGCACCCTTCTGATGCGTGGCCTTGTCCGCACTTAGCACAATCGGTGTCTGCTGTGCAAGCCCTGGCAATGTGCCCGCATGCTTGACAACAATAGCACCTTATGACTGGATGGAATCTTCGAATGGTGCAGGAGTTAAAGCTCAGATACACCTTTTCAAGAGATAGGAGGCTACGTACGATGCTTGGTTCAACGTCCAATATCTAGTTTAATATGCTGTTTCTCTGTTCTTGATAGCTTTCCGTGTATTTACGCTATCCGTTAGGTTGCACTGCACCAGGAGTCGTAAAGCCTCTGCTATATCACCTTCTGAGAGGTCTTGTGGTGCTCTGAGCAGAATCAGTATCTGTCTTCTCGGACGAGGGACTCGTCAATCAAGAGAATCTTTCAGATAAGGCCTTTCTTCTATGGACCTCTTGAGTTGGTCTACCTGCTGTTTTTCTCTGCACCTAATAAGCAGCTCTTGTCCTCTCGTTGGCCTGATCTGTGTAATAGAAGTTTCTAGTTGTGGGGTATTGAGATCTGCTGCTAGTTGCTTACGAACGCTGTCACGAGACCTCTTGGTGTTCTTAGGCCTAACCAATAGGACGTGGTCCGATGGGGGTGACACCACAGAGGCTACTCTCGCCCGTGGGAGATGTATGGGAGTGGAATTTACCTTTCTTTAACTTCCCAGTAGCTAGGATAAACGGTGCTTCCTCGCTGCTGGTTGGAATGTCCTGGTATACTTGGGAACCGACAACATGTGAAACTAGCTTCAGCTCTGACAGTTGTACTTGCTCTTGCAACTGAGTACGTAGGGTCAGTAGTTCTCCCTCCTTGTGAGCTATGGTAGCTTCTTGCTCATTCAGGATCACCCTGAGCTTCTCTAGGTGTTCACCAAAGAAGGCAGTGTCAGCTATCGTGACCCTATGTCTACCCCTGAGATCTTCTATAAATTTAAGTATCTTGGCAACTTTCTGATTGAGAAATTGCACTCTATTATTGTGGTGTGAGTTATAGTTGCACTCTGTAACCTTCGTAGGCTTAGGAAGCTCTGGAACTGCTGATGTGCTAGGTCCGCCGTTTGGCGGAGTACCTACTAGGCTTGGGTCGCTGTGTGACGGGGAGAATACCTTGTCTGGCTGTAAGATAACGGAATTTCCCGAAACTGAAGCTGAGTCAGGGGAAGATGCAGTAGGTGCCATATGAGGAAGTTGCTCTGTGGCCACAGTATCTCTGTATGAGAGATGTTGTGGTAGTGTCGCTAGTAAGTGGCTTCTAAAACAGTGCTATTAGAATGTAGACGGTGAATGTATACTCCTGATTATCAGATATGAGGTGCTATGTATGCATGTGAATCAGGTACCTGTGGTAACCACAATTACAATAAAAATGGCAGTTAGGTAAATACAAGCAAAAATAATTAGTAAATATTAACTAATTACATTAGAATCTAGCTAGTCTGATAAAGATAACAAATGAAATAATAATGATAAAATTCTCGAGTACAGTAATCTCATCTGAATGGGGCTGGAAAACCCTGTAAACTAGTTTCAACTGTATTAACAAAATGACAATAAAAACGACAATGACAATAAAAATGGCAATTAAGTAAATACAAGAAAAAATAATCAGCAAATATTAACTAATTACTTCAGAATCTAGCTAGTCAGATGAAGATAACAATTGAAATAACAATAATCATAAAATTCTTGAGTACAGTAATCTCATCTGAATGGGCTGGGAAACCCTGTAGATTAGTTACAACTGTGTTAGCAAAAGGTGAAGACAATAAGTGTTAATATGCAGAATTACAATAAATAGCGAACAGTTACTTAATGTAAGGGTGAATAAATAAATGTAAGTTCGTGCGCCAACAGTTAGCGTACACGGGTACGAGGTAACAAGTAAATGAAAAGAGAACGGAGATTACAGAAGTTTCTTATTAATTTCCGATGCAAATGCCAAATGTATAGAACTCAGCACTGAGAAGAAACCAGCCACCGAAGATATTACTAATATAATGGGTACAATACATAGAATAATTACATATACAGAAATAGAACCCAAAAGGAAATAAAGAGGTAAGGAAACAAGTACAATAGATGGCTATCAGTAAATAAACATGTATATTAAATAAACATGTACATGTATAGTGAGGTTGACAGGAAAATCAAATTACGTAAATATATAATAATAATAATATAAGGTAATAAATAAGGAAATAAAATAAAATAAAAGTTAAGTGCTCTGCGAAGTACCAGAACAGAGTTAAAGTATGAGTATACTTAAGGCTGGCCAAGTACTGTACGGGAAAGTCTAGAATGTAAACAAAAGCACGAGCAGGAGCTTCTGTCAACCTCACTCTACTATGCGCGCATGCGCTCGAAGAGGATGACAGGAAGGTGTCCGACAAGCTCAGAGACTGTCCTGCTCTCAGACCTGTCCTACTGGACCGACCCTGCGCCGTTGCGTCGCAAAACGAGCCGAGTAAGTGAAGCCGAGGAAAGAACAAAGTCACACAAAAAAAATACAATTAAAACTTAATACGCTCAGTCACTAATTAAGCTAGCAAGACAAATGATACTCTAAAATAAAGGCAATGTGGAGGCCCACCTTATCATCGAAGAATGGTGTCGATATTCCCACTTGGACCAGAGATATGGGCAATTTAATCCAAAAGAAAAGCACTTCTACGTCACATAATAAAAACGCTATATTAAATCGCACAATCCCTTCACAAGTAAAGCACTGGTATCGAGGAAGAAATCAAGTATTCCACTTTCCAATGGTACTAGGACTGAAATCGGATGCCTGTAAGTTCCGGAGAAATCTTAATAGATGCAACCACCACAAATCGGCACTTCACGAGGATCAAGGAATCCCTCAGCAATTGTCACGAGGTCGCGAGACGATTAATGACTTCTCCATTAAAGACGTGATTAATCCAGCACCAATTATCAAATTCGCACCTGATGTATATCAAATTACTCAGCTTTTGAAGATCTTTAAGCTGATATAACTCAATATCTTTAAGCTATATCAAACTAACCTAAAATAAAGAGAAGAAACGCGAGCTCGCGAAAGTATGTCGTCACACCACCGCGAAAATCTCCGAACAGTGTATTTAAAATGGTCATAACTATTATTTAAGCCAATACAAAATACATATTTTGACCATTTTAGGATTCTGTGTTCATTGTTCATATGTACATATTAACAGCCACTGGTTGTTTTTTCAGATTTTATTCCTTATATCCTGTTATCATATTAAATACATTGGTTAAGTCTTAGTAAGTTACTACTTTTGAACGACACATTAAAGGCTTTTGTAGTGCCAGCAGCCTGTTTAGTGTCTTTCATGTGATTAAGCGGCTGTAGCGATTAAGCTCTTTTCATTCAGCTCTGAAGAGAATTGTGCATTGAATTGAATTGGGGCAAAGCTACCCTTTATGGGCTATTTGTTGTAAAATATTTCTACAACAAATTACCAAAAGTAAGAAAAAGAACAATTTTTCTTACCTTGTCTTCTCGGTAGTGCCCAGCATCATCATAGTCGATTAATCCATAAGGAGGATGTACACGAAAATTGCAAACGAACACATTTATTTTATACATAATAATAATTCAATAAGATTCATTAGAACTTTCATGGTATATATAAAGAAAGTGTTCAATGACTAGTTATTATGAGAGAGTTTTTAACATTGTCCTTACATGAAGGAGTGAGAAGAAGGAAAAAGGAAGAAACGAGTCCACTCAGTTAACTTTTCTGTAGCGCACCCAGATTACACTGTCTGTCGTCCTATTGGTGGTTGTTCATCACTACTATTTGCCTACGGAGACGGATGCTCTCGTGTAGCACTTTTAAAGGAAACTACACAGTCCAGTCACATTAATGTGACCATCTGTCAAAAGCCAGAATAACCACCTTTCGCAGAGCGGACTGCTGCGAGACGTGCAGGAAGAGAGTCACATAGGTCCCTGAAGGTGTTCTCTGGGATGTTGAGCCATGCCGACTCTAATGCCGTGGCCAACTGCACTAGATTACGCGGTTGAGGATCCATGGCACGAACAACTCGATCGAGATGGTCCCACAGATGCTCGATTGGGTTTAAGTCAGGTGAGTTTGCTGGCCAGGGGAGGACGGTAAACTCATCCTGGTGCTCTTCGAACCACGCACGTACACTGGCAGCTGTATGGCACCTCGCATTGTCCTGCTGGAAGATGCCATCATCCTGAGGAAAAACAATGCGCATGTAGGGGTGAACATGGTCCGCAAGGACAGATGCGTACTTGTATTGATCCATTGTGCCTTCCACAATGATCAGTGAACCTAGAGAATGCCAGGAAAACATTCCCCAGACCATAATGCTCCCGCCTCCAGCTTGGACCGTTCCGGCAATGGTTGCAGGGTGGTTCCTTTCAGAGGTTTCACGCCTTATACGCCAACGTCCATCTGTCCGATGGAGCATAAAACGCGATTCATCCGAAAACGCAACCTGTCGCCACTCAGTGGACGTCCAGCTGCTGTACTGGCGTGCAAATTCTAGCCTTCGCCGTCGATGAACAGCAGTCAGCATAGGTGCACGAACCAGGCGTCTGCTTCGGAGGCCCAGACGCAGCAATGTTCGCTGAATAGTACTTTGGGAGACACTTTTGGTAGCCCCTTGGTTCATTTTGGTGGTCAGTTGCTCAACGGTAGCCCGTCTATCTGCCCGAACGCATCTCCGCAACCGTCGTTCGCCTCTGTCATCTATGGCCCGTGGTGCACCACATTTGCCACGTCGCTGATTTTGGACAGTCCCATTTTGCCATGCACGGTACACTTTTACCACGGCGGCACGCGAACAGTTCACAAACTCAGCCGTTTCGGAAATGCTTCCACCCTTGGCCCGAAAGCCAATGATCATGCCCTTTTGGAAGTCGGATAAATCGCTTCGTTTCTGCATTACGCCAACGATTGAAATGTTTTCCGAAGCCCTCACACACCCTTTATATACGCTCAACTGCACTGTGCTGCCACCTGCCTTCTGTGATTGGTTATTTAACTCTGACATGGAAAGTACGTGGTGGTCACATTAATGTGACTGGACTGTGTAGTTCCTATTCACGTTACACATGCTGAAAACAACAAAACTCTCATATGGTCAGTCCGTTCGCCGGGACTGGAACCCAGATTGAATTACCAAAGTACTAATACCCAAATCTATTAAACTGAACTACCGAGTCTCATGCCTCGGCGACTGGCGAGCGAATCTCAGCCAGAATATGTTAGTTGTAAGAGCCCTAAGTAAAAAGCCTTTAATTTTTAATTATGCACGTTATGTCTCAAGCAAATACTGCCTGAAAAATAATTCAATATGTACTACGATACATAATGCAATATGAAAGTAAAAACAAATCTTTTTGTAAGTGTTTTCTCAACGCTCGTGTTTATTTATTTTTTAAAGTTACACTGAGGTTTCTTCCCCCTGTTTTCCCTATGTTGAAATATCCAGTTTGATTTTCTTCAATTTTAAGAAAAATGAGAGTGAGCTTAAATCTGTTCAAGCAGACAAATTCCGCAGGTATATAAGCATGCATTCATTTACGAATCTTGAATTTTCCATTAAAAAAAGGAGATTCTATTTTTAAGTTTCATTTCCAGTTCTTGATCTCAGTCCCATCCACGAATGAATGCAGACTGTGCAAAACTGTTGTTCCTTTAATATATTTCGCAAGAACTTAGAGATGATTTTTATAAAAACCGAGTTATTCTTGTTTGTTTCTTTTCGAACTTATCAGAACCGTAGGGACTAAAGTTTCTTCTTTTTATGAAGAAGAATTCTCTTCTGTTTAGTTAGTTAAGTTCTCTCTTCGTGATTATTTCAGAACAACTTCTTATTTTTAACTGAAAAACGGTTGTCTGTAGTGATTTTGAAAGACTAGTAGATTAAAATGAATTACGAAATGATTGCTCTGGGATCCCTCAGTCAATAGGAAAGGATTTAGGTGATGAGAGTTAAAACCTTTCGCTGCATGTCATTCGATAAGAAATATTGAGGTAGAAAAAACAGTATAAACCGGTTGCGGCCATTTGGCGGACCGCGGGCGTCTTGCGGCCCCGTACTTTGCTTCTTTTGCGGTTGGGCTTGCGAAATTTATTATTATTTACGGATTTTCTAAAGTAAGCATATATTCATGCCTTGATCTGTCTTAAAATTATATTAGGACTTAAATGTCAAGAGTACCATCGAAAGTTGATTTCGGGGAGCTTGTTCTTAGAATAAGATTCGCAGTGTTTTCATAAGCGTGCATTTTATTTGGAGCTTTAAGATTTTAGAGTATTTTTCGTAAATATCTCTTCTTTGGAATTTTTAACTGTTTGTTTGATTTTATCTCTGCTGTTGGGTTTCTTCCATGAGCAGAAATGTCTGCAAGGACTATTATAAATTTAAAATGCAACATCTTGAAATGATCGGTGTTTATTTTTTAATACATAAATATTTATTACAAGTTAAATATTATTCGACTCTGGCACTAAGACTACACTTCAACTCCCCGCCCCCCCCAAAATACACAAGTTGGCTGTCACTGTCAGTGATATTATCAGAGATTAAACCCGGGGTTGTTCCTGCGTTGGCCAAACTTCTCGTCAGCTCCAAAAAATGTTGCAAAATGTTCGAACGACGTATAGAAAAATAAATTGAAATATTATACAGGTATTTATATCTGATATAATACTTTGATTCCAACATTCTAAAATGTTACTTTCCATGTCTTATTATTAGAAAATCGTTAATGATATCGTATTTACTCAAAAATAAAACAATTTCTAATATAAGGACGCCATTACTTTTTAGGATAAATTTAAAAAAATAAAAATGTATGCTAATGTTTGATGATTAAATAGTTCTGATAAGGTTTTTAAATAGTTCTGGGTAAAATTAATTTATTTCTGATAAGAATAAAAGTCGAGTTGTAGAGACATTAGGTTCTTTCGAAGCAGGAGAGATGAAAAATAAGCAACGTTCTCGCCATGACTCGAAACACGGAACTCTCGCATACGCATCGAGCGTGCTAACCAGTACACAACGGAAGTATGCCAAAAAGGCGGGAGAAATACCTTACATACGCCCCCCTTTTAAATGGCGACTGGGGATTAGGGGCCTGAATCGCCGAATCCAGGTGGAGAATCATCATGCACCACATGTTTTAGTTCGGGCACCTCTTGTAGAGTTATTAGAATATTTTGTAGTAGGAGATGGAAAGAATGAGCAATGCGCTCGCCGGAACTGGAACCACGGACCTCTCGAATACGCATCGAGCGTGCTGGCCACTACACCACGAAGGCATGCGAAGAAGGCTGGAGAAATACCTTATAAAGTTACGTAATTAAATTAAATATTTTACGATGCTATATAAAGAAAAATTAGCAAAATTAATGATATATTTATTACTTACTTATTTTCAAGCGAATCAGTAACCAATATAGTGAATGCAGGCATAAACTAAAATCTCCCAACTATACATAACTATTATAATTAGGAAACATTATGCATTTTAAACGCACGTTAATTACTTGTGTGGTTTATTTAGCATTTAAACAGTATAATTATTCAGTATAATATGATAATAAACCCCCTTCATCTTTTGGAAATTTCGTTTATAAAGATAAATCAAAAGGCCCTGCCAAAGTTTAGAACAAAAATATAGTTAATAAAAAGTGCCTTATTTTCTAGTAAATACGGTATTATTGAAATCTCATTACAACTTTGCTGTTCTATATACAGTATAGTAGGGTCTAATAAACACGATATCTTATTTATAGATTTTAGAGAATTTTAATCAAATATTACACTCTTAGACAAAAAGAAAAAAAAAAAAAAAAAAAAACGACGCACCACGAACGCACCGAGAAGATATAAAGCAAATTGGACGCAATTTGACATGCACAGAGGTTTCGACGTAAGATGCAAAATTTTACATTTTGGCTGCCAATGAATGAACGGTTGTCGCTACAGCGCATCTGACCTGCGCAACTGCCAGGATACGTAAGAGGAGAAATTACGATTCCAGGTCATAAATTCTTCACGAATTTTATTCCGTGTACTCTGGTAGACAGTAACCATGCCTCGCATACAGGTGCGCGAACGATATGCGCAGATGTCAGAATTTGAGAGAGGTCGTGTAGTTGGGCTCAAAGAAGCCGGCTGGTCTTATCGTGTATAATATCAAATGCAAGTAAATACAAAACAAAAGTAATTATAACCTATCATAATACTATAAAAGAAACTAACTTACAAAAAGTGAAAGGGGAAAAAACACTGTAAAACCATTTGTATTGTCTCTTTAGTTAATGTTCGTACAGTTACGAAACTATTATAAATATAAGAAGTACATAAATCTTTAAAAGAAACCTTAAAATGAATTACAATAACAATAATAATAGATTAAAAACTATTCGAAAATTCTAATAAAACAAATCCAGCTTTGTAAATGTGAGTGCTAATGCTAGGAGAAATATGAATTTTACTAAAAACAAGGCAATGAGTGCTGTTTGTTTATTCACATAAAATGAGAACAAATTGTATTCTTTCACGTACCAAAATGACATCGGAAGAATATTAAGGTACTTATAAAAAGGAATATATTCTATCGCCTTATTTCAAATAACGCTTCACTACCGATCGGCGTAATCGGAAACGAATATCATTTAGGATAAAAATGATTAAAACCCTTCTTTATACAGCCAGAAACTAATGCAAGACGATCGCAGCCTTCGTTTGAAACTGATGTGAAGGCATCTCAAGTTTCTTGTAGCATTTCTGGGTAGAGGCCTACCTAAGAATTTTTCTCTTTCGGTATGTTTGTGTATAGGTTTAGGTACGTCTGAGAAATGCTTTCACTTGCGGATGAGTTTCGATAAAATATAATTTTTTCTTGCTTGCAATTTGGTATTGAGTTGCATAGATATAGAAAAAGGTAAAACAAAATATAATATGAAACTGCTTTCGTTTCCTGTGATCGCTGATTGTTTGGATTCTTCAGTATTTAAAATGTGATATGACTTTTGATTTATTCTTGAGCGAGAAGTATGGAAACCTTCAACTTTTCTAAAATGTAGTATACTAGTTTGTGATTACAGTACACATATATATGATAATAAAATAGGAAATTAAGAAACTGAGGAAAATGATACAGGCGCAGTACAGAAATAAACTTTAATTCAGATAAAAATAATGTATAAGGATGTGAACACGTTAAACCATTCGTGGTGGTTTTAGTGCAAGTAGAAACATACTAATGTTGGTCGATAACGTAATTTTGAACTCGGGTGAGTGTAACTATGGCAAAGCACATGAGGACTATATGACCATCATTTCTTGAAATTTGCGAAAAATATGCTAACGTAATGGGCCAAGATGTTTCAGACTTCTAAACACTGCAATCCACATCTTAGAACTGATTCTATATTGACTTATTTCATCCTCGGTTTTTCAAACATAAACATCACACATTCTTTTAGAGGAGTTGTTTGTGGGATGAAAAGGAGGAAGAGGTTTTGTGGGCCAAAAAGGAAGCTTTTTTGAAGGAAAAATATTTATTTTTAAATATGATTTTGTAAAAAATATTTCTAAAAGGTCCTGTGCGAAAGGTGCGCTTGTTTTTGATTGCTGTTGATGATGTCAAAGAAGCAAAGGTCAGTTACAGCTATTGTCAGATGGGAGAGTTCGACAATTGCAATTTGTTTCGATACTGGGTTTTAATTCTTACTATTGCCGAAACTTCAACTTTACAAAGGTAAGATGTAAAAGGTAATAATATCTTTCAGAATTGGATCAATAGTTGAAAGTTGAAATAATTGAATAAACAAGAACAGTATCAATCTACTATAATTGAAGTTAGGTTTTAGTAATATTGTTACGTTTTTCTCTTCTCTTCTTCGCACGTACGTTAAAGGTTCGCGGATTTGGAGTGAATAACGACGACGAAACTTGATGGAGTATCGAAACACAATTTATTGGCCAGTATTTTTCAAGACAGCTTCAAAAACACTCTTACAGTCGTCGAAGAACTACTACAAACACGTTGAGACAATCAGCGACACACAGCCTTCAGGCTATCAGGCTACAACGGTGAAGACGGCTTCACAGCAAAACACCAGAGTACAGTTCTCGACTCTGCTCGGTCTTTCTCGGAACTCCACGTACTCTCGAGACTCTCCACGCTAGAACTCACGATGCACTCGACGGCACGCTAGAGTACAGCTCCCGACTCGGTTCAGTCATTCCCGGAGCTCAACATACTCTAAAATAAAACTCAACGATACATTGCCTCGCGATACACTAAGAGACTCGGCTCGGTGTACTCGACGGCCAACTCGGCATTAGACTATGCACTGAGGCCGGAATGACTCTTAACTGACTCGTAACTGATTCGCACTGACCCAACTGACTCTGCGTACCAGCAGGGTTTATATAGCTTTTGGGTTGTGTTCGAGACCGTTCTGGTTTAAATTAGTAAGAGTTCGTTTCAGAAGGTTTACCATCGTCTATGGCATATCGCTAATTTTGTCACCAAATGGGCGATTTCTCGCAAAAGGTGGCACTTATGCCTTCCTTTGCCATTTTCTGGCAACCCTAAACATGCCTTGCGGGGAAGTTATCTTACCGCGGTTAGACATTTCGTAACAATATATATTCGGAGAGGTTGATATGGTATTCTTCATGTTCCTTTTCAGTAAAAGCAGATTTTTGATGAATTTTTGGGGTACTTTTGTCATGCACTGCAAATGCATCTGTATCTCACACGACTTGTAAGTATAATCTTAATTTATCAAGGTAGGTGAATATGTTTGCTAAATACGTGAGCTGATTTTTCTATTTCGTTTCCGTCGCCCCATTGCGAATTCTTCATGGAGTTCCACAAATATAGCACTTTCCTTCTGATAAGCAGCGTACTTCCGTATGCAGAAAAAATAATTTCTGGTTGCTTGTCATTTTTTCGCAAATCTTTTCAAATAAGTGAAATGGTTACAGGGGCGATTTTATTAAAATCATTACTTTAATATCCAAACCGTTCTTAAAATCATCTGGCATACATTTTGTTATAAAGCTTTCCCGTGAATCTTTTAGTTAGTCTGTGATGCATTTAGGCTAAATGCAAAAAGGGTTACAACGCTGCTTTTATAGCCCATATAGCTAATGCGCCATTTGTACAGATACCTACATACTTCATCCAATCTAAATCTTTGAAATTTATACAAGATTCTAGAGTCTTGAATATTTCTTCATTAATTCCTCGAATAATTGGTTCACAAAATATCATCCTGAGATTCATTGCTCCATATGTAATGTATGAAAGCAAGCAGCTGGGACAAACCTTGTACATCAGTAGATTCGCCCGGTTTTAGCGAGGAAAATTTACTTCTGGTAAGCATAATTCGCAAGTGCACATCAGTATCGTCACTGAGGGAGGGTTTTTGATAAAAGACCAATGAGCTTCTATTGCTCTTGTGACGCTGAACTTTTGAAACTGTGGATGTGAGCGCATGCTGTTATTTACGTTTTATTGGGCATTTATTTCGCAGTTATACATGCATGGAGTATAAATGCTGCTACCATTTTAGTAGAAAACCTCACAGTGCTTTCAGTCTGTAAGTTTATTTAATCATGAACATTTCACTTTCGTTAAACGTATCAAGCACTGATATTCGGATTAATGTTCTTGGCAGCTTCTCCTTATATCGAGAAAATGACTCAAGATACAATTAGCCTCGAATATTACGCGTTTACTAACTCCTGTGTGTATTACTCACACGTGTCCTTTTACCGACTCCTATACTAACATGTGTACAATTTATTTATTGAGCTGAGAATAATTGGAAGTGTTACAATGAATCTAGTATTTTCTTATCTCAGTGCTTGCATCCCTTTGATTTTGAAAGTGTAAAGTTCAAAATATATATTGTGAATGATCTGATTATACCTATTGTTAACATCAAGAGTTACATATGAATAAATTAAAAATATTCCTTATCAATAAGCTTCATACATTCTGTTTGAATAGTATTTCTTGGGCAGGCAATACATTTAAGAGTGAACAGTTATTAATGTGAAATTTAACACACTAAATATGTAGGAATGCAAATTACGAAAATTCACTTTAAATAAAACCGTGCATTGTCTATTATTATTGAACATCTCTTTCATGCTAGACTGCAAAAAAAATTGTTAAGACGTCTTCTGTTTACGTATATAATTATGCTGATATTTGATCTAACTTCGCACTAAAAATGTTCACAAAAATCCACCATGCATTAATTATTGTGTACAAGAAATTTCGTAGCAAAACATTTCCAACCATCTTTCTTAAAGGCCTGTAAAGGTCATGTAAATTACCAGAAATACTTCTAGAAGCCCATTGGTCCATTCTAGAAGCCACTTCCTCGATGGCTATATAAACGCGCACTTACGAAATATGTTTCCGGTAACTCCCTGGGCCACTTGATTTTCTGCCCACTGGAACATTTCACTAATTCTCGAGTTACTTTTCTATGTGCAAGTGGTATTATTTCGACTTCCTTTAAATTTTTTTCACCATATATAACTTCAGCTGCATCCTTTATCGCTATGAGTAGTAAAAGTTTCACCATTTGTATGCGGCTTACCAGTTTCGGCAGTTCTTTTCATATATGAAACACATTCGTTGATCTTCATGAAATGTTAAAGTTTTGTTTTTTGACATTTTTAACGAGTCAGGCTTTCTTTTGAAACCTCGAAAGAGTGATTTTTAAAGTCAGGATGCTTTGTGTCAAGGTGCCGATGTAATTTACTTAAGCACATGCTTTCGTTTGCAAGTATTTGCAAATAACACACCCAAATATGGGATCGTCTTCATTTCATGAAATCCTTACTGTAGTCAGAATAGTACTTCCTTACCACTTTTCATACGTCATCCTCACGTTGTAAACAAACTTATTTTCTCTCGCCATTTCTTATCATACGACACGAGTTACTTGTTTACGTATTGAGCTGCTTTTTATGATCGTGTTGCTCTTAATAAAGATTTTAACGTCCACATCGCAGTCTTCAAACTGTGGAAAGATGCAGTACATATATTCAAGGTCTCACCAAACATTAATTTGCAACCTATAGTTTGGGTAACGCAGCAACAGATAAAATTAGGCAAAAAAAAAATAGCATTTATATTATCTCAAATTTCAGGTAAATCTTTATGATCTAGAGAGTTATTTGTTATATACCTCCCTTTTACACAAGCAGAAAGCAAATGCTTTTGAATTGCAAAAAAAAAGAGAAACATTTATTCTTATGAAGAACTTCGATAGAAAACTGTTGGTCAGTAATATGTAAACCTAGACCCTTTAAAAATTGTCAAAAATTATATTTCTTACAAGGTTAGCAAGAAAACAAAGTGCAAGCAAAATATAAGGTTAGCAAGAAATAAGTTTCCTACTTCAGAGAGTTCTAGCATACGTTTTGTTGGTCCAAATGAGATAAAATTTGAAGTACAGGTAACTTAAATTATGTGTTTGAAATTTATTAAATAAAAAATGGTAGTACTAAAATCCGCCGACAGTGCCTCTATAACACAATTGATATTTATTTGGATATACTGAAAATGTAAAACATCATTTGCATTACAGCACATGCCTACTAGCATTATTCTTTGGATAAAAAGAGGGCGGATTCTGCACGAGAATTAGTTACTTCTCTACACATCATGCCTACGTTGCAAGAGAAAGGGCTTCTTGTAAAACTCTTCCACAAGAATTTCCTGTGCATCTGTAAAAGAATTTCATCATATGAAGCAGATAAGAGGTCCAATGTCCAATGTATCGTAAGATGATAAAGAAGTTGAAAAAAGAACTGGTTAACTTGGGCATTCTTTCAGGTAAAGTATGAAAGGAAATCTTGTCTTCTTTAAAAAAAGCGTTGAAAATGTGGCCACCGTGGCCGTTGAAGCCATCAGTCAGTTGTTGCATGGCAGTGTGAGATTATCAGTTGTTTGCTGTATATTGGATATGCCATATTCCATTGTACGAAAGACCTTACGGTGAAATTTTAATTTTTATCCCTACAAAATCAAGCCTGTGAAACTACTGCAGAACGAGAACTCAAAGGTTCGTAAACGTTTGCACTTTAGTTCCTTGTTCGAATTGTGGTTGACGTCACTTGGCCATGGAACTAACGAAGCCAACATTTGCCTCCATGAGCAAATAAATACCCACAACTCGCGAATCTGGGCAGAGGAAAAACTTCACGTTCTCCAGGAACAACCTTTACATCCTGAAAGAGTGACAGTATGGTATGGTAAAACCACCTTTAGCAGTGAACCGTATTTTTATAACTGCAAATGGAATTCAAACTTGTTCCGTCACAGGACAGCGGTATCTTAATATGCTGCGGAATTTTGTAATCCCACAACTTCAACAGTTTGAATGCCTTCAGGACAACATTTTCATCAGAATGGCGCACCTTCACACATTGATCGCTGTGTAAAGCGATTTCTAAGAGTTTATTTCGCAGACGAACGGGTGATCAGGCTACGATTTCCCAAAAGCGTGGCTTCCTCATCTGCCGCATATCACCGTGCGACTTTTGGTTGCGGGGTTTCTTGAAGAACAATATCTGCCGTGAAAGGCCAGCATCTATGCCAAGTCTGAAGGACAGCATTCGGCGCCATTTTCTTGATATTCCGGCTGACTGACTGTGGTCAGCTGTGAAAAATATAGTTCAGCAATTAGAGGACATTATTGAACATGAAGGGGAACTTATTGAACAGTTATAACGCTACTTTTGTATGTTATTTAACATTTATAAAACATATTAAATATTCTTATGTATATAACACCACCACCTGTTAGCAGAGTTTTGTACTAAAATTATTTATTTAATAAATGTCAAGTGCATCATTTGAATTATCTCTAATTCTTATTTTTCTCATCTGGGCCAATTCAACGCCTTCTAGATTCCTTTGAAGTAGGAAATTTATTTCGGGCTAAGTTAGTACTTCTTATTTGAAAGTCTACCGAAAGGCTTATGAAACTGAAATTTTGTTTGAATAATTGAAACCCATGCTTCCGTAATTACATATTATAACGTAAAAATTTAGATTTTAAGTATGTAGAATTCGAAATATTTAAAAGATAAAATATTTACAAACTTTTTTAAATTTCTTTGAACTTTAGAGAATTTCTGGGATATTTTACTAAAATGTTTCATAACTCATTGATTTGATCGATTATTAATAGGTTTTGATTTTCATACTGTTGCTTAGATTCTAAACCTTCACACTTTTACTTTTCTAATAAAATTGTTTTTAAAGTCATAACCATTTGCATTTCGAGCTTTGGAATGCTATCGAAGCCAAAATATTTCAAGGTGTGATAATTACTATTGCTTTCCGCAAAAATTTCAGTTTTTGCATAATTTTCTCTCTCTGAACGTAAATTTAATTAACTGTAAGCTTGACTGCAATCCAATGGCCACGTTAAATAATTTCTAAGCCAAATTTTCTGCTAGTATAAGAATAGGGAACTTACAACACAATTAACTAACAATACGTAAAAGTTTATTTTAAGGACATTTTACGGTCATACTCAAAATTGTGTGCAATACAAAACTTTATGATTCGTTCTGCTAATAAATGCACAACTGCTGTCCGAAATTTGCTAACAATATTAATGCAAAATATTTTGAATTTCAAATAAGTGGCAATATTTTACACGACTTGTTGCCGAATGCTTAGAAAGAGACTTATATAACACTTATGAGACTCCTCTATATTAGAGAAGTAGTCTTGGAATACTGTTTCCAGACCCTCGTTCTCATCCAAAGTGTGAACAGTGAAGATATTGTGATTGAGGAAATGGGTAGCTGCAATAATAAAGTAATATGTTAAACGAGTTAGAGTTAGAAATTAAAGTTCAGTAATTTTTGCCAAATAATAAAATTATCGTTAAGTATGCCATTATCGATACACGAACTCTAGCCTCTTAGACGACAGTTTCCTTCTTAAACTGACAGACACTGCAATCAGCGGCAGAAATCAGCATTTATCGTTTAATTAGGTTCAAGCACTTCCCAATAACTTATTCCCAGCATACGCTTAATTTAATATCTTTTCGAAATACAGTCTTAGTTTCGAGATCGATGGCGCAGGCACTGCAGCTCAGCATGTAGTCTTTTGATGTTCGACGTGATGGTGCAGCATTTGTTTTCTTCTGTTTTTACAATTAATTCTATAATGATTGACTCCTGAAACTGAAAACAAAGAAGTATGAATGCCGATTTTTTTTCTCTCCTTATTTCGAACGTGTTCTGAACCGATCGATCGAAAGCTGTAATGAACTAAAACGCCTGAATCTGTTTTTTGACTATTGTTTTCGACTATTATTTTCGATTATTGTTGGTTCTCAACTACTATTGCAGTGTTTCGACTACTGTATATAGATAAAGTTTCTTCCACTTAGTGATGAGAGTTGAATATGGCCATTTGTTTGTGGGCTTATTTCCAATCCTTTTCAGGAAACACGGTCTGACATTCAGAATGTAGTTCATACTGAATGAATACTTCCTGCCTCCGCTCTGGAGTTTCCGAAACCTTTGGAAAAATGTACTATCATCAATTGCATCCTTCTAGTACATTTCACAAAAAAACTGCAGTTATAGCATTGTGTTTAACAAAATCGTGTAGCGAACGATGTTTGATGAGCTCTTTATCGTTAACCTTTTGTATCACTAAACATATGAGTTATTTTGGCAAACACAGCTCTTTCACATGCTTTACTGCTGATTATTTCACTCTTCCAAAACAAGGTGGTTGAGACATCATCTCTGATGCAAGCCATTTTATTACAATTTGCGTGTGAAAAAACTGGAAGAACATGTGCACTCGTGAAATAGATAAAATAACTGTCTCTAGATGCTGGCTGTACTTGCTCTACCCAAAAAAGAAATTAATCAAGATCACTATAGGTGTGACACTGGTGTAGCGTTGGATAGATTTGTGAATTTCCCCAAAATAGCATAATATTGGAGAAGTAATGTATACTCATATCCTACACAATACGTTTAGAAATGTGTTTATCTTTGTTTTTTTCTTTTTACCCAAAAGAGGCAATTTGCATAGAAGGGCTATTAATTTCGTTTTGGCATTTTGCGTCGTTTCACAATAAATATAAGTTCACTTTTCAAATTGTTGCCACCAAATATTAGAGCCCTGCATTATATTTAAAGAAATTAAATAACGAAGAATCTGCATGAATGTATGTATGTTTCTCGCACTGTGAAAAAACAACGGTACATAGAGACATCAAATTTTGAATAATGTAGTCCTCCATTCGAATATGGGTATCTGGAAGCCCAAATTTGGATGTGGAATTTATATTATTATCTATTTTATATTTTGTAACACGTTAACGAATTTTTGATTAACAAAGTCAATAATTTCAAAACGAGGAATGGCAAAACTGTACGAAAAGGGAAAAAAAAATTCTTTTCTTCAGCACGCGAGACTGTGTATCGGTAATTCTAAACAAATTCTCTTTTAAATGCTTTGTGATATTGCTGTTGAATTGAATTTTATGTGTTTTAAGTGCGAAGACCATGATATTTAATAAATAAATCCAACACACAAAACGTTAAAAAAGCCCTTTTGGGGGTAATAGAAAATCTGAAAGCTTTCAGATTTATTATTATTATTATTATTATTATTATTATTATTATTATTATTATTATTATTATTATTTTTTAGCGGATAAGCTTTCTTTTGAAAAGACATCATATTCTGGCAAAATGATGATTTCAAAGTAAACGTTGTTAAAATACTGTTGCGTGCGTACGGCTTCGTTATGGATTGAATGCACAAGTCGTAAAAAGTTAACAAAAATTTATTCTTTCCACAACAAATAAATTAAAATGCTGAAATATTTCCTCACAGATATTCGCACAATATCACAATATCTCAAACTCAGTTCAAAACAGATAAAATAATTCTATCTCACAGCGAAATCCCTACAATCAATAACAGCATTAAGTAAACAAACAGCAGTTCGCTTTTTACAGCTACAACTACAACAGCAACAACAACAACTGAGATGAGGTGTTTCAATTCGACTTTTATAAGCTTTTTAATTATCAATGGAACAATCTCAATTTTTTTAGATTTTTCTGGATGGTAACAGTAATTACGAGATATTTATTTATTAAGCATTAAATGCATGCGTTCTTTTATTTTTATTTTTTTTTTTCGACGTAGCTTTCTCTTCAAAAATCGTCTGCGTTGCACGATGGCGTCCAAATCAGTTTATCCTTAAATTTTTGAGCTAAATCTCTTCGAATGATGGTAACATTAGCTCCTGTATCAATGATCATACTGCAAGGAACTCCGTCGATATGCCCACTGATGGATAGTCCATTACTGCTGCTACCCATTGCAGAAATCTTGAGCGCTTTGAAACAGGGTTTTTCACTATCTGACAACCTCTGCTCCTCGATATGATCGTTAATTTGCTTCCTCCATCGTTGCTGGAAAATTATCTTATTTTCCGCGCTCTGGGGTGTTCTGCAGTTCCTTCGTACGAGGCCTTCAGCTTGCAGTTCCAGCACTTTGATTTCTTGTCACTCCTTTTCCATCTCATGAAGTTTAATTGCGTGTTTACATCGTTCATCTTATTTTCCGTGCTGTGGGATGTTCGGCAGTTCCTTCGCATGTGTCCTACAGCACCGCAGTTCCAGCACTTTACTATCGGTTTCTTGTCACCAGTATTCCGTATCAAAGCATTCACCTTTCTGGTTAAATCGTCTAGCCGAGCAGTCATTTGATCCACTGGTTCTTGTAAGTGAGCAACTCTGATTGGGTGGCGGTCTCTACGAGTGGCTTGCTGTGCTGCCTCGAATTTCATGGCGTACAGCAGAGCACTTTATAAGTCCTTCACATCAGCCATTCGCAGTGCTTTCTGTACTTCAGGATCCCGGACGCCATCGATGAAGTATTGCAGGGACAGGATTTCTATTGTTTCTGTCGGGCACTCCGAAAAGGTGAGGTGGGACAGCCTTTCAATATCCGTGGCGAGTTCCTGGAGTGTTTCTGTAGGCTTCTGTTGACGGGATTTAACTCAAGCCTGCTATAATCTTTTAAACACTTCTCTCCAAAACGCACCTCCAAAGCACCGGACAGAGCTTCGAAATCTATCCTTTTGTTTTCGGGAAGAGTCTGAAGGATATCCGCTGCATCTGCTCTCAGAGAAGCGGCAAGGTAACAGGCCTTAGCTTGGGAACCCCATCCATTTGGTTTCGCAACTATAGAAAATGTAGTCTTATATACTTGCCAGGAGGTCTTTCCATCATATGTCGATAGCTTCAGAGAGGGACCAGCAGGCATGGGTAAAAATTTAAATCCATCGGTATTGCTCCCTGCCGTCGCTACGATTAAGATATCAACTTCTTTGGCAACTGCGGAAACTTTGTCATCAATTTGTTGTTCCACCGCAGAAACTCTTTCTTGAATTCGTTCCTTCACAGCAGAAACTCTGTAATCTATTTGTTGTTCTACGGCAGAAACTCTCTCTTCTGTTTGTTCTTTGACAGAAGAAACTTTATTTTCAACCGCGTCTATTCTGCCTTCCATAGCCTCAAATTTATTTTCCATTATGCAAGCAATTTCCTTTTTTATTTCTTCTTGACTTGCTTTAACGGATCTCATCTCTTCCTTAACGGATTCTTTCTTGAACCGTTTTCATCTCATTTTTAACAGATTTCTGAACAGCCTTCATTTCATCCTTAACGGATGCTTGACCAGCTTTCATCTCCGCTTTAACAGAATCTTGGCCAGCTTTAATTTCTTCTTTAAATGCAGCAAAGGCTGCCATGAATTGCCTGAATTGTTCTTCCATTGCTCTGGTTAATGACATTCAAAAATCCCACTTCTGACACCAAAAATTGTTGCGTGCGTACGGGTTCGTTAGGGATTGAATGCACAAGTCGTAAAAAGTTAACAAAAATTTATTCTTTCCACAACAAATAAATTAAAATGCTGAAATATTTCTTCACAGCTATTCGCACAATATCACAATATCTCAAACGTTTAGCAAAAACTCAGTTCAAAACAGATAAAATAATTTTATCTCCCAGCGAAATCGGTACAATCAATAACAGCATTAAGTAAACAAACAGCAATTCGCTTTTTACAGATACAACTACAACAGCAACAACAACAACTGAGATGAGGTGTTTCAATTCGGCTTTTATAAGCTTTTTAATTATCAATGGAACAATATCAATTTTTTTAGATTTTTCTGGATGGCAACAGTAATTACGAGATATTTATTTATTAAGCATTAAATGCACGCGCTCTTCTATTTTTATTTATTTTTTTTTGACGTAGCTTTCTCTTCAAAAATCGTCTGCGTTGCACGGGAAAATAAAAAGAAGTTTTGATTGCAATTCTAAATAAATAGCCAAATAAATGTGAAATTCGTAACAATACAATTAAACTCTGCATAATTTTATTTATTAGTAAGTTTTTCTTGTTACATATGTTTGTAGAATTACTATACGTGAATTTTTGTATTCTTTAATTAATTCAATAAAAGACCGAAGCTTGCAGAATTATTGGAATTTTGCTACATTTCGTTGATGAAGTTTGATCTGGCGAAGAGACATCATGTTTTGAAGATACCGTTTTTTTTTTAATTTTCATTGTTAACACATGTAAAATGTAATAAACTAAGTTTTAATACAAAATTTCACATTATTCAAGCTCAGCGACTGAAACATCGTTTGCTAACACTTATCTTTGCCAACATGAAGACAAATGGAGGATTAATTTAAGGAGTTATTCAAGTAAAAAATAAATGATGGAATATATAAATATTGAGAAAACGCAAGAACGAAAATGTGGAGGGGCAAAAAATGAACAAGTCAATTGATACTGATGAGCGAAAGATTCCTAAAAGACAGTAAAATGAATGAAAGTTAAAAAACGAGAGATTGAGACATTGCTTGAGAGTTAAAATGAGAAATATAGAATGATTGAAATAATTGAACTAATACGTAAGTGAAAAAAATGAAAAAAATATTAATATATGCAAGAATAAAGGGAAAATGTAAGAAGAGAAAAGGAGGAAGGAAAGTAAGATTATAAATTAATAGAATTGAAAAGAAGACCAAAAACGATTAAAGAACGATTAAAAAAATCGATTAAAGGAATCTCATTACTATGAAAAACTTAATGAGTAAAAAGATATCTGAGAACATTTAAAAGTACTAATGAAATAATGAAGAAGTATTTAAATAAACGGCATAACAACATGAAAAAACTAATTGCATGCAGATAGCAGTGAAAGAATTAATTAAAATAACGAAAAAACAAAGCACAAGACTAGGTTACTTAAATTAAATGGTTAAATAAAAGGAAGTGTAAAGGAATGAATGGAGAAAAATTTGGAAAAGCAGGGAAATTTTTCTTAAGTAACTAGATCAAACTACTTAAAATAGAGGAAAACAAACATAAGTGATTTTAATAGTTTAAAGGCGTTTTATTCTGCTTAGTTTAAGGTCTACGGAACGGATCGATTTGGCGTTTAAAGTGTTTAAAAATTAATAAAATGCTGCTTTAAATTTGCTTCATTTTTTAAAGAGACAATCTATAAAATTCGGAAAAACTTGACGCAGAACTTTCTTTTTGAATGGGCAAATATTTTGTGCCAGTAGATTTCTTTCCTTAAAAAAAATACAGGAAATAAGATATAAATACTGAACCATCTATTATAAAAAATTGGCAAAAAAGTAGTTTTGACATAATATTGTGATCAACAGTCTAAAAAAATAATACCGTCAGACATGTATTTTTTTACGTGCATTAAAATGTCAATTACAAATGTAAGAATGCTGAGGGAGGGGAGAAGTGCGCTGAGAGAAAGAAAAAGGGTGAAAAGAAATTTAATTGCTGTATTCGTGAATGAAGAACATCATTTATTGCCATATTTTACAATCTGTAATTTTACGAAATGTAGTTTGCCAGACGCAAAATTTATTTATTTTCGGACAGAAAATTATTTATAAGGTATTAAATCAAGAAAATTCGAGTTTAATTACCATATTTAGCACATGAAATTAAACTGTCACAAAGACTGATTATGTTTCAGTTTTTGTAATCTTCTAAGTAAAATCTACTCTTAGATGACTCAAAGAATATTTGGATTTAATAGAGAGAGGTTATTCGAATACCGAAATCTTCCGATACGTTCGTAAATCTTCCGTAAACGTATAAACGTGCACATTTTCGTTCATTCGAATTGTTTAAATCCTGACGTAGAAGCCATTAAATTTTTTAATTAAGACTTCCAGAACCATATTAATTTCACTGACATCAAATAGAAGCATTCCTTGAAAAAAAAGGTATGCAACTGTTGGAATTTTATGAGTGTATGAGTATCATTAATATCATCTTGTCGTGACGTCACAATCTACATTTTCTGAGCAGAATTTATCATTCTGTATTTTGTGTTCGTGTCTACTAGCGTTTGAAATAATCGTCTGCCGTCTATTCTTCCTTCGATTTAAAGAGATATCGAAATATTTTAAAAATATTTGAGTTATGACTCTGAAAAAATTAACTTTGAGATTTAAAAGTTTCTTTAATTATTACTCTACTTTCTTTAAAAAAATACATATATGTCTTTAAAAATCGAACTCTTAAAATTGTTTTTCATTAAACATGTATTTATAATTTTGTTTTAATTAAAAATTTCAATTATTAAATAAAAGTTTTTATTTCCTAGTTTTATAAATCTTATGTGAAAGATTTGAGAACCTCTAACGATTGGAATTTTAGAATATTGAGTAACGTCCATTCTGCAGAATTTAATCATCGTTATTTATTATTTATCAGTTATTTCTTTTCTAGCGAACATTTTTCATTCTTTATTTTAAATGCTTTTATTTCTAAAGTTCAAAACCAGATGGCAGCATAGATTGCAACTGAATTTCCATTTATCTAGATTTAATCTCGGAAATCTTACTTTTTATAAATTTTTAAAATTGCAATAATTTTCTATCAGATTCTTTAAAATTTTTTTTGTTCTGTCTCTGTTCTGAAACAATAACACTTTTATTTATTAAATATCATGTTCTTAGCAATTAAACCATAAAATTCAATTCAAGAGCAATATCGCGAAATAATTTCAAAATGAGCATATCTTAGAATTTCCAATACACAGTCTAGGGCGCTGGAGATAAAAATGTTTATTTTTTCGTACTGTTGCCATTGCTCGCTTTTAAATAGTTAAGTTTGTCAATCAAAAATTCGTTAAAGTGTTACAAAATACGAAATCGATAATGAAACAGATTTCAAATTTCAAACTCGGGCTTCCAGACTCCCATATTCAGTGGAAGATTACATTATTCAAAATTTGATGGCTGTAGGTACCGTTGTTTAATCACAATGCGAGAAGCATACACACATTCATGCAGATTCTTCATTATTTACTTTCTTTAAATAAAACATAGGGCTCTAATATTTGGTGGCAACAATTTGAAACGTGAACCGACAGTTATAGTGAACCAACATAAAACGCCAAAACGAAATTAATGGCCCTTCAGGGCTAACGCCCTTTGGGCTAAAAATAAATTTTAAAAAGTTAAAAATCTGAAAACTGATTTTACATTACCCAAAGGGGCGTTTTTTAACGTTTTTGCCTTACCTTTATTTATTAAATAGCAAGGTTTTCGCACTTAAACCATAAAATTCAGTTCAAGAGCAATATTGCAAAATACTTTTAAAATGAGCATATCTTTAGAATTTCCGATACACAGTCGCGCACGCTGGAGATAGAAATGTTTTTTCCCCGTACAGTGTTACCATTGCTAGCTTTGAAACCTATCTGAGATATGCAGAGCAAGAAATGGATTTCATTGCAAGATTGTGGCATGTGATGGAACTTGGTGTCACCACTTCGACCCTGCGTCCAATCGGATGAGCATGGAGTGGCGGTATCCTGCTTCCCTCTTCCAAAAAGAGCCCACTCTGTCCAGAAAGCCTGAAAAGTGATGCTTAGTTTCGTTTTCGACGAAGAAGGACCTCTACTCATCGACCTACTGCAACGGGCTACAACATTTAACGCTGAGCAGTATTAGAAGAAGAACAGCTCTCGAATGACACAGTGCTTCCCAGGGCAAAGCTAGGCCACATGTGGCTGAAGAAGACTCTCGAGCTCCTTGAAAAATTTCGATAGCAAATCCTGCAACGTTTTCCTTACAGCCCCTATATCTTCCCATGTGACCCTCATATCTTCGGCCACTTAAAACATCTCTGACAGGTCAGAGGTTTACCTGTAGCAAGGAAGAGCAGGACACCGTGAAAATCTCAATTCGTCAGCATCCCAGTAGTTTCTCGACTCGCTTCCTACTCACTAGGATCAATGTATCAGTGTCAAGGGCGATAATCTAGAATTGTACTGTTTCTCATGAACTGTAATCATAATATTGTTGCGTGCGTACTGGTTCCTTATGCCGTACGTTATGGATTGAATGCCCAAGCCGTAAAAAAAGTTAATAAAATTTATTCTTTTCACAAGAAATAAAACAAAAGGCTGAAATATTTCCTCAGAGATATTCGTACAATATCACAATATCTCAAATGTGAAACAGAACTCAATTAAAAACAGAGAAACTATTCGATCTCACAGCGAATTCGCTACAATCAAATAACAGCGAATAGTAACACAACAGTTCGCTTTAAAACCACAACAACTGAGTTGAGGTGCTTTAATTCGGCTTTTGTAAGTTTTTTAATTATTCATGAGAACATTCTGGTAAAATCTATAAATATCTCGATTTTTCTGGATGGCAACAACAATTACGAGGTATTTATTTATTAAAGAATAAAAGCACGCGCTCATGTATTTTTACTTTTCCGACGTAGCTTTCTCTTCAAATTCGTCTGCGTTGCACGGGAAAATAAAACAATTTTAATTACAATTCTAAATAAATAGCTAAATAAATAAAAAATCAGGAACAATATTTTTATTAATATTTCTTTACATATAGCTGTAGTCTCCTTTCCCTTTGGGCCCACATTTTGCATTGAAGTGTTTGATATGGTTGGATAGTCATGACTTTTAGTTTCCGATCGCAGCGAGGGAGAGCAACTAGCACGTTTTGTAGTGGTGGATGAGGAAGTCATATCTTTGCATACACACAAAATATATGATTGATTTTTGGGTTAAATTTTACAAAAGCTCTAGCGAAACACTTAAAGTTTACAATACTCAGTTCAACCTTCAATATGTCAATAATGGAGGCATTTCAAAGTTATAAACTGCGAGTAATTAATAAAGCACACGTTTGTGTCAGCATTAGAGTACTCTGCAAATGGCTTGGATTTATTTACATGTAATTTCTGGATGTACTCAACATGGGAAAGAATTAATTAAGATGTTTACAAATTGGAAAAATTAGAAAGAGTAAAACGTCACTCGCACAGTGCTAAAGAGAATTCCACAAATAGTCTATTTCATTTTCCTTACTCGCTTATAAAACTCTGTGAAAAGTGTAAATTAATATGAAGGATTCAGATTTAGAAAGAAAAAAAAATGCAAAATTGAAAAGTCATTTAATTCTGAAAAACAAAAAGGTTTCATATTTTTAATTACGTCTAAAGAGACTTTTTTTAACATTTTGCGTGTTACCTTTATTTATTAAATATCATGTTCTTCGCACTTAAACCATAAAATTCGGAATAGAAGAGAAACACGCCAATGTGACACTCAAAATCGCTGAAACAACCTTGTATTTGGCTACCCTGTTAAGCAAAAAATGGCTTCTTTTTACTATTATGTATTTCGCGCGCTCAAAGTTTGTTCCTCAGATTCCTTGCTTCCCAATGAACTTAATTATTTAAAAGCAGTTGCTATTGACCGAGGATTTTTTCCCGTAATCATTGATAAAGATGTTAAAAAAATTTTCAGATTCCCATCATAGAAGACATTCCACTGTTAGAAACAATATTAATGACCTTGTTGTCCTTCCAGTCTATCCTTCTGTTAGTTATAAAGTTGCACGGATTCCCTAGGAATTCAATTTTCAAGTCAGTTTCCCCCCCTATCAATAAAATTCACAGTTCGACTCTAAAAGATTGCGTTTCTGACTTTAATTCTTGGGGAATATATAGTATATCGTGTCAGTGGGGCTTGAGATATATTGGCCAAACAAAAAGAGCATTTAAGTTTCGTATCAAGGAACATGAATCTTATGTCCGAAAGGGTGAAATTAACAAGTCTTCAATAGCGTATCATAGTTGGAAATTTAATCATAATTTTGACTTTGGATCTGCAAAAATTATCCAAAAAGCTTTTTCCGTTGGTGAATTGGATTTTCTTGAGGCTTTTCATATTCACAAAGATTTAGCACGTTTAGTGAATGATTTTAAGTTCAATCCAGTCCTTCCTAACGCTTTTAAAATTCTGTTAACATAATTCTTGGTTATTATTTTTGCCGATAGACGGCTTTGCATCCTCGCGCGTGGTTCTACCCGAGGGTATAAAAAAGCCGTTACTGTGGTTGCTTTCCCTTTCTTGATATTTTGTTCTCCTGATGAGGAGGGACCTGTAGGTGCCCTCGAAATCGGTTGAGTGTTTTAGTAAATGTATGCCAAATACAAGGTTTTTTCAGCAATTTTGATCATAAAATTCAGTTCAAGAGCAATATCGCAAAATAATTTTAAAATGAGCATATCTTTAGAATTTCCGATACGCAGTCTCGTGGGCTGGAGATTAAAATGTTTTTTCTGTACAACGTTGCCATTACCCGCTTTGAAATCCTTGAGTTTGTTAATCAAAAATTCGTTAAAGTTTTACAAAATAGGAAATCGATAGTTTCCGATGCCCATATTCGCAGAAGCATTACGTTATTTAAAATTTGATGGCTTTACGTACCGTTATTTTATCAGAATGCGAGAAACATTTATGCAGATTCTTCATTATTTAATTTCTTTAAATATAATACAGGGCGATAATGTTTGGTGGCAGCAATTTGAAAAGTGAAACAACGCTTGTAGTGAATCGACGCAAAATATCGAAACGAAATTAATAGTCCTTCTGGGCAAACTGTTCCTTGGGACTAAAGAAAAAGTAAATTAGACGAGTGAAGAATAATGTGATTTCCGAACGGTTAAGATTTTTAAGCTCTGTGATAATTTTTGAATATTCATATTACTAACAATAATATTAAGTAATAACAGTTCAATCATAAAAATAATTTCTTTCTAGAATCATTAGAAGTGATGACATTCTTGATTAATAATTACCGTTTCTGCCAGAAAATTATT
This sequence comes from Stegodyphus mimosarum, assembly GCA_000611955.2. Taxonomy (NCBI): domain Eukaryota; kingdom Metazoa; phylum Arthropoda; class Arachnida; order Araneae; family Eresidae; genus Stegodyphus; species Stegodyphus mimosarum. The sequence continues at coordinate 253,010 of KK116952.1, forward strand.
TCTTTCGCAAATTAAACGAAGTGACACTCTTGCGTTTAATAACCTAATCTAAATAGAGAATTTTTACCATTTTGAAAACGGAAAATTCTTAAACATCTCTCAACTCTACTCCTTATAAAATTTGATATTTAATACTAATCAAGCTAAGGTAATTTAAATGTATCTGCAATATCGTTTGAAATTTTAGTTTTGAAAATTCATTTTTCATAGATACCCAGTGGAACATGTTCAACCGGTTTTTCACTTTGTAAAGGCTGACAAAATATTTACCTTTCACAATGCATAGGAATAGTTTCCAGATTGTTAAGTATAAGCTTGGTACTGAAATGAAACTTCAGGAAACTGAATGATTAGGAATCTGCAGTTAAACTGTGAAATGCTTAACTTTGGAGAAATTATTAAGTCATATTAACTCGCTAGACATTGTATTTCAAATTCAGGTTAAACTTTACAATTTATTAACGAAAGAGAAACGAAAATTAGAGCTCATAACGGCTTTAAAAAACATAAAATTTTAGTTATTTCATATAGAACACCGTTTGTTAAACTTTTTACGTTTCTTTTTTATAATGGAGATTTTTTTTCACGACGACAAGATATTAAACGTAAGATAAACATAATAAATATTTTTCTGAAAAACAATTTACTTCCTTGGTAAACAGTATACATACAAAAAGAAATAATTGAAGTTTTGTTTCAAGTATAAAAGAAAATCGGTACTTACGTACTATGACGACTACCTTGGCGACATTTGGAGATAAAAATCTTCATTGACATTTTTTAGTTTATGTTTATAAATAAAATAAAAGAACTTCATCAAAGCAAATTAATTTAAATTCTTTTAAAAATGAAAGCCCCAATTATAAAAGAACAAAAACTTCAAATACTAAAATCCCGAATATATATATATATGTATACATATAAAAAAATGATATACCAAATACGAATAGAAAAAATTAATCTTTTTTATTTTTACTACTGTAAATGATAATTAACAATTATTAAACTTACTTCTGAATAAGCTTCAGTGAAAGTTACATAAATGAATTATATTTTTGATACATAATATGCGTACAAATTTTTAGAAAATTGAGAGGCATTTAGTGTTAACTTTAAATAACAGATGGCAGCACAATATAGTTAACTTACTTAAAACTGGTAATACTCTTTATTTCAGCGCCCTCTATAACCTATATTAGGGTTAACTTTTCTTTATAGCCGCCCAACCGGTATAGTGGTTAGCGTCGCCGACTGCCGTTCCGAAGGGCTCAGGTTCAAATCCCGCTTATAACCAATGTTAGGCTCAACCTGTATAACATACAAAGGTCGCCGGATTTGGCGAGGTATCTAGGTAGTCGTCATAATACGTAAGTACCAGAAAATCTCCTTTTAATGAGACGGATATGCTTGCTTTTTTCTCCATAACATTTTAAATCTTGATCTAATTTGACTAATCTTATCTAAATTTGACATTTTTGGACGTAAAGCATCTTCTACGGTTTTTACCACTGAAAGATATTTAAATTTAATAAGCGTTACAGCGGAAATCATAAGTATATTTCATATAAATATGTAATGTTTGAATAACAGAACATTTAATGCCATTTAGGAAATTGTGAGAAGTTCATTCATAGCTCCGATTCAGAATTCTTTCAAGAACTTCTATGGAAACTGAAGTTTTAAACTTAACCGCTGGATAGCTCAACAAGTGCCTTTTGTGCTTTACATCGCAAACGATTTATTTCATTAATGTAATTTCCTTAAAAGTCTCATTAACGTTATTTCTTTAAATTCATATACCTGGAATTAAATTTTCACGACCACAAAATTTCGTTTTGCGACTTCGTTTAGGGTTAAGCGGATATAGAACATAACAAGTGCTGCCATCTGTATTTCACATTGTGAACTAAGATTAAAATTCTCTTTAACAAACTTGAATTCGGAATTATATGTTAACAGCATTGACAACAGATATCAGACAAAGATGCTTAGTCATAATAAGTGCCTTAGTCATGTAAGTGATTTTAAATACATACTGTTGTTAAATGTTTGCTAATGTTTTAAACTATTATAAATATTTTCTTCATATAAATCTGCATAAAATTATGCTAGAATTTCAGCTTCTATTAGCACTGTTAAAGAGAGTTATTTGAAAATTAAACCATATTTTAGAAACTGGAATTTAGAACGTGGGCGTTCGTTATTAGGCTAAGGCACATGACTCCACCCCTTCCCTGCAGGAATAGAGGAAAAAATGTGTTGATGCATGTAAAGTGTATGTATAATATATATATATATATTTTGTACTATTCTACAATCTACTTGTGACTCTCCCCCAAATTTAAAAATGTTATATGGCCAGCGCATAACCTCCCCCAGTTCCACATCAAGACAGGAAATAGCAAAGAGTATTTAATAAACTAACCCTTCTGGTTGATCGTGTGTAAATAAAATTTAATTTGCTTATAAATTTTGTGAGTTAATGTAATTATAAAGACTATAAATTTTTATTATTTTATTCTCCTATACAATGGATAAGAACATGCACGTACCCGCTTTCGTGCTTTGATTTGGAAATATCACATCGATTGTAGTTTATCATCTTGTCATCTAGCGTATCGAATTTACAAATCAATAATTTAACAGATACACAATTTTTAAAGGCAACATATCTTTAGAATTCCCGAAAGTTTTAAGAGCTGCCATAGATTTCTTTTTATAGTCGCTATATTATTTACATTTGCTACATTATTTCCTTACAAATAATACATAGGGATAACATTTTGTGGCAGTATTACTTTTATTTGAAAAGTGATTCGATACAATAGTGAAATGAATACACAACTGAGCACTGAGGCTGCACATTTAATTGTGCAAAATTGTGCTCAGTTTGCACATTTAATTGCCTTAATAACGAAAGCTGGCAATTATAAACACCTTATTTTATTTTTATTGCATTTAGCATAACGCCAAGACTATATTTAATGCTTATAAATGTAATATATTGTTCTAAATCACATATATATTTTAAAAACTAAATTTGAAAAGTTTTGAAATACTCATAATATTTTTTTTATGAAAGTCTGCTTGGACCTTTAAGTTAACTACCACTTCCTGTTAATTAGTTCGAACCAAAATGTATGTTGTTCCCATTGATATAAAAGTCTTAAATAACTAAAACTGAGAACATTTTAATTATATTTTGATAAGGTTTTAAAAATTGTTATAAGTTTCAATTAAAGTACCACTTCCGGTTGTTAGTTATAGACTTCCTCTATAGTATCACTTTTGGATGTCCACTATTACCCAAAGTCTAATAAACCTTTTGTATGAATGTAGAAGATTTAAATACGGAATATGGATCTTTCTGGAAGTTTTGTAGGAAAATGTGCAAACACATAGACATCTTTAAAAATAGTAAATCTTGTGAGGACAGCTCTAGCTGTGGGGACCGTAATTCATGCGTGTTCTCTGAAACTTCACTATGGAATTTTTGGACCGAAAATATTACCTCCCTTACTATGTATATATGTTAGCGGGAGGTAAAAATATTAATAAAAATTATTTTGATTTATTTATATGTCTTCAGCTCTACGTTAAAAATTTTCTGCGGATGTCCATCTCCGAGACACTGCTAAAAAAAATCAGAAAATCTACAATATTATACAAGCTTGTATGACAGATAAATATAGTATGAAAGTATAAAAAGAAATCATACCCAAAAGACATATTAAATATTTGTGCGTGCGTATGGGTTCGTAATGGTTTGAATGCACAAGTCGGTAAAAGTTAATAAAAATTATTGTTTTCACAGGAAATAAAACAAAATGCTGAAATATTTCTTCAGAGATATTCGTACAATATCACAATATCTCACAGAAGTTGTATTTTAAACTACTACAGCTTTAAATAAAACTCGAATTCAAAATACAGAGAAACTAATTCGATCTCGCAACGAATTCGTTACAATCAATAACAGGATTAAGTAAACAACAATTCGCTTAAAACCACAGCAACTGAGCTGAGATGTTTTAATTCAGCTTTTATAAGCTTTTTAATCATCACTAGATCATTCTTGTATTTTCTCGATTTTTCTGGATATCAAAAACAATTACGAGAGATCTGTTTATTAAATATTAAATGCACGCGCTCTAGTATATTTACTTTTCCGGCTCAGCTTTCTCTTACAATTCGTCACGCGCTGCGTTGCACGGGAAAATAAAATAATTTTAAATACGATCCTAAACAAATAGCTAAATAAATACAAAGTCCGTACCAATATAATGAACTTGTCAGGTAAAATACATTAGGAGCACTTTGTTGCAAATTTCAGTGAGCCGGATACATCGCATCTTATGTGGTATCCCGGCGATAGATTTCCAGACTAGACTAGACTATAATGAAACGTAGGTTCTATATCTTTTGTAGTATCTCTATTGTGAACATTATGTGGATGGGTGGGATTCTTGTTTCTGGTCCATTTTTGTATAATTTTCATTAGAAAATTTTCAATTAATTTTCTAAAGAAAATTTTCTTTACGAACTCCTTGTTGGATTTAATATGCTCATAAAAGTCATTGCATGGGATTTTGGAATTCTTTTAAAAGTTTTTTTTGACTCATTTATTAATTGGAAAAATGCATCAAAATTAATTGGGAGTATTAGTTAATACGTATAAAAATTAATTACAATAAATCAAATTCATGGAATGTAAACACATTGTGTGAATAGCATGAGTAAAAGCTATTATATCATGTGTTGAGTTCAATAAGGTTTTGAGAATAAATATTGTCGCCAGCTTGACAACATACGAGGATTTCACGGTTTGGTTTACTTGATTATGACAAAGCGCGCAAGAACTATCTACCAAAAGGGACGAATGCCTTTGTGGAAGATATTCTAAGGAAAACTGGTTCGTATTCATATTACACATGGAGAAAACCTGAAAATTCCCACACTGCAGATCATTCGCCTGAAATAGAACCTAGGTTAAACTACCGGTGTTCAGCGAGTTAACCGCTCAGCGCCTGGTGGGTCTGATGATTTCTCGGAGAAATGGTTTAAATTAAGAAAATCGTTACAAACGCATTCGTTAAACTTCATTCACTATGCATCCGACAGCATCTGGTAAATTTAGGCTTTACTTGTTTAATAACTTTTATAAATATTTGCTTCATGAAGGATAGCGAGAAAAAAAAAACATTTCTAACGGTATAATGTAGTTATCAGTTACAGAATAAACGTTTGTGAACTTGCTAGCCAAAGTTACCTTTTCTTCATTATTTTTATGTCTTTACTCATCTAATTATATTGCTAAAATTACAATTTTAAAGCGAAAATATGTTTTTTTTCTGTCATTTCTGCGGTTAAAATGGATTTATTGCAACATTGCATCATTATTCAAATAAAAATTGATGTAAATTTTTAGGTAAGGTATTTATAAAATAGGAGTGATAATATAAAATGTGGACGGCATGTTTTAGAAATACCGTTCTTTGTAATTCCAAGTGTCATTTTAGTAATCCTTGTGGTAACAAATGATTTTATTGTACGTTTCCATAAATACCATTTATACGCTGCATAAATTAGATAAATTGCTTCTTTTTCATTTTAGTTGTCTATCGTTAGTTTATTTATAGAATACCTAGTTATTTCATTTTAGATAAATTGTTTATTTTACACTTTAACTGTCTCTCATTAGTTAATTTATAAAATACCTAGTTATTTCATAGAATAACTAGTTAAAGTGTCAAATTATTAACATATTACACACTTTAACGGACACGATCCGTTATTTCATGGAATAACTAGGTATTCTATGAAATAACTGCATTATAAACTTTAACGGTAACATATATACATGATGTCATGTGTTTTCATAATATTTCTTAGGTATTAGATGCTTTCTCATTTGTTGGACTCTGGATTTGATTGTAACGTCACGTTTTACCAAATCCTAAATCATTCTTTTAAACTTTGGACATTATCGAATTTATGGTCATATATAATTCGTCCATATTCAAACACCTTTTCATTGCTACATTATATCTGACTACATTTGTTTCTGTTATGTAACAGAAGTACTAAATATAAGAATTTGTACGTTTTCTTAGAGAAATTGTATGCCTTCATTTTCAATTATTTACTGTGTAGAGCCATTACGTATGTTTCGAAAGCAGAAAGGATGAAAAATAGGAAATTAAACTTCAAGGGTTGTGTATGTATCTATATATCCATGCATGTTTCGATTTTCTTGATCATTATAGGACAGAAATCTCCACCGCCCACCGCGAAAGCTTAAATCGCCTAGTAGTGTGCCGTAGGGATCAGGTTGACTATATTTGTTTTAAAACATTAAGATTTTTTTTCAAGTTTGATATATATCAGATTAAATCACAACTAACGAGAACAAAATTACGCACACCCGAAATCGGGGAAATCATTTTGAATAACAATACACAACTGTTTCAAGGTGCCTTTTGTTAAATGATTTCATCAATGAAATGATTCAATATGTATGGGAAACTGGTACTTTAATCATTGTACAATGGTAGTTCTAATTGATTATATGATTAAATGTATTCCTCTATTCACATAATATTATGTTAGCTAATATTATGGATGTAAGATCGTTATTTTGTCCATTAATCTTTCTGATGATTCATCTGCCACCAGTTACATCTATCCTACGTCTAGCTGAACAGTAAAGGAGTGTATAAAGGGACATTCACACTATCGAGGTGAGTAACCTAGGTGCTTAGCAAGTTAAGAGTTAAAACTTATATATACTGTTGCGTTTTTACGGGTTCGTGGATTTGAGAGTATCCGATGAAAACACGATGCAGAACAATAAAAAGCACAATTTATTTACAGGAATCACTATTTACAGCACAGTTCCAAAATCACCTTTAAAAGCGTCGAAAATCTACAATAACTACGCTGAAACAATCAGCAACACAGCTTCAGGCTGTAACTGTACAGGTAGCTTCACGGCAACACTAAACTTATAATAAAACACCGTGGAACAATCACCAATCCACTTTCAAGCTATACTGTAAAGATAGCTTCACGGCAAAGCACTATCTCGATTGCTTTCCGTTCACAGAACTCTCGCGTAGCAGCTATTCTCACAACTAATCACACTGCTCGCAACTTGCAACAACTAACTCGCAACTCCTCAACAACCTTCGCAACTAACTAACTTCTCAACTCTCGGACACGCAAGGGTTTATATAGCTTTTCTTTAAGTTCGGCACGTTTCGAGAAATATCTCGACAGGAAGTTATTCTAGAAGCTTCCCGATTGGACCATTGGATATCGCCAATTTGGTCGCCAAATGGGCGATAAAGTCGCCAATCTGGCAACCCTGCCATACACTATTTTATGGCAACCCTAGTGCTATGCCGGAAAGCTTACATACAGGCGCAACCGCCGAATTTTTTCGTAACAATACATATAATCTATGTGTAGCTCTTAGTAAAGATATTTCAAGTACAGAAGTAATGTTTCTCAAATGGGTCCTTTTAAGGAAACTAAAAGCCCAAAAAATTTATAACATCGTCATATAATGAATTATTCAATTTTTCGTGAGGAATTTTCATTGTGGATCGTCGACTCTGCGGTAGAAAAGAAATACGTATAAGAAATACAAATGTATGATATGTTTAATAATTTGTAAGAGAAATTATGATAAAGTAATATTTTAGTAGTACGCTATTGGCGTCATGAAAATACTATTTGCATTGCGTAATGGACAAATTGTTCACATTCTGTTCTAAATGACTAATCTAATTAAATACATTCCAGTGGGCATAAAAACTTAAACAATTTAAATTGTCAATATGTGTACGCGTGTTTATAATTAAGGAATACTCTTCTCGAAATTTGAACCAATATACACAGTCCAGTCACATTAATGTGACCATCTGTCAAAAGCCAGAATAACCACCTTTCGCAGAGCGGACTGCTGCGAGACGTGCAGGAAGAGAGTCACATAGGTCCCTGAAGGTGTTCTCTGGGATGTTGAGGCATGCCGACTCTAATGCCGTGGCCAGCTGCGCTAGATTACGCGGTTGAGGATCCATGGCGCGAACAACTCGATCGAGATGGTCCCACAGATGCTCGATTGGGTTTAAGTCAGGTGAGTTTGCTGGCCAGGGGAGGACGGTAAACTCATCCTGGTGCTCTTCGAACCACGCACGTACACTGGCAGCTGTATGGCACCTCGCATTGTCCTGCTGGAAGATGCCATCATCCTGAGGAAAAACAATGCGCATGTAGGGGTGAACATGGTCCGCAAGGACAGATGCGTACTTGTATTGATCCATTGTGCCTTCCACAATGATCAGTGAACCTAGAGAATGCCAGGAAAACATTCCCCAGACCATAATGCTCCCGCCTCCAGCTTGGACCGTTCCGGCAATGGTTGCAGGGTGGTTCCTTTCAGAGGTTTCACGCCTTATACGCCAACGTCCATCTGTCCGATGGAGCATAAAACGCGATTCATCCGAAAACGCAACCTGTCGCCACTCAGTGGACGTCCAGCTGCTGTACTGGCGTGCAAATTCTAGCCTTCGCCGTCGATGAACAGCAGTCAGCATAGGTGCACGAACCAGGCGTCTGCTTCGGAGGCCCAGACGCAGCAATGTTCGCTGAATAGTACTTTGGGAGACACTTTTGGTAGCCCCTTGGTTCATTTTGGTGGTCAGTTGCTCAACGGTAGCCCGTCTATCTGCCCGAACGCATCTCCGCAACCGTCGTTCGCCTCTGTCATCTATGGCCCGTGGTGCACCACATTTGCCACGTCGCTGATTTTGGACAGTCCCATTTTGCCATGCACGGTACACTTTTACCACGGCGGCACGCGAACAGTTCACAAACTCAGCCGTTTCGGAAATGCTTCCACCCTTGGCCCGAAAGCCAATGATCATGCCCTTTTGGAAGTCGGATATATCGCTTCGTTTCTGCATTACGCCAACGATTGAAATGTTTTCCGAAGCCCTCACACACCCTTTATATACGCTCAACTGCACTGTGCTGCCACCTGCCTTCTGTGATTGGTTATTTAACTCTGACATGGAAAGTACGTGGTGGTCACATTAATGTGACTGGACTGTGTAGCTATATATACTTTTTTCAAGAAATTATGTCAATGTATGAACCGCCATGGAAGCATTCCCTTTGTAATCATCCAAACATCATGTGTGACAGACTTGAAATTGAATCATATATATGCAACATGTTAAAGAAAAATGGTTATGTATTTTATTTCCTTAACTTTTAATCTTATTATGCTCTTTAAAATGTAAAGCTTCTTTAAATTAAAAAGAGAATTTTATGAAAACTTTCCTCAAGAGAGTGTGGAGGATTTTGGTTTGGTTTGTTTTGATTATGGCAAAAAACGCCAGAACTATTTATCTCGGAGGAGGAATGCTGTTGTGGAAGATTTTGTAAAGTAAATTGGCTCTTGTCCAAGTCCCATATGGGAAAATCTCCGAAAACACGGGTCGAACTACCAGTGCTAAGCGATTTTACCACTCGGCTGCGTGTGAGCCAAACTGAGGACTGAGTTTCTGTAAAAATAACACCTGATGCCTTATAATATAATCGCCTTATAATATAATCGCCTTATAATGATTCTTTGGAATGAAAATTCCCATTCCTTACATTTCATTTGTTCATAGTCTATTGAGAAAAAATGTTTAATTTATTAAACTAATCTACTCCCCATCCTTATTTCTAACATAATTCAACAATGAGAACAGATATGAAGAGCATTTGTAAAGATAGAGTAATTAAAATAAAGTTTTGGTTTTCGTTATTAGTGATTTTGAACGGCGTAAAACAGCATTCTATGACTTACCCTTTGTTGCAGATTTCTCTGCTGATGATGAAGAAGGAGTTATAGCTATTGTCCTCGAAATGGATAGAGTACTTGGCTAAATCTACGGAAACACAAGGTGTTGCTTTGCTAAATGTATGATTCATTATTGAATTTGTAGCTTACACGTTAAAACATTACATATGAATTATTTCAGTTATGAATTATTTTATTATTTTGATGTTTTAAAATATAACGAATGTTCGAAATTTTGACTACATAAGCTCCATATGAAGAGTTAGCTTTTATTTTCGAATAATTACGAAACAATGCTAAGATTACTTTTATAAAATTATCTATATTATTTTATAGTCTTGCAAGAAGGAGCACTTCTAAAATCAGTTTGAAAAAATTATGTCTCTAGTTATTCTTTTCAAATAACCTGCATATATAATATCACCATTTGAGGTTTTACATAGACAGAAAAACAGAAAACTTCCACCTTTTACGGTAATCATTCTTTCTGGCTTGATTAAAAAATGCTTTCGGTATAATAATGAATATGTCCTCAGAAACTGTGTTTTTCTCTTTCTTAAAATTCTGTTCGAGGAAGGAAGTTCTTAATAAATACGAAAGTTTTTCTTTAAAACTTAACTTGAATTAGATTTTAAAAGTTTATTTGTGTGAGATTCAATATCAATTATTAACATTAAACTTCGTAAAGACTTTTTTGAAATAATCCTATATTATTTTCAAATTTCCCATTCGAAGGAATTATTCTAAAGAGAAATTTTGCACCTTTTCCCCTTGCTATTAACCTTCCATAGCAGAAAGTAAGTTTAGAATATTACACTGTGAGCTGTTATACGTAAACTTGGAGTACTTGAAGACAGAAAGTGTGTTAAGTAGTTTTGTCCAAGAAACTGAATGCTTCTGCAAGTTCTATCCTATTTAGCTTCTAAATGAGATCCGGATAATCTAAATCAGGATCCCGCAACTCCTCGCCGCTGTCGCTGTGATATGTTTGACACATTTCAGATGCCGCTTCATTATTATGTCAAAACGTGTATTGCTGCGTTTAATGTACTAATACACATATACGTTTAATTCTTTATAATTATCAGTGAATAATCATTAAATGTATAAATATACATAAACTGAAAAAAAATTTATTTATTAGTAGTTATAATTAAAAAACAAAATTAGTAGTTTGATATTTATTTTCAAACATTACATTATGTGATCTCGATTTTAAAATTTTTATTATGCCTTTAATTGAAGTTTGCTAATCGGTATAAAAATTTTTGATAAATATGTATCACTTAATCAAACAATTCATTTTGCTATCAAGAGGAGCGGTGCCAAATGTGCAGAATCTCTTAGAAAAAAGAAGTATTTTTTCAAAATATACCGTGCATGTGCGTAAGTTATTTTCTGCTGCAGTTCTAATACGTATATTATTATTCCTTTAAATCCTTCACAGATCAAGTCCATCGATAATCATCGATGGGATGAAAGATGAATATACCAGATATATTAGAGTATATATTAGAGTATTAGCAGATATATTAGAGTTAGAATATCATTGTGAATAGTAAAACTTTATGAAATTCCTTAAAGCTTTGAAAATCATCGGGGATGGAATTAAAAGGTTCCTTCTATCTCTCATATTGTCTAAAGAACTTTCTTACCAGGAACATTTAAGTTCTTTTCCTCGGTGGAAAACTATAGTAGTTTATGTCCACTTTGTAACTGCAATTGGAGCACAGACGCCTGAGTGTGGTAGCATATTTTATTACTTATATTTGTTGCTAGCATATCATTAAGCATTTTTAAGGGGCTTAAAATCATTAATTACTTTAAATAGGTGAAATACCGTCCTTTCACTCTTCTTTCCCTGAAACATAAAAAGTTGTAATAATGTAAAGTTTAATATTTTTAACCAACTAAGAACGTTTTGGATGTGATCCCGCTTTTTCCTTGAAACGGTGATGCCCAATTCACTTCGTACAAGGCAACAAATGAAGAAATGAAAAGTGGGTGAGACATTTCGGCAGTTTGCAAAGATATTCTGAGTAAGATAAAAAATTTCATGTGAAAGTACCTAAATACCTACCTACCAGCGCTTAAGCGCGTCGATTTGGAAGTCGTCCTGAGAAACTAATGAAATGGAAAAGAAATAAATTGGAGGATACTCTTAGGTTTGATATTTAAAAGTTCTGGATAGAGCTATGCAAAATCATATTGTTATGATTGCCACTCCATGACAAATGCATATTTTGCCTCGTACCAGTGTTTTATTATCCTGCTGCCACTTAACGCTTTAAAGGCTAAAATTCCCGAGATACCCTTTCATTTAAACGACCACAGCCGCCCCAAACGGCTGAAATTGCGATGTAGTTTTGTTCCCTCACCCTAAGGTATACAGTAGCAAGTGCAGTTTCCCCAAATGTATTGTTTCAGTTTATTGCAGACAGCATGTCCTAAAAGGTTAACGGAAGCTTCTTTGTTAGGAAGCAGAAAAGATGTCATTTGAAATTTTCACACCATTTGTGCGTTAATGTGTGGGAACAGGCGTTTCGCATTTTAAGCGTACAGGTTATCGAAGGCTTAGGTTTTCTAAGGGTTAAGGACTCATGATAAATAACAACAATAAAAAAACACAAAAAAAGAATTTCTGAAACGTATTATATTTGACATGGGAATGGAAGGCAACCAAATGATATTTTTGTGTATCCGTGATTTTTAATTTTAAATCATTAATTAAGGATGAAATAGCTATGTATGGAAATTTTCTGTTATGATAAGTGATTGGTTTAGTACATTTATGTACCTGTCTTTTAATTATGGCTTAGGATATATATTGATGAAACAACATCATAATAGGGTAAAATAACATTTTATAACGTACAACACAAATCTAGTCACTTATACATATATTCATTTGCATTGATCTATGGCTCAGTGAGGCCTTACATCTTCTTATAAGCATTGCAAATCGTGTTGTACACGAATTTGCATAATTTATTGAAATTTCTAGCAGCCAATGAAGAGCAATAGATTACAATATATAAAACACACAAATGAGGATAATACTGTACTTAGTTCGCTGGATTACTTTACATAAATTTAATTTTTATTTAAGCATCAGATATTGTTTTAAAAGTGGAAATTGCATAAAAGAAAAGGTCTGATATTAAAACTCAAGACTATTATGTATGAATTAATAAGTTTATGATATGATGTATGTAAAGTATGCAAATAATGATTAAAGAAATTTAAATATTAATGAGATAATATAGCATAGTAAATTATTCAGTTTATATATACATATATTTCTTATCCAATTTTATGCTACATACTGAAGAGGTTTTATTTAAATAAAGGAAAATTTATTCAAAATACTGGAGCAACAATTATTGGTCTATTAACACAGACGGCATAAAAAGTAGACACTCAGTTTTAACAAACAGTTGATGGAAAGAAACTTGGACACAGGGAATAGGCGATTCATCGAAATGCGTTTTTTGCACACGAACTTGACAAATATTCTGGCATGTTTCTTTGCTCAATTTTAAAGAAGATACTGCAAAGCTCTTCTGTATCTAGTAAATAAAAATTACAGGTTAAAAAAGGAATAAAAAATATTAAAAGGGTTGAAATGCCAAAGTTAATGTACATAGCATTACACTATTATAATATATTTTTTCATTTATTAAATACATTCCTTATGATTGAATCCTGCAAATAAAAGATAGAAATAGTAAAAAGATATTAGTGAAAAGACAGAAGTATTTATTTTTTACCTTCAATACTGGATTGCTGGTTATTGATGTTCGATATTTTTTAATAAAAAGATGTAAGTACTTTTAGTGTTACATTACTGTATATTACGCATGGAATATATTAGACAACTGATAGATTATCATTGACGAAAGAAGTTTCATCGCAGTATACTTCAACTTACATCTTACAATATCCACATTAAAAGTTACAATTATTTATTTCCTTGCCAATTAAAAACACAAATTAAATTAAACTGAAAAAGGCTTCTGATTACAACTGCTTAAGTATAATTGCTCAATAGTTTCACATGTGATTTATATACAAATGCCATATGGCAAATTAGGAGAACCAATGTCATGTCAGGAAATATATTATTACTCCCTGTTGTTCAGATTGCAGAGGATGTATACGGTAATACATTTTCTGTTGACATAGACTATCGTCTCATGAAATGAGGGAATAAAAATATCAATGAAAACGATCTCATAAGTCTATTTATATATTATCACAAGTCTATTTATATACATTCGTTTGCACATTATTTGAATTTCTGAAAACATAATGGACAGATTTTAAGGAAATGTGATATGAATATATGTTTATAACACGAGAAAGAAATAATAAAATAATTTCTGAATGGAGAATTCAGAAATTATTTTACGTATGCATGATTATCAGTAAGCATTTTAGTGCAGGGATGTTCGAAATCCGCGTTGTGATATCGAACTGAAAATGAGTCCGATATGGGGTATTTTGCCCTCTCTCAGCCAGATAGCTCGCGCATTGGAGGAGTGATGGAATTTTGGATAGGGAGCAGTTGACGCCTCCCTGTGACATTCGATCCCAGTCCTGCAGCAAGGCAGTTTTTCAACCTCGGGATTCCATCAATGCGGCGAATATCCTGACTTTCCACTTAATGATCGAATGGCTGAGTCCTATGTGGACAAACTTTGTCTTCCATTAACAGGAACCAAGGATCAGTTTCCCTCCTGAAAAGTCGAACATAGGGCTGTATACATATACAGCCCTACATATGGAACATAGGGCTTTATACCTCATAGCAGTCAAGGAGCCATTGCTAAACCCACGGAGGCATGTGGTTGTGCGGAGTCCAAAATAATGTCTATCCAAACCATTACATCTGCACCACCGTAATTATCCTTTTCCCTCATGAGGGAGGACTGATATGTTCCAGGCTCTCTCCAGAACAGATTCCTCGAGAATCAATGTGCAGTTTGAATCTTGACTTATCTGTAAAAAGTACTTTGAAGTAATAATTCACTACGAATTGCTACCGTAGAATACAATTAGTTTTATTTTGTATCACTGGATCCCTTCTGTGCAAGCATGGTATTGCTTTAGAAAAGCAAAAAACATTAGCAACATGTAGATATGTAATAAGCACATCACAGAGTAGTATTTAGGTTTTACTCTCCCCCATACAAGAAATTAGTTTCATTTCTGTTCTGCATATAACTTGCTACAATGCATATATGTAAATCTTTGTTGTGTTCAATATATTGGTTTCATACGCGTGTAACTATATTAGGGTTTATATGCTTCTGTATTTAACTGCAACTCTTAACGTAACATTTCATATGAATGGTACTCTAAGACGTTGCACATGTTTATTGTTATATTACGTACACACCTTTTCTTCCCTTCTTACGATTACGAATTTTAATATAAATCGAAAAATTCTCTTCAGAATCCATTTTAAATCAGTTTTCTAATTTTTTTTGGGGGGGGAAGTGTCCTTTATTCTGTCCTTAAGTACGGGTGTCACTCAAAAACATCGTTAAATTACATTCGATAGCAGTCAAAATAGATATTTTCTTTGAAATATGGAACCCGAAATTTTTCGGGATTACAATAATTCCTTTTTTTACTTCTTACAAGGAAGTAAAAAGGAAAAGAAAATAGGTTGCTATAAATTAAAAACTTCGACAAGTGAATAATTCTTGGCGCAAACTTAAAAAAATGCCCCAGGATAAATTTTTGAATTTCTCTGAAAATGTCGCACCGAATTTTACAATATTCAATATTTAGACATAATTTGATTCGTAGAATCGAAGTATGGAAAGAATTAGAATGCCATTTTAGAAAAAGTCGGATTTTGTGTCAGAATACATATATTAGAACATTGCTGTATATAAATCTATTATATATGCTAAACCACGCGTTCGAGAGATTAAAAACGCAATTTGAATTTTGTCAATCGGCCCAGTAGAACGAGAGATAAAGAACTTTTCGTTTTTTTCGCAGTGTACAATCTTGGTCAATCTTACAATTGGAAAATCGTTTCGGAGTTGTGTTTTCTTATATTTAATAGCATTTTTATTAATTCGTAATATAGTATTTGCAAGAATTTTAATAAATTCCTGTTTTCTAAAGCAGTAATGTGTCCCTTAGCGGGAGAAAAGGAGTGGACAAGAATAAGCATACGGGGACATCAGAACGTCATTATATGGTGATACAACTACTGTCCCATGATCCTACTGATCCAGAAGCATCCTACGGACGCCTTTCTGGGCAAACTTCCTAAAACACTTTCATGGAATTATTATTTAGAAGAATTTGTATACAACACGAAGACGTCTTTTGACAGTTGCTGACAAATATCTTGCCCTTGTTCCGAAATGTATTTTACAATATTTTTGATTTTGTGATGAAACTTTTGATTAATTTGTGATATATCTTCGAAACACGAGTTCGTTTATAATTGGCCTAACGCGTTGATGTGCTTCTGTTAATGTACATGAGAAAATATAGTGTTCTGGAAATCCTCTTTCGCTGCAAATACAGTTAGTTGTCTGAAGAAGAGAAATTCTTTAGTAGCAATAAGTAAAAAAGGGGTCATTTTTCAGATACGAATTGATTTATACGGGGGTACTCAGTATTTTTTCCTGTTTTTATTACGTTGACGAGTTCATGTGTTCTCCGGCCTTGGGGAACTAAGTTCCATTTGTTCTTTCAGATTTGATTTATTTTCTGTTTTTCTTTTATTAGATATGATTTCAAGTCATTTTAATCTCGCATCTCCAGAATCTAGAGTGTTAGATGCTTCTTAAACAAGTGAATCGGCGTCTTCGTTTCCTTCATTCCGAGCACCTGCTTTCACCTTACTAAACGAACTTTTAATTTAGTTATTTCTTGGGAGGAGATCAAAGATGTCTTGTACTATTGAAGGAGGGTGTTTGAAATTCATTATCGTACGTAACGAAGAAAGATAATCTGATTGAATTGTTAGCTAGCCGTATTTATTATTAATTGCAATTTGCATTGACTTTTAAATGGCTAAAATTTCAGCTGCAAAAACTTATTTCTGGGCATAGGCGTCTTTTTCAGGGTATTTACGGATTTTCGGCTTTAATAAAAATACAGGGTGACACCCTTTTTCATTTACTTTTTATTTATCTGTAAACTCTAGACTATGTATTGATATTTGTAGACTATTTTAAAGTAAATTTTGATGTAGGAGAATTTGTTGGGAGATAAGAATATGAAGGGTTCGGGAATTTAAAATTATCCGTATAGTAAATTAGTTCCCATACGAAAGCTTGATTCCTAAGCTGTAATATTTTGATTTCTGACGCTTCTAGCTCCGACAGAAGGTATAAAGGAAATATAATGGACAGTACGCACAGTACAGCGTTAGAAGAGGAATTTAGAAGATTTTTTAATATTAAGGAGAAATGATTGTTGAATGGCACTGAGCTGTTGTTTAATCCTTTTTGTCATAGTAATAATTTTTTTGTATCACGGATTTAAATAATTGTTTCTGGGTATGGGTTTAAGCCCTTATCATACCCCCTCATTCATTTCATGGAGAATATTCTTCTCATTTTTTTACGTTTTTATTAAAATATCTTGGAGGTGATCTGTTTAGTTGAATTTTCGGTCTATTGTGATTCTAACAAATTTCAATTTGTTTACAATCTTTACATAGTTGGTTAAAGATTGTGGGAGAAAGCATGATATTACCTTCGGAACTGTTCTCATATTCTTCCACAGATGATGAAGGCGGCGTTGTCTGCGAATGCAAAGTTTTTGTATGATTTACCTATTAGTGCGATATGATAGAATTAAAGATAAGCGTCCACAGATCAGTGGTCAAAGGATCTTTGGGGAAATCCTGTTGTATGGCACTTTTGTACTGTTCGCGTATTGTGGTTGATTATACTTCTCCTGTTGAATAACGTTTTGCATAATAATAAAGGTGCTTCCTAGGATGTTTACCTGTCTGAGAGCTTGAAGTCTGGCATGCCACCACACGGAAACAAAACTCTTTTTAAGTCAAGACAAAGCAGAGCAGAGTGAAGATTTTATGATTTTTTGTACTGTATGGTCCTAAATATTTCGTCTACAGAATGAGATGTAGAACAATTTGACATAAAACCCCACCGATTCTTGCTAATTATTTCAAATTTATAAAGGTGGTGCCTTATTCATCCGGCAGTGGCTCTTTCCAGAACATTGCCGATTGCTTGCAAGAGGACGATGGGTCTATATATGAGTAGGGATTTGCTGGATCTCGGTCTTTTTTGGAGAAAAAGATATGTCCTGCATTGAAGACACCGGGAAGACTCCTAGTTGAAGACATTTATTCAATGAATCTGTAGAAGTCAAGATGAGGCCTTTTGAATTAGTTTTATGATTTTGTTATTAATCCCGTCCAGTCCACAATCTTTTCAAACTTGTTTAATTCCATTTATTAGTTATGTGAAGTAATTGTCTTCATGTATATTAAAAATTATTTTGACTATTTGTGTGCTTGTCTTTAATATACATTTAAATGTTATGCTTTGGCAGAGTATAATGTAATGTTAATAAAATTTAGTCTTCACAAAATTTGCACAGCTATTCAAGTTTAAAAATACTACTAAATTAGTTTACCTGCGTTTCTTTCCGGGACCCAGGCTGCTTGACCAGACTATGGCGTCTTTTCCAGTTCCACTCACTTCACCATAATCACAGTCCATACCAGGAAGGTTAATTGGGCACGATCGTTTCCTGTAGGTAGCAAAATAACAATTTTTAACTAAAAAAGCAAGCAAACAGTTTTACAGTTTAAATGTTATCGGTGACTGAAATAATTTACATAATATTGAAATACATCTTGCAGTTGCAAGATGAGTAACACTTGTATATTTGCGGAAAGAGCAGTTA
Source organism: Stegodyphus mimosarum (assembly GCA_000611955.2). Taxonomy (NCBI): domain Eukaryota; kingdom Metazoa; phylum Arthropoda; class Arachnida; order Araneae; family Eresidae; genus Stegodyphus; species Stegodyphus mimosarum. Next base: position 271,785 of record KK116952.1, read on the forward strand.
AGTTTCAAGAAAAATATTTGCTGTTGACTAACAGATTTCAAAGTATCATACGCAACAGTAACAGATTCTGTTTTCGAAACTTAAATTCTGTGGTAAATGTCACTGCTGAAGGCTTTCGTATCAAACTTAATATAGGACTTCGTATATAATGAATTTATTTATTGTAAGGAGAAAAAATAATATGTTACTGATAGTCCCTGCACGGTTAGATTGCAAATTAATAACCTGTTCTAGAGTTTTTTGGTGTTTTATATTTCAGTACCGCTCACATTCCAATATAGAAGACTATCCTGTCTTCTAAACTTTACTGCCTCTCAAGTTTTAGTTAAATTTAAGACTGTTATATCAACTTTCTAAATGGTATGTTCAACAGGCTTTCTACTAGCAGCAACTAACAAAAAGAATTCAGCCAATTTTCTAAATTTCTAAATGTTATATGAACTAGGTTTCTAAACTAAAAGAAATATCTACAACCATTACGTTTTTTGAATTAAGAAGCCTGAAACATATGCCGTTCCCTTGCTGGGATAAGAACTCTGAACTCCTTGATTTCTAGCTGGACATCCTGACAAAAATATGTACAAAATATAATTAATCCTCCTCCCATTTTGCCTCTTTTACTTGTGGGGTTCCAACCTTTTATGAACCTTCAGAACAGATAAGTGGATAATTGCTTAAGTTCAGGAACACAGACGTAAAACTCAAGAAGGGTTAACTACCTTTTTTTATCTAAAATAAGAGTATACAGTCGGCTCCTTTCTCAGAGCGTACAGTAGAGACTCAGTTTGGTCTTGAACTCAAAGTAATAAGAAATAAATCTAAACTAAAAAGATATAGTGGAAGCTATCAATATTCCAAGTAGTTGGTCCTTAAATATCGAATGAGCTGGCTAAGCTATCAAAGGCCTGAAATACAGCCGAGGATAGTAATAGCTTAGACAGACGTAGCCAAAAGGCGAACGCGCGCTAGTCAGAAACTCTGGCACTTTAATGAAGTCAGTGGAACTTTAACTATTTGCATTAAACGCGATTATGAAAACATATTTTGGCAGAAAATTGTAAGTTGAAATTAGGATAGATAGGATAGTAGCTTTACCTAAAAATTAACTGTTAGAAATTTAGGATAAACCTTACATCCTTATTAATTAGCTTTTAAGGACATTCGTATGTAAAAAAGTACTTGATGCTAATATGGTTTGAAATGAACAAACCTCTTCACTCAAGTAATGGACCAATTACTTCCAGTCTGAAGCAATGCCTTTTGTTATCGCCTTTACTCAATACTGTTATTACCTTCGAAATTAGTTCGTTTTACAACACATTAAGCGTTCATTTCAGGTTGAAGGAAGTACCACTGCTTTGAGAAGCTCTGCATAGATATTAGAAATTAAGCTACATTTCAAATGAAGGTTTGGTTTAAATCTGCTTAAAATTCTCTACAAGGCACAATTAGGTGGAAAACGAAATTCCTTTTTCACCTTCAACACATTAGTTTAAGCATAATACTTAAGAAATTAATTTGAAATAGTCGTAAATAATTAAGCTCCTCTAAAGTCAAATCACAACGTAAATAACAGAGAAATAATGTAGACTGCTCGATTAAAAGCAATTTGTTAAATAGTAGGTATGTTTATTGAATGGACAGGCAGAACTGAGAAAGAAGACATAGAAGTATTTTATATCGTACGTACAATTAATTATTTTTTTGAAAATGGATTTTACATTTTGAATTTAATTAAATATTCCTTCTGAAATCCTTAATGCTATTTAGGTACTGAAGAGTTTATAATCTGGGAAATAACTACTTTCTAGGTAAGAGTATGAAATAACAGCCGCCCAAACGGAATAGTGGTTAGCGAAGTTGACTGCTTTACCGAAGGGCCTGGGTTTGAATCGGAGAAGGCATGGATGTTTGTAAATGCATAGTGTCTGTGCGACGTGGGGGCACTATAAATATGCGGCGAGCCGAAAGTCCTTTCGAGAGGTTGGTGGTAGGGGATGAGGGGTGATAGACCCTCGGACCAGTCTTCCTGGGAGCTGTCTTTCAAAGCTAGGGGCAAAGCCATACTGTCATTTATATATGGCGCTCAAGAACGACAGGTGCGATCTTGACCCCTTGCTACTATAAATTTTGTGCGCTTATTCTGACTTCAGAGCTGATGTTGCTGTCGATCGGGTGCGATAAACCGCAAACAATCATAAAATGATCTCTAAACGAAAAAATCATAAGAGAAATGAAAAAAAAAATATTACGAGAATGAAGGAGGTTTAGCAGGATGGGCAATGTAAATAAAAATTCTTTCCAGTACATTGCGATGTTAAAAATAAATCAATTATTTATTTCTGAAATTTTAAGGGAAGAGACGCAATTAAATAAATAATAAAAGGTTCTTTGAAATATTCATTAGTTAAAGGTGTGAAAATGAGGCTCATAATTGGTAAGTTGTAAATTAAATAATCTTGGCTGTAGTCAGAAAGAGCATAAGCATCTCAAACATGATGATGCCAAAAAAAGATTAAAAAGATTAAACTAATTTTCTGAAGAAATATTTTGATTCAAGATGGTGCACACAAATGCAGACAAGAGTAGGAATGTAGGGTTTTATTTTAACAAGTACTTCTATTTCCTGTTAGTAATTATTTTAGGAAATACTTGCTTAGAGAAAATGTAACCAACAAAACTGCATTTATCAATTTGAACTATAAGAAACCTAATTATAAGAAATAATTGAATAATTGAACCATAAGAAATGTAAAACTCAGTATCTTGTTTGAAAAAAGGTTTTTCACATGAACTTTAATAAAAAACAGAGGTTTAATATTAAAAAAAAATCCCTGGCGATAAATATTCTTGAATTTATCAAGAAGAAAATTTCGTGCTGTGTAAGTAATAAAAAAGTATTAGAGAATAAATTTTTGGCTGAACGGAACTAAACTAGATTAAAGACAATAGAATGAGAAAGAATGCATATACTTTGGTTAAGCTGTAGCTAATCCAGCACAATTTCCAATAGCTGGAAGAAGATTTTTAAAATTAAGCTGAAAATTAATTCTTTATTTAATAATGAATTGAAACTTAGAGATCGGATGATGAGAGATTCTTAGAGATTAATTATCATGATTTTATTTATAAATATATTCCAACTATTTTAGAGACCCTTCACTTATTTTAGAGATGAAGTTTTCCTTAATACCTTTCTGAATTTTCTTGCATGATTGAAATTTTAATACTTCTTTCTTTTTTTTTACATTTCATTATACTGCTTTATAAATTTTGAATTATCTTGATCTTACTGTTTAACACCTCCGAGTTTGAATTTTCTTCCATATCATGGACATTTTGGTCACGAATAAGAAAAAGTTTCAGAGTGGGTCCTTTTATAAGAAATCTATTTTGTTAATTTAATTTTGTTTGCTGTAATGAATTAAATTTTTGTTTCTGCCTATTCACAATTAGTCACAAACTCAGCTTCACGCAAGAAACAATTCCAGTTTCAATTTACACGAGCTCCTTAAATTTCCTTTTTAATTAGGTTTTTTCCAAAGTGCGTCATTAAAAATTTAATTCTTCTCGTATGACTCCAGTTTAATGTTAATAACGCATAAACTTACATAACGAAAGTAAAACTCAGTAGTAATATTACTCAATAACACCTTCGAAAACCAAAAGTTTTAAACAATCATTAGAAATTAAGAGGAAACATAAGTTAGTTAAATATAAGTTAAATCTAGTATTGGTATGGTAGCCATTGCACTGTTCTCAATATTTTCATCAGACACAAATATATAAAATATAAAATATATAATCTATCTTTCAAATAATAGATTAATAATATCCTTTTAACAACCCCCATCTTCATTCTAAAAATAACTGCAAGCAATAATTTCTCCTTGCAATTCTGAAAAAGATCCGTATTTACACTCTGTTGCGCACTTATCGATGAAATCTGAACTCGACATCTGGACATTAATCTATCATGGGATCTAAATGTAATGGTATAAAAGGTAATTGCGTCAGAACTCCTACTCTTCTCTTCTGCTGCTTTTCGCTGTGTTGCCTTGCCGCTAGCCACGCAGAGTTTACTTTTCTAATTTCGTCCATTGCTTAAGCTGTATAAAATTGTGGGGTGTATAGCACACCCACAGTGATGATGTGCATTATCATGAAATAAAATTAGTTTCCAAATGGCTACGTCTGGAAGATTTTTGGTTTATGCATGCATCTTATTAACTTCACAGTAAAACCTTTCCAACGCCAATCCGTTGCAACTTACTTTCTCCAAGCCATTTTATTACAATAACGACCATCTTATTACCTATATACTTAATAACACACTAAAAGATAAAAATGTTACATAAAAGCAGTTAAGTATATTTTACATACAGTTTTAATAGAATAACTGTGCAAAAGAAGATGGAAATCAAGTCATGAAATTCTGTAAACCTTTAGTAATCTGATAAATAAGAGACTGAAAATAATTTTCTTAAATTACTCCCGTCTCTTTCTATACGAAATATGAATAAGAAAAATTTCATTTAGAAAGGGTTTATTACTATTAAACAAGCACATCAAAAGAGCAATGGGGTATTGCACAAGCAAATCAGCTTATTAAAGCTTGAATTGATATTAGAATTCATTGCATAAAAAGTAGTTTTGAACAATACACTATAAATTTTTCTTGTTAAAACGATTCATTAAATACAGTGCAATGTTTGTTTTCATGATTCAAATAGTTCTGTCTCATTATTTAGAGAAACTTACAGTTTTCTATTCTAAATAATGAGACAAAATATAGTTCCTTTCAACTAAAAGTTATCAAAATTGTTATTTTTGAAGATGATACGCAAAAAAAAATGAGTAGCTTTGTACAGAAAGTTCTGATTACTCTTGCTTATTTGATTTATTCCTACAAACCATATTGTGTCTTCCTACATTTTATCTTTCTGTACTTCTTCATAGGAAATTAAATAGATGCCTTATTTAAACAAGAAGCAATAACCAGGAAGATTTTACTTTCTACTTCAAATTTGCAGAAATTCTTTTATGTTTAATTATAGAAAATCAGAACATATCAATGGAGACTTTTCAAGGAATGATGTATAAATCACATTTGGAAAATTCAAATTTATTGTAAAATAGCAGACAGATGATGATTTCAATAGCAATACTTTAATACGAAGTCTTTCTCTCAGAACGAATTCTCAGAAAGAATATTTAATAATATTAGTAAGAGCATATATAATCACATGAGGTAAGTTTTGGATTTTAAAATAATACTAAACTCTTTACTAAAATAAAAATGGGATCTGCTCTAATATAAAATTTCTGAAAACGGTAAATTTTCGAAAATTTTCAGGATATTTCCTATATACAAATTTTGCAATGAACAGAAAATTGAAGAAATTTACTCGATCCAAAATTGTATTCGAATCTTCGCTTAAGATTTTAAATATATTCTTGAGATATTTACTGCGCTATTTAGAAAAATATTGTGAATTCTAATGCATTAAAATATGCATACTTACTCCAGCTTTTCCAACTTATCGTCAAGATCTTGAAGGAGAGTTTTGATGTAATTTAACTGTCTTCTCTTGTTGACAATCTCCCTTAATGATCTTTGAGGAATCATAGGGCTAACAAAAGAAAAACAAGAGTATTAGAAGCCAAACGGAAAGCTAAATTAAAAAAAATTGAGGATTTATTGTTAAAACGAATCTTATGATGCAGCATTTTAATTCCCAAGACTTCTTATTAATTGCTTTAACCTCTAACGGATGAAACGAAAGTTTGAGATGCTACAAGTTTGGTAGCTTTCTACAAGAAATATTTAATGAACAGAGAAAAACTTCATTCAACTAGAAGATATTTTATATGAGAAACTTTTATATCTGTAACTGAATTAGATTATGGGAAGAAAATATTCAGCAATGTTAAGCTAAATAAATTAGCAGTAAGTTTATGGAATAATTAGTAAGGTAAGAGACCGCTGGATTTTTTCCCGGAATTAAAGTGTGCAGAGGTTTATCACAAATGGTAAAACTGCTGAAGAAATGAGTTGTTACCAAGTGTCAAAGTGAAGATGATCAAGTGCTGACTAACCGTTTGAGGGAAATGTGATACCTAAAATCGGCTTAACCTTATATCTCAATGATTACGCCATAAATTCGGCTAAATTGTTTGCTCTAGTTTTGAACATTTTCATAGCTTATTTAACATAAGGAAACACGGAAATCATAAATGTATTATTTTTAGTGATGATAATATTAATACGTTAAAATGATTTATGTATTGTATTACAATTAAAACTAAATGCTTAGATAAAATTTAAGCAGGCAGATATACAAAATAAAATTTTGTTAATCTTTTCTGCATAATAACTTACTATTCGGAAGGAAATAATATTTATATGCTAAGAAATTATTCTATTAATGTATAAACATTGAATTAAAGGCAATTTAATTTTTAACTTTGTAGATGTGCATTTTGCTTGCTTTCATTAAATGAAATTTAACATTTTACAGTGCACGAAAACATGCTTTTCTACAGGTTTTGATAAGGTAATGCTTCTCGGAATATGGGTAAGAATGAAATGGATATTGCTTTTCGAATACAAAACTCAAGATATCATATGCCGCTGTCGAGAGTACTTACTGTAACTTACATGTTTCTCCTAAAGGTATAACTTACATTTATACAGCATAAAGCAATAAGCTAATTATTGTAAACTAAATGAACGTGCATATGGTTTGTATTTGCAGCTCATGAAAACTTAAGAGTAAAGCAACCGAGTAACCAAACATTTGAAAATAACCTTCATTTTCCTGTAGCGCCACTCTATCGGACGATTAAATAAAATCTGAAAGCTTTCAGATTTTATATTACGCCCCAAAGGGCTTTTTTTAACGTTTCGTGTGTTACATTTATTTAATAAATATCATATTTCTCGCACTTAAACCACATAGAATTCAACAGCAATATCACATAATAATTTGAAAACAATATATCTTTAGAAATCCGGATACACAGTCTCGCACGCTGGAGATAAAAAAGTGTTTTTATTCTTAATCAAAAGCTCACAAATGCTTTAAAAATATGAAATACATAATAAAACAAATTCCAAATTCGGGTTTCCAGATGTCCATATTTGGGTGGAGGGTTACGTTAGTCAAAATTTTAATGGTTCTAGGTACCGTTGTTTTATGACGCTGCAAGAAATATACATACATTTACGCAGATACTTCATTATTTAATTTCTTTAAATATAATACAGGACGATAATATTTGGTGGCAACAATTTTAAAAGTGAAACGCCACAAGATACCAAAAGGAAATTAATAGCCCTTCTGGGCTAACGCTCTCTCCGGGACTCACTCTGGACTTTGCGATTACTAACCGGACGTGGTTTCCATTTATACCACGAAGACAGGCGGTAGGGAAGGCGATACCTTCCAAATGAATGCCAAAATAAATCGGCTCTCTTATTTCTTAAACGATAAATCATGGTTATTACTTGCATAAAATATGAATGATAACATATACGATATTCTATATAAAATTCCACTATGATTTCTCAGATTTTTCAAAGATTACCGCTGAAACTATTAATCATTTTTTCTACAAAACCAGTTATTAGAAATATAATAAATAGTTTGAAAAGAATAGCATGCTTTAAAAATGTCCTACTTATTTCAGATTTAACTGCTTTTTTGAGACACATATTTACCGTATATTCCATGAAAGAATCTTAGGGTATTTTCTAACTTTGAAATAGGAAATGTCTAAATATAGTAAGAATGAGAACAAAGATCTTAAAACGAGCTCTTAAGATTATCCGCAGATTGTTTGATCTTAACTTGATAGCTAAAGCGTAGAATTCTTCATTCAGTAACGGATCAGTAAAAAAAGGGAATTTTCTTTTTTTTCAAGAAATATTTTCTTCAACGGATACTCTAAGAGAAGATTTATTCTGTTGTTCATAGCAAGTTAAAGTCTTTCTCTCAAAATTATACTGTGAGGAGTTGCTGATAAAACGGTAAAAGCAATATCATTTCTAGAAATCTAGCATCGTAAAGTACAAGTAAAAGAAATTAAACAAACTATGTGCATAACACTTAAAAGCAATGTTTTAGAACTATTCAATTAAATACAAAATGACTATATTTGTACACTGCACAAACAAACATGGGGCAGTTCTATAGCTCCCGTTCTGCTGGGCTGATGGACGAAATTCAACTTTCGTTTTTAATGTTTCGAAAGCGCGACTTAGAATATGTATTAGGTTTATATATAGCATTATTCTAATATGCGTATTTTGACACAAAATCGGAGTTTTTCTGAAATGCCATCCGGTTGTTTTCCATATTTCGCATATCCTATGTCGTCCAACGTTTATCCGAAGTCGCGCTTTCGAGACATTAAAAACGCAATTTGAATTTCGTCAATCGGCCCAGTAGAACAGGAGATATAGAACTGTATTATTTATTTATGCGCAGTGTACACGTTTTCCGCACAAATCTGATGCAGAAAGGTAGTTCGGAATTTCAATCCAAGTCACGTTGTAAGTATGCAAAGGTTTTATTTGCTGGAAAACAGCTGAATGATTTTCAATTAAAAATTAGCTCGTATTTACGAAATATAAGGCGAAAACCTTGAAAGCAATTTGTCTTACCTACCTGATCATTGATGGATATACTAGTCATAAAGAGCCTTAATAAATAGTCATAAGGAGCGTTAATAAATATAGTGAGGATATGAAGAAAAAGGCCGTTTTATAATAAACCAGAGATTACCGGCTTAGTCAAGTATGGTTTATTATACAGGGTTATTCAAAAAGAAAGAGCAAATTTCAAACATTTATTGCTTCCAAACTACAAAAGATAGAAACATGATTCTAACGTTAATGGATAGAGAAAAGTTTACAATTATGGTATGCATTCAATATGAGCACTGTGTAAGAAAGATGAAAAGTAGATTCATCGGAAAAAATTAATCGTTCAGCAAAATTGTCTTCTTCCATATCATCTAACATGCTACTGCAAAATTCGTACCTTTTGTTGTGGTCGTCAGGATGCAATGCTTGCAATAACCGCAGCTTGTATGGCTTCATGTGCAGACGATGTTTTAGAACTCGCCATACCGTTGGTTGAGGAATTTTAAGTTCTTTGCTTGCTCGCGATGTGGCTTTCTTTGAGCTCCAACCGACAAATAATACCAGAATAAACAACAGTGCCAATGCGGCCATGGTTGGAACTTTTACCCGTACTAGTAATAAATTGTACACTTTTCTCTATCCATTAATGTTAGAATCATGTTTCTATCTTTTGTAATTTGGAAGAAATATATGCATACTTGCCAACCTACGACACTCAAAAATTGGAAGAATTTTTTTAGAAATCGGGAGATTTATTTTCAACGACCAAAATATTTTAAAAAGATAAAAATATATTTTTTAATAATGAATCAACTTCAAATCGTTCCTAATTAATATCTGAATATTCAGTTACTATTTCTTATATGCAAACAGTACATTCTGCATTAATAGCTTTTCGGTCCTTTGTTTCCATAGAAAAAAATTAACTTTTCAATAGAACTGATGTTGTCCTTGTGTTTTTGTGTATGAACATGTTTGAGAACACTGGCCTTTCGCCGTGCGAAATCAAAAAATCGCAATGACAAACGGTTTGAGGAAATTTTACAAGAAAAGTGATCTGTGTCAGATTTTTGAAAAGTACCTTAGTATTTTATTTTTTTCGTAGACATAACTAATAAGAAATATCGTAATTTCTTAAACTGTTTCTCGAAAGCACGTACGTTCACAGATTAGTGACAAGATGAACGAAATAACAACCTCGATCTTGCTTTGTGCTCATTGGCTAATATGTACCTGATGACACGCAGTGGCTCTCGATGACGTTTTCGGACATGTGTTCTCACTCACAAAAAAAAGAATCGTGTCATAATTTCTTACTGATGAAACTACTTTGGTTTTTCTATATAGTCTGGAGAAATACCAGGTGCTTTCAGACACTCCAAACCACTTTTTTGGGGATGTAGAAAACGAAGTATTAAGCCAAGCTACATAAAGGAGAAATTTTAAGAGTAAGAGAAAGTCGGGAGAAATATATTGTAAGTCGGTTTGGCAGGAGAATGGTCAGAAGTCGGGAGAGTTGGAAACTCTGTACATGTTTGCAATCTGCTCTTTCTTTTTGAATAACCCTGTATTTTGGTTTGTCAAGGTTTGAAAAAATCACTGAAGAACAGTTACGAAATACTCAGGCTTAGCGTTGACAGCAATGAAAAATTCATTTTTGAAGTAATTAACATATATAATGGAAACTGAAAAATCTTGCAAATGCAGTCTCAATAAAAAAAAATTCCGACGTAAGTGACAGTTATTCTAACAACTTGTACAAAAATTTCAAATAACTTACGAAACCTACATCTAATAGAAAACCGGCATTATCCTTTCATTTTGTATCCCAATTCGCATTATGCATTAGGGAAAAATCATTTTAAAAGTGAGTAGTAATCAATCAACGTAAATTTGAAAGGCTATGGAAAACGTTCTGTAATCAAATGATTTTTTTTCCGTTTTATCTGACTGTTTTGACATTAGTTCGATATCTGTTTTCCCCTCTGAATGCTAATTTTGTTCTTGTGTTTCTGTGATGTAATGGATGCCGAAAGAGAGATGCTCAGACAAAATCGATAGCACTTAAAAGTCCTTCACAGAGAACATATTTGATGTTTGAAATAAAAACGCTTTAAAACGGACAAATTCGTGCATTGAAATCGAATTTTTAAGAAATGGAAGAGAAGAGCAGTGGCTTTTAAATGTATACCTGCAAAGATGCCTATCAAATTCACTATTTTAAAATTTATCTTTTCAAAAAATTTTATTTAGTAGAAAATGCTTATAATTTTCGAATATGCGAAATGTACCTAGAGTTAAAAATGCTGGAGCTTCAAGTACAGTGATAAAGAATCGTCAGCAAAAGTAAAAATAACAAAAAAATCATAAAAAAAATCTGAAAGCTTTTAGATTTTGTATTACTCCCAAAGGGGGGTTTTCTAACGTTTTTGTGTGTTACCTTTATTTATTAAATATCATGTTCTTTGCACTTAAACCATAAAATTCAATTCAATAGCAATATCAGAAGATATTTAAAAGAGCATGTCTTTAGAATTTTGGATACACAGTCTCGCGCGCTGGAGATAATTTTTTTTGGGGGGGTACAGTGCTACCATTGCTCGCTTTGAAATCGTTGAGTTTCGTAATCAAAAACTCATAAATGCTTTACAAAATATGAAATATATAATAAAACAAACTTCAAATTCCAAATTTGGGCTTCCAGATGCCCATATTCGGGTGGAGACGTACATTATTAAAAATTTGATGATTCTAGGAACCATTGTTTTATCACAATGTGAGAAACTTTCATACATTTATGCAGATTCTTCAGTATTTAATTTCTTTAAATATAATACAGGGCTCTAATATTTGGTGGCAATAATTTAAAAAGTGATTCGCCGTTTATAGTGAATCAACTCAAAATGTCAAAATGAAATTTATTGTCCTTCTGGGTAAATTTGCGCTTTGGGCTAGCAATTAAAATTGATAAAATTAAGTTAATAAATTAAATATTAATGAAGTGAAAATAATTGATAATTAGACAATTATAAATAAACATAAATATGCAACGGAAATCAAATAAACTAATAAAATATGCAGAATGGGAATCAATATGATAGCAAGAAATAGAGAATAAATAAAAAATATGTATTCTAAGTAATAGTTTTTGCAATCAAGGCTATTTGATGCTTTATTCTGATGATATGATATCTTATTTTGGTGATATACATGATACATTTAAAATCTTCTCAATTAGACGAGTAAAGCCATGGATATGTCAGAAAGCTTGGGGTTGATTCACAGTTTATCGCTTTTGCATCGTGATGGGGTGTCCATAAGTGGAGGCACCGAGAGAAATGAAAGTTAGAAATTACGTTATTTATTGTAATACCGAAATAACACATGAGCTGATGTAATGGGCTGCCACTGGGCACACTTCTCGATTACCTCCAATTCGTATACCCAATATTTTGACAAGCTACTAGACCTATTACACACTACCATATAGTTACCACAACCACTGTGTATTTATTTTAGTTTCTGTATTATTGAAGCTGTAATACTTGTGGGTATGCCATACATACCTGGCAAGACATAACTCTACAGTGGCGCCTACATAAAAAAGGTGGTAGACAATAATTCGTCACCAGCAGGATTTGGCAATTGGGTCACCTAATTCCCAGTCGCCCTTTAAAAGGGGAAGTATATAAGGTATTTTCTCCCTCTTTTCAGGACGCCTTCGTGGTGTAACCATAGTATACTTGGCGCCTATTCGAGAGGTCTCTGAGTCCCGGCGAACACATTGCTCATTTTTCATGTTTCCTACTTCAAAAATCCTAATGACTCTAAAGTAGTAATGGACACAAGTACACCAAATTCTTTCATGTTACTGCTTGGCTGTCCTCTCAATATAAAAATTCAATGATTTTTTGATTAAAGAAGGCGAAAGTCTGTTATCCGTGCTATAATGCTATAGTGAACACAGAAATCGAAAGTTTTCCCTAAAAACGATCGATATTGCGTAGAAAATCGCACTTGACTCAATTCTTCTCTAGCCATGGCTTGTTGAGCATATTCTAGCCAATTTTTGGCAAACTAAATTATCTGCATCTATGCGTCGAGACTAAAGATTCGGACTACTATTTTTTATATGACCATATTAGAATAAATTGTCATCTGACAAAACCAACATCGAATATTTGCAGTCCATAGACTGAGAACATAACTGATAACAAGAAAGCTGCAAACTTACCGAGGAATCAGTGAAACAGGAAACACTTAGCAGGGATCTAAGCACCTATCTTGCACCTTAATGTATATTTACGTAAAATTTACTTCTCTTAGATCCATTAATACGTTGTTCATGGATTTTCATATATTTTATAATATGAACATAAATCCTGCATTTTCATATATCATATCTATCTTTCACACTTTGGGCTTCTATTTTCCTCATTTCCGTTATATTTAGCGTATTTATATAATAGGAATCACACATTTTTGTGCAAAGGGTTTCCATATTATACTCTAATCTGAACTGGCTTGTTCTGTATTCAGCATTTTACTTTAGTTAACTGTGTAACTATGTACGTTTTCCTGAGAGATAAGCAACTTCTATGTCCTCTTTTACCTTCGTTTCATAATAACATGCTCTGCCTTGTGCTTTTTCTTCCTATTTGGAGCATATATTCACTTCGTTGGTTGAACAAATAGCTGACGCGGATATTATGGGGAACATCTCTTCAACTAACACCCTTTCCTGGTAGATACTATTATATTCTCTAGACAAGGGAAACATATATAGTTTCCTTGGACTGGAAACTATTCCTGAAAGCATACCACAGGATTGTCATTGTTTAACTATGTTACAATACACACACACATATGTATGCATATATATATATATAAATATAAACCGTAAGTATTTAGAAATATATATATATATAAGAATATAAGCCAGTATATATAAATATATATATATATATATATATATTGCTAAGGGTCTAAGTCTATATATATCTGTATAAAACACGATTATCTCACAAAGCATTTATTACAATAATTCAGCGCCATTTTAAGAACATCTTGTTAGATAATAAATACCTATTTTTGATTAATTTTAGGTATTTATACCAGTACAAGCCTAAGTATTACACAGATTTAAAATCGAGTTTCAAAAAATCTGAATTTGGTCAGTAAAATTTTAAATTAAACTAAAAGGTTAGTGTAAGAAAAGAAAACCTGTATCATTATTATTTTTACTTTGTTTTAAAGTAGCTGCCATTCGAATCGAATGTAAATCAGGTTTTCTTTTACGTATACGCTTTTGTTTTGTTTTAGAGGAAATGTAAGTCCTTGTTATACCTTTATATTCTAAAGTGATTTTTTTATGTTTTCAGTGGATCTTTGTATCCTCTATTTCTCTCCGCTTCAAAAACAGAAGATTTCCACGCTTTTAAGATTTAAACTAATTTGTAGGTTTTTTTATGTTTCCTTAGAAAAACCGGAAAATTATCCTTAAATTTTTAAATCTTTCTTTAATTGCAGTTTCTTCAGGAAAATATTTCATAGATTTGGATATCAGTGGTAAGAAGCTGGTAAGAAAGGATTGAATCAGTTAGTTTAAAAATCTAAGTGATTCAATCCTTTCTTACCAGCTACATTACCTGAATAAGGGAAAACAAAACATTTCGAAACATTCCTATACTCAACCAATTTGCAGTATGAAACATTTTTCGAACTAAGCTTCATTCTTAACGAGATCAGTTAAGAAACTGATGCAGATTAGTTTAGAAGTAATTACCAAGAAATAGTATAATTTAGGCGTCTAACTTTGAGAATTGCGAGAAAACGCAATATTTCGAGAAACATAATTAGATGTCATTCTATAAATCTCAAATTTTATTTTCTTAGAATGCTGAATCGATTATTTGTGTATTGGGGGGGGGGGTAAGAATAAAAGAGAATTCCAGTTTCACATCTTGTTAAAATCCACTGGCTGAATACATTTGGAAATTGGAAAAAAAAGGAAAGTAATATTAAAAGCAAATTTCAAATTATGTATAGCGTATTAAAGAGGTACTCTCTTGAATACTGAAACCATTTATACAAATGTTTCAGTTCTCGAACCCTGCTTTAAAGTCGTTTTCTTAAATCCTCTTCTAGAATCGTAAACTGTTTTCTACAATTTCATCAACAGATTTGAAATGATCTCCAGAAATAGACAATTTTAATCACGGAAATAAAAAAAATCACGCAATATTGCAGCGTAAAACACATGAGTCGTTTCACCAAAGCTCAGATTATTTTCTAAAGTTACTTTAAGGAAACGCTGTAAAAAATTATTATTTCTTAAGAATTTGGGAAGTTGGTAAAATTCATGAGAAACAACAATATGATAATCCAAGAAATTAGTTAATATTATCATGATTGAGAGACTTTGATAGGATGTATTCTGCCTGGTTCACCCGATCGAGCACGCCATTCCTTCGGTTATTGAGTATTTTTTTATTATAAACGTAGGTTCCATATTTCATCATCAATAACTTGCTTTCTAAATTGCACTGCCGTCGATGTTTTCAGTTATCGCAGGAGAAAATATTTTCTAAGCTACTTGAATATGCTATCGTTTTCGGAAGAAAATCAACGCTCCGAGAATAATATTAGAAGTGACAAGCCGAAAACTCAAAAGATTTCTCAACTTCCGTAACATGACATATCTTGTTCAGTAATATATCTTAACTGGTAACCGATGATACCTAAGCACCAAATCCGTAGCTTGATCTCCTTGCTACTGCCAAGTTCAAGTGCATTACCTACCACAGTGTGATTCAACTTCCATGCAGTTTTTGCCTACCTTAACCCTTTGACTACGAATTTAAAAAGAAATTACCCCATTTTCTATCTAAGTGAACAAAATATGTCATAAATATGCTAAATTTATTATTCGAGATTTTTTTTGACAAATGTATTTCAAGCCAAAGGCTGGGACACATACGTCCCAGCTGTAGTTAATAGTGAGATACATAGGTCCCACACGTAGCGATCGACTTATTATAAGCGCACCTATTATTTTGGGAAACTTTATTACATGAAATAGATTTTACATTGTATGATACAGGGTAAAGCATTCTCTGCATAACCTAACATTACAAATTAGGCAAGTAATACTTATTCCTTTCTCTATGTTTATTTGTGTACAACGAGCACAGCGACGTCTTGACTTTCCAACTATTGGAAGATGATCCCCAACAACCAGGAGATTCTTTTTAGCCGAGCAGTAATTTTTAAACTTTTAGTGGGACATGTATGTCCCATTAGTAGTCAAAAGGTTAAAAGCTATTGTAAGATGTTGTCCTTAAAGAATATTGCAATATTAGGAAATCTCCAAATAAAACATTCCTTACTCTTTGAAAACAAATTTATTTGCAAAAGATGAAAAAATATGGTCCGGATTACTTCCAGATGTCGAGAAACCCGGGGATGCAAAACTTCCGAAAAGAAGCGAGAAAATACGTACATTAGCTGTAATAAGTAAACAGGACATAAAAAGAAATAATAATAATGATGATAATGATAAACAAAATTTAAAATTCAACGAACGAAGAAAAGCTATGTAGATTTTGTAGTAAGAAAGCTTTCTTAAAAAAAGAGTAAAGGTGCGATATTAAAATTACATATATAAATAAA
This sequence comes from Stegodyphus mimosarum, assembly GCA_000611955.2. Lineage (NCBI taxonomy): Eukaryota > Metazoa > Arthropoda > Arachnida > Araneae > Eresidae > Stegodyphus > Stegodyphus mimosarum. The sequence continues at coordinate 288,106 of KK116952.1, forward strand.
ATTTTCAGCACTAACCTGAAGTCTCAAAAGAAGCAGAGCATATTTAAAAAAAGTCAATGCAATCTATTTATATATTAAAGAAAGGTAAATGTAAGATTTAAAAATTTGCTATAGAATATTATTTTGTTTTTTAATTACCTATAGAAAAAATAAGAAAATAATATTAATAATAAGCAATCACAAATACGAAGAAAGAAATGTAACAGTATTTATAATTAAGCTGGTAACTTAATAGATCGTACAAGGATTATTCGTTATAAAATAAGATAAGCGTTCAAATAACTCTCATTGTAATGAAACTTGCATTGATATTATAGAAAAAATAAAAAGTTAAATGAAACGTATTTCAAATTAATCTTTATGGGAATCACAAGACTATGCATATAGATCTAATGTTTGAACAATGTAAAAATATATCTTCAAATTACAAATATATCAGTTAATTTCATTACAAAGTAAAAAATAAATTTTTAAGTATTAAAGTATTCTTGGCCATATGCGACTTAACGTGAAACTGTGGAGTTATTCATAAGGGCGGATTTTAATTCAAACCTGTCAAAGAGAAATTCACAAGAAATGAATGGAATCACTGTTGCATAATTAATTTCTCTATAATCATTTCGATTGTTGCTTGAAATTCTGATCCTATTATGCGAGTGCTGGTAGCTAAACGTGGTTTTGCGTCCCTGCGAATGAGTTGGCTGCGTGGGTGTTTTCTTGTTTTTTTTTTTCCATGTAATAAATTGGAGTCGACTCTATTCCTACAGAAAGTTCTGCACGAAGGCATTCTTCCTTTTAGGTAGATGGACCTCGTGTACTGTGCCATAATCAGTTGAAACAAACCCAACCGAATATGCGAATGTCGTAAGTTTGTTTCTATTTACGCGTGATCTAGAATATCATGACAGCCAAAAAAAAGTATCTTTTAAAATATTTTTAAAATATAGTATTTTTGACTAAAACAATTTAAGAAAACATTTTTCCTTCATACCTTTCAAATCCAAAATACTAAAAACTATAAAGAAAGAGAAATCACTAACTAAGAAAACTATTCTTTTAATCTTGTGTAAGATTACATTCAATTAATTAAAACAGTTTTTGATTTAGAAATCTGATCCCATTATCTAAAAATGAAATTCTATGCAATTTTGCTATGAAAATCCGTTATTGTCAGCAGCTGCAAGATAATCGACAAATCAAACACTTTTTTTCGGGGGGGGGAGGAGAACACAAAAAAGAATCTGAAAATTTACTTAAATTTCAAAAATCCTGCATATGAAAGATAATTTTTTTTGAGTCAAGCCAATGGCATAAAAAATCAAAATTAATGTGATTGGCTAAACAAAGCTTTCTAAGAAAAATTCAACTCTGAATGGGAGCAAAATAACTGAGAGCGTTTTGAATAAGCTCATTTTGAAGCATTTTGTAATGTTCAAAAGAAACCCTGGGAAAAAGCATGAAAGTGTTTCAGTGTCTTAGAAGATATTTCAAGTACTCAGATTGGAATTCCATACAGGATCATTTAAACACTGATAATCTGAATAAGAATTTCGAAGAGAAGGTTTTCAATTAAATTGTGTACCCTTTTTATATTTTGCGTTATTTTATATGCCTTATTTTTTATTTTCTGCTGCTGATTGATCTACTGTCAATTGAAAAGTTCTAGGTTCTTCACTATTTTAATATGCGTATTTTTATCCAAAAGTTTAAAAAATCTAATAACTATTAGGCTAGTAGATATTAATCTAGTAATTGTGAAATACAATTTGTTTGTTAGGATCTGTAATTTTTGCATTTCATACAATCTGTTGAGAATTTTTAGCGTTTGAAATTTCTGCATAATATCTATATACTTACTACTGATAATAAATCCCGCATTGTCGGCAAATCTGTAACAGGATATGTAACAGTATAAGATATTTCTCCCTTCTTAGCATGCCTTCGTGGTGTCCGCTCGGCGCGTAATCGAGAGGTCCGTGGTTTGAGTCCTGGCGAGGGTAATGCTCATCTTTGACGTTTCCTGCTTCCAAAAATACCTAATGTCTCTACAGTGGCGCCCGAACTAAAAGAGGTGGTGGATGATGATTCTCCACCACCAGGATTTGGCGATTGAGTCCCTAATGCCCAGTCGCCCTTTAACCGTTGCTCAGTTTTCATCTCTCCTGCTTTCGAAATAACCTAATGACTCTACAACAGGACCTGCGTGTGTACATGCTATCTTTGTGCAGTAATGGAACTATGTGCAGATACTAAGGAGCCGCAAGAAGATTCTGCAGTCACGAACGTTCATAACTTACCTGGCTGGGAATTGGGCTCGTTCGCATCGGAGCGGTCTTCAATTGAACATTATAGAGATAGGCTGTTGATTGGTTTTTAGGCAGGAGATACAGCTTGACTTACTACAGCTGGTTAGCATAGTTTGTTTAATTATTTACTACTACTTTGGAAAGAATTAGAAATGAAGTTAATCCACTGGTAGGCCGGATGAAAATTATCACTTTATAGATGTATATATCTCATCTGAAATAATTTTGTTTTAAAAGCCATTTCAGACAGATTTGTATCAGTTGCAATGTGTACACATTTGTCCACTTCTTTACCTAAGGATAGCTATGCTTTTAAAAATTATTAATTAAGCATGCATTAAAAATTAATTAAACAACAATATGATTAAGAAGTAAAAAAATATAGAATTTAGTTTTTAAATCGTTTAATTTGTTATATTCATATGCAGTTTACATTTATAGTTTGACAAATTAAATTATATTGCATAACACGGGAAACAGCTGTTAAAGAAGGCGGTTTATCAGCAAAGATAAGTTAGAAATATTTTACAGTTTTATCGCCAATTATCAGAATGGCAGCGTGCTAAGATAGATAAAATTCTGTCACAAGGCTAGAACTATTTCACATTGCTTTGTGTGTCGGTCACAAATACTATGGTAGTTTAGCATAACGTTGACTACAGACTAATTTCTAATGTCAAAAATGTATTAGTCTACAAATCACATGTTCTTAGGTTACACAAATTTCAAAATGCAAATATTATACTTTTTAACTATAGAATTAATAGACATCATCAATATTTACAATCTCAGTTACTTTAGACACTTAAGTTATCGCTACAATTTCTTTCCTCATAATTCTATTCGCAACGAAAAATCGTCTGTCTTTTATTTCCGCCCGCTTCGCTTCGTATTCTGAAAGCCTAGTAAAATGGTTCTAGTGAAGGTGTTAGCTTTTATATAAATTTAATTACCAATTTTTCAACATAAAAATGAAAATGTTCAGTATTAAAACATTGGCAGTGTGACTGCTTTCCAAACATATCATCCTATCAAATAAAATTAATTTTTGCTCATTAATGAAAACACTTTCGGCGAAGTAGAATTCACTCCAATTAATTTTACATTTAAATAATTCATCTTTAGTAGAAGCAAAGTATAAGAATTATTCGACTGGGTTTTTTAATATCGACGAACTTGAGTGGGAAAAAAATCCATATCTCTACTGCTTTCCTTAATTACATTAATCATCGATGAGTTACGTAAAAAAGCATAAGGCATTAAGGATACGAAAATATTAATTAAATTTTTCATTGAAGTACTGTAGAAGATGTTAGTATGAATATTCATATTTTTTTCTCAAGTCCTAGTTTTTAACGTCTTTGAAAATTCAAACTATCATGACTTTAAAATGCAGAAATTCTAATGAAATAATCAGTAGATGCACTGAAATTTCTTTAGCATGTTCTTAGTTATCAGTACAAAGAAAATGAAACGAATTAAAATAAAACGTAAGTAAAGGAAACGGAATGTTCTCATAAAACAGCTCATATATCTAAAACAGATAACCATAAATATCATTGTAATTAAAGAATACCCTTTAAACCATAAATATAGCACAAAGCTTCGTCGGAAAATTTATGGTTTTTGAAAACATTTTTCGGCAAGATAATTTAGATATTGGGAAAGCGGGTTTTCGCCCTTTTGTTTTGCAATTTACTAATTAAAATTCTGATGTTCAGTATATTTTGATATCATTTAATGCTTAGGGTATCAAAAACATGGTATGACCTTAAAATAGTAATAACCAGCGGAAGTACTGATGCCAGTTAAGTTAGATTGAGAATAATGTATGTTAAGTTAGGTTAATTGTAAGATGTGAACAGTCAAAATGACTTCCCGCGAATTTTTGGAATCGCTATGTAACTGAAGTTTAACGTTTGACAATGCTATTTTTATTTCCTTTTAAAACTTCGAAATTTTTTATTAACAAACTTGACTATTTGCAAGCGAGCAGTAGCAATGCTTTTCGAAATAAGGCAGACTTTTATCTCCAGCGTGCGAGACTGTTGTCACTCGTAAAAATGAGGGGGAAAATTATTTTCAGAGATTTTAATTAATATCTCTAATTTTTAGCTATTATTTTTTGAAAAAAACTGGATATCGTCCTTTCACAGAACTTGGAAAAGGATTGCAGAAAGTTTGGTGACGATAACTATAGTAGTGAATGAGGTAAGCGTGAACAAACACACAAACATGTTTATTGAGTCTGTACTGGATGGATTAATGGAATTGTATTGGGTTGACTATTGGAATTTTATTGGGTTGGTTTTTGTGTTCGTATTGCGTTTAGTTTAATGTTTGTTTCGTTCGGCAAGTTATTATATTATTAAGCAAGATCCCTTTGGACGTAATCTAAAATCTGAATCCTTTCAGATTTTTTTATTAAATTTATAAAATATGGCAAATATATTGAAACTGTTATAAAATAGATCTAATGTGAAAAATAAAATACTGTTATTTTATTAATATTTCGGCCGATTAAAGTCGTACGAAGACGGGAATAGCCGAAATGGCTTCCCACGAATTTTTGGAATCGGGAGTAATGTATATAATGTTTGGCAATGCTATTTTTATTTCATCGTAAAACTTAGAAATGTTTTTATTAACAAACTCTAGGATTTGAAAGCGAGCACTGGCAACAGCTTTCGAAATAAAGCAGATTTTCACCTCCAGCTTGCAAGACTGTTGCCACTCGGAAAAATGAGGGCGAAAATAATCGTTTTTCCGAGTTTTCAATTAATATCTCTGATTTTAGCTAATTTTGTTTAGAAAAAAGTGTACGTCGATCTCTTCCACCCAGAAAAGAATTGCATAAAGTTTGGTGACGACAGCTATAGTAGTGAGTGAGTTATTATAGGACAAACCAACAGACTTTTTTCTTTATATGTATAGATAGATATAAGCCAATAGAAAAATCAACCATTTCGAACTTTTAAAATTAAAGTATAACGAATTTTACCTTCGATATTTTAACACTTATTAGGATTCGTAAAAATAAAAAGAAGTTTTTGGAAAAAAGTAAAGGAAAGGAAAGGACTGTGTAAAAATAAAAGGAAAATGGAAACGTTTACATGATAGGCGATCAAACCTAATTATATGCATACAATTCTGTAGTACAAGATACTATAGATTTGTATGCTTATAATTAAGTTTGTTTTTCATACAAATAATAGCGTATCATTAGAAGAATAACAAAGTTGTAAAGATAGTGCTGGAAATAGTTTTATTAGGAATATCTATGACATAAAGGTGAACAAATTATTTTTTATTATCGAAGAATATTAACCCTTTTTCAAAGGGGTTTGAATTTGTTACATTGAGAGGAAGGATTGACATAATATGAAGTTAAACGAAAGATCCTATTTTGTATGAACTGGCAACAGTTGCGTTTTCATCTTGGATCTAAGCGAAGTGAGGATAATATCACTCAAAAAGCTCTCACAGACGCTATAGAAATATAGAAATGAAAGATATGCTTATTTTTCATATTAAAAATAGGAAGGAAATGGAAGAAAAGGCATTGAGTTCATGTTTCCTACTGAGTAGATGATAAAAAATAGTAGAATTTAGTTTTTTAAAAATGTTCGGAACATTTGTAGCAACAAAAATAAAGCTTTAAGCATAAATGTGATTTTGAACTACAAAGCAAGCATGCACTAGTCATATTTATCTTTCCGTTCTTTTTACATGTCTATATTTCATCCGTGAAGAAGTTTCGAAAGCGTAAATGTGATAAAAAATTTTAGAAACGAGGAGGAAAGTCGAAACATTTTGTTCTGTATCAGCATCATGTGCTTCTTACGAAACAAATAAGGAATGAGTGTTAAAAGTTTTCAATATATTCCGCAGGCTTCAGCAAATAAGGAAACGAGCGTACTTGTAAATAGAATTTCGCTTTTCCCATGCAATGCATTTTCGATTCTAGATCATATTTATTACTAAAGTTACTTGACTTTAACATAGCATTTTACACGGAGCTTTCATCCGTAATTTTAGTGCTCTAGAGTTTTAGTATCAAAATTTCTGCGTAGGTTGTCTGCAAAAGAAAAAAAAATCTCGTAGAAAAAAACAAATCTTTTAATTAGTGTTCAGTTTATTGCTGCTTCAGAAGTAAACTATTTAATACTTTTATCCATTCTTAAAGAATGTATTATTACTTTCATTACATGAAAATAGAAAAATCCTGGGAAAATAGAATATGCTGTTATTTTATTCTCGAGAAAATGTTTTTCAAGTTTCTTGCGCAAACGGTGTCATGAAAAAACTGCACATTTGTGTTTAAAATATTTACATCTTTTCTTCATTAAATTACGCTAAATTTTCCCATGACATTAAATAAGCATAGTAAAGAATGGTACAACTTTAATTTTTTTAATAACAAGTATACTATCTAAAAGTATTTTAAAATAGTATGCTTGCTTGTTAATCATTTTCCGATACATTTTGTTTGAGATATTAGAGTTAATTAAATACCTGCTTTATCAGCAAAAGTTTTATTGTTATTTATAAACATAAAAGAAAGGAGTCACTTATGCTGAAATTTTGAAATAATTTCTACGTAATTAAGTAAGTAGTTTTGTTTGTTTTTCTCTATAAAATGAAACTCCATTTTTCGCTTGTTGATTATTTTGGTGGCAGCATTTTTATTTTACTGTCAGTTAATTTTCTCTGATAAGAAAGAATTTTGCATTATTTTCTCCCGATTATAATTTTACGAATAAAGATTTTAAATTTCATCTTTGTAAGTCATAAAGAAATATGTTTCTTTAAAAGTCATTTTGGTTCCCAAGAGATAATTCAAATTCCATGATTAATAACACTATTTCTTGGAAGAATAACAGTTTTTATTGTTTAGAAACAATAGTTATTGCTAGTTACGAAATCATAGAGATTTCTGTACGAAGCAAGATTAATAGGAAGAAATTAAAATTTTATTGAAACAAAAAACAACCTATTATTAGAAGTAGAACAAATTAAATAGTTAGTAATTAGTAGTAGAGGCTGGGGAAGAGATAAAGCATAAGGCACAGAATATTACAGAAAATCACTCGCAGAACAAAGCTCAAATACAATTGCACGATTCCAAGCTGCCTAATGGAACTACTGAAATAATGGCTTCCACGGATCAAATGATACAGTATTTGTTGGAATGCCCCGAATGTTTGGAAATTTGAGAGAAAATCGCTCCTAAGGCTTGGAATATACGCTGACTCTCACAATCGTATCGATTAAACAGAAATACGCTGCAAAATTATAGCATAAAATGCACCAAATAAACATTCCCGTAAATATATATTCCGTCTATAAGTATTCCCGTTCAAGAAACTCTTGAGTGGGCGGGGGGCTATATGCAAAAGCGTTTCTGGGTAAAAGTTGACATACGCGTTGTTAAACGTTTTTGGCTGAGGGTCAGAATCAACCAAAATGTGTGTATTAAGATATTTCGGTCGCAGTTATTTTAATTTTAAAACTATATTTCTTGGTGAATAATAAATTAAATTTTATTGAGAAAATAATCACAGTTACTTTACACTTTAACTTTGTAGGGATTTATATTTATTTTAACTAATTCGTTAAGTTTAATTTTATGCTTACTTTTCTATAAGCCTTCATTTCACCTAATTGTGAATGCCATAATATTTAAATTTGGTAGCGGGCGTGAAGTAATGCAAATTCTACCTTGAGGAGAAAAGGTTTAAATACTGAGTTCTAGAAGGGAAGTTAGAGAGAGAACACTGTACTTTGTGTAGCGTGAGCTTCTGTTTTGAATTTATTGCTGGTTAACGTGGCGTAACAGCTATTACTTTGCTGCCACTAGATTTTCGAGGCTGTTTTAGAAAACAGGATTATCTGAAACCTGTAGAGAAATTCTACTGCTTGTTATTATCTTCGAATTTTTAGTTTAGTTCTTGTTATTTGAGTTACCGCCCGAGTGAAGCGTAGTGTCGTCAAGTCGATGCATTGTGAATTTTAAAAGAGTTTAAAAAAGGTTCTTTTTCACCTTCTCCTGTGTGGTTTCTACACATATTTCAGTTGTTCCATTAGAACTTAGACCAGAGGGTCTCACAACTTATTAGTTAGTAACGTACTTATTTAAATAATTATTACGATAATTACAATTGCTTTAAAATTTAAAGGTAAAAATAAAAATTCTTATTCTAATTATTATGGAAACAAACATAACTAAATGAACTTTTTTTTTCTTTCTGATATCAGTGGCTTCCCTGATCCTGAGCTTGTGACGTCAGTTTAGTCAAATCTGCATTACAATTAGCAGTCTTAAGAATAATTCAAGCATCTGAATTTTCAGTAACTAAAGCTATTTCTGTTCGTATTTAAAATAAATTTCACCGTGAAAATATTTGCTTGTATTTATAAGTTGAATCTGATGTGAACAAAATGGAAAAGCTAATTTTTTAATGCATCGGTGCTATCAAATTTATCAATTTCTCCTTGAAATTATGCTGCAATTATACTGCAACTTCGTAATCAAACAAAACTGTTATTGTTTTTACTTATTTTAGGTTTATTCTTTTATGTATGTGCTCTTTTCATATTTATATTTCATAATTTAATTTTACATATTAAACTTTATTTTCAGAATTCAAATGCGTCACTCGCAATTATGAAATGCGTCAATCGGTGATCTGATGGGCCATAAGTAGCCGAAGCTTGAGTTACATATTTTACATATATTTCATTACATATATTTCCCCTTTCTTCAAAACAAAACTAGTATTCACATAAATTTCAATCATTTCCAAAATTACCAAATTTGCTTCAAAAAGAGAAATATTTTTAAGAACAGTATACTAAGCGATGTCAAGGTTACATCTAAAGTCAAATAGAGTTGTGGATTTTATCACTGAATTAATCAAAAGGTTTCCTACTTTTAACAAAAAATTTTGAAATCACTTAAAATCCTCAAGAAACATCTACTGTGAAATTTCCTTTTTTGTTGCTTCACAGTTTCAAGATTCACGAATTTTTAATTTATATATGTCTCAGATAATGTAGCAAAATTTTAAAAACACATAAAAGGCTTTTGATTAGTTGTTGTTCACATTAAGAAGATTTTTGGAAATTTGATTAAAGTTTTAATTTGAAAATGTTAAGTCGTTAACAAATATCTGAAATTAAGCATATTCGGAATTTTATTTCTTCTCCATAGTCTTCTGATCACATTATTTTTCAAAACATCATTTAAATAATAAAAAATTTCTTGCTTATTAATGCTATTTTTTCTTTGAGTTGTATCATAGTGATATATGGAATTTTATCAAAAATGAGTTATCAAGAAGGCTTTTTTTTAAGTTAGAAAACCGTTTTCATTTAGTCAAAAGTTATTTTTATTTAGACTGGGGAATTTGAGGAACAATTAAAGAGAAATTATTCTTTGAGTATTATTTATTACGTTATCAGGTATTTTCTCCCTCCTTCCAGTACGCCTTCGTGGTGTAATGTAGCACACTCGAAGCGTATTCGAGAGGTCAGTTCGAGTTCTAGGTTCGAGGTGCGAGAGCATTGCTCATTTTTCACGTTTCCAACCAAAATACTTAATGTCACTACAGTGGCGACCGAGCTAAAAAAGATGGTGGATGATGATTCTACACCACCAGGATTAAACAACTAGGTCCCTTAATCACCAGTTGCCCCCCAAAAAGCTCTAATGACTCTATAACTTCTAAATAGAAATTTTATAATTGATAAAAAAATGTTTTATAAACTCATCACTTGTATCACATTTTTTGATAATCTTGACATTAGAAAAGATTTTCCACAGGTTTTGGACTATTGAGTTACTTTGCGTTATACTTCAGTGCTTTTATCATCCACGCAATTTCGCAAATATTGTCATTTCTCAAAAACAAGATATGTTTTCAATACTGTCGCACATATGTCCCATTTTTTCTGACTGCTACCTCTGAGCAAAGAATTAGATCTTCATTTTATCCTTCAAACTCAATAAATGCATTACTGATTTACAGACTGAGTGATCTAGAAAAAAATAAAAGCTTATCTCAATAATTTAAATCTTTATTTTAATGAGGTATCCAACTTGGTGTAGTTAAAAAAGCGGAATTTATAACATATCCGAAATCACATGAAAAATTTTGTGAACGTTTGCTACAATACTGCATCTAATATTTTCTATATCCATAAATTACCTACCTAGGTACATAATTGTTTCATTTTTAAACTTAAGTTTAAAAAAGAAGTAATGAAAAACTTTAGCAGTAATGAAAAACTGGTTTTTAAACTTAAATTTGAAAAAGAAGTCCTTAACTTTATTTAAACTTAAGTTTATTTATATGTTAGTGATTTAGCAGGTTCACGTACAATATTTGGCCAAATGTTCCAGATTATCATGTTGAAAATTCTTCCCTAGATTGCATTTTAATATTCCATTTAAAACGAAAGAAAAGGTCAAAAAATATTTTCTTCTATAAAAAGCATACTACCAATAGCTGGTATAATAATTATTTACACAGATGTAATCTATTTTGGATTCATAAACCAAACACCTTGCCCTTTAGTGATCTTGATATATTCCTCTTCCAAAAAAAAATTATACAACGTAGGGAACGCTTTCGGTGCATTTAAATTAATATCTAGAAATTATTGAAAATATTTTGCACTAATCTACATGTTTTGAAAACGAAATTATCGATTTTTCATTACTTGCCCTTTTAAAATTAATAATTCAATTAACTGACAAGAAATGATAAAAAGATAACCTATTATTTTATTTTTTATGACGCTTACTTAAAAAGCAAGGAAAGCACTCTGGAATACAAAATCGAATTACTAAGATTATCTAACGTTTAAGATCGCAGTTAGGTAAGCTGAAGTTCGGAACATAAAGCCGCTTCTGCTTCATTTAGAAAACGGTTGAGGAGTTTTATGTCTGGAGCAGGTACAAGTATATTATTTGATTAAATGAGGGAATGTAATTATATACAGCTACCACGTGTAAAAATTAAAATACCGCCTTTTTGGTTTTATTTTCCATTTATTGTATATCCTCTTCATTCTGATCTGGTCGGTGTTTCGCAAAGTGGTTTCTGAAACACTTTATCAGCTTTTATTATACTTACAAAAGTGTTTTTTGTAGCTTTGTTAATAAAGATGGAAATTAATAGTCATATTTGCTTTTATATGTCTCAATGAAACTTTTGTGCGTCAAATACTCTTTCTAAGTCCACCCAGTGTTTGGTGTCGCAATAAAAATTCAACTCTCAGACCCTGCACTATTAGCTTTACTAAAGAGTAGAATAACGTCTTTTGTTTATCTGTATGGGTAAAAATTGGGCAAAAAAGAAGAAACACTGCAAAAGCTGAAAGGTTGTCGGCTATTATAAAGCAATCAAAAATTATGTTTACCCTTTCTCAATTACATTCGCTCTAATGCTGTGTTTTCTATACTCTCTACGCAACTTTTCTAACTTATGTATCAGAATTATCGAAGACTATTTTACCATTTCATATGCGTTTTGTGTTTCGTCAAAAAGAGTTTTCAAGAAACTCAAAACATTACATTAGTAATCAACAGAAAGTTATAAAGCCTCAACTTTCATATGGTCAGTTGATACATCTGTTGCCTTTCAGATAAAAAATTACATGATTGGAGATGATGGAAAAATGATCTGTAAAAAGATTGTTTCGAAGATGTGATGAGAAGTTTAAGTTGGACTTTTGTGCCACGAATTCTGAAATAAATAAGAGAGAAATACTTGGGCTTAGTAAATATTTTCATTTTTCTGACATTTCGCATCCAATGGAAAATTTACACTAGTAAATATTTTTTTCTAACTTTTCTTAGCGAAAAAAGCAAAAGCGAAATAAGTACTCAACTTCTGCTTTATGATCTCATTAAAGTACACGGTTAGTTTTGAGAATTTAAGTTATAATGAAAGATGCTTTCGAATGACTACTAAGAACTGCTCGGTAGAGGAAATAAAAAGATGAGACTAAGCAGTCAAAAAGGGTTTCAAATTCTAAGCCTTCACATCGGTCACAACAGAAGATAAACCTCGACCATCGTTACTGATGTAAGTTAGCAGTAGAAGCTTTAGATATAGAGAGCTAATCCTAGTCTCCTGCACCTAATTTACGACAATTTAGCCTACGAACCTCATCATTATAACCTCCATTCTGGGGCTTTCGGCGTGCTCATTATCTTTCCTTTTGGAAGATGAAAGTGTAACTGCATATGCGGTATTTCTGATAATATGGGGATTGCGCTCCTGACAATAATCTTTTTTTTGCCATGCTAACATTATTTCAGAATTTAAATGAAATTTCTAATCACTTTATTTACATGTATATTTTTTCTGTTAGTTTTAGGGCGGTGGAGACGTCTTCCTGCAAATGTTAATAATAGCTATTTTTTCGCCGCCCAGACGGTATAGTGGTTAGGGGAGCCTACTGCTGTTCCAAAGGGCTCGGTTTCAAATCCGGTAGAAGGCATAGATGTTTGTAAATATATAGTTTTTTGTGGCATGGGAGCACTCTAAATATATGGCGAGCTGAAAATACTCTTGTGTGGTTCGGTGATAGGAGAGACGGATGGAAGACCATCAGACCACACTCCGTTGTGCTTTGTCTCAAACCTGGAGTGGAAGTAGAAGAGCAAACTCCTTCAGGCTCTGTCAACCATTCTTTCATGAAATACATAGACAAGACAACAACTATTTCTTCGTTTTTACACCATCTTCCATCTGAAAATTATTTTAGAGAAACACTCTGCCTTCAAATAATCAGGTTGATTGGAAACTAATGACTGACTGAGGCAAACAATTTCAAAACGAAAAAAGTTGTTCCAACAGTTTTATTATTAAAGTAGTAGCCAACAATTTCTATGACTTCGGCGCATTTGTCAAGAAACATTTCAGTTCTTTTTTGTGCCAATGTGATAATCCAGAGAATTATCTATTATTCCTGGCAAAATTTTATCTGCCAGAAAAGCGGCAAGAGCCTTGAACACTAGTGGTTCGGCCCAGGCTCTAATCCCAGGGAACGGGCTAGCTACATGGAGGTTTTACGAATTTTCTAACGTATAAGCGAATATGATCCAGTTTCCCTTAAAAAGGCCTTTCACGAAGACATCTCTTCTCTTGGGCGATGACTTTCGTGTGCTTTCAATAATAATTATAATCAAAATAACACTAAACCTTTTTTAGGGTGGAAGAGTAATGTGGCTTTCCTCAAGCTGTTCTTCATTTATTACATAATTTCTATTTCTGTTTACCCAGGAACATTTGCCAACAAGAAAAGGCCACAGAGACCAAAAACGGCTATTAAGTGGAAGTTTTATGCAGATGCTTATGAATATTCCACTATTAAATTTTTTATTCACCTTGGTAGTATGTGATTTAGCGTTATGTGGCTGAAAGATAAAAGCAGATCTACCAATAGGTTGGTTGGTGGTTAAGGCCCGTTTTATATTATTTCACCTATGAAAACAGATGCCTAAATCAATGCTATATTATTGTAAAGCATTTCAAATAAAACATGACTTTTATATTCTACTATGTGCACAGCAACATCGCTGAACGGAATTCTGGGAGTTTTTTTAGGATTTATTTTCTATTTGACGTAACCACATTCTTTTTAGAATAAGATCAGAGTACAAAACCTTTTTCTCTTTTCGTAAGCAATACCTTTATATTTTCTTTGAGAACAAGGAATTTCAAATTATTATTTTGCTGATGGTTTCAAGCCCATGCTCATGTAGAAACTATGCAGCAGTACAGAAAACTTGCTGTTGTGACTTATCTCACTTGTCTGACTGTGACATCAGAACAAGCTCACGAAACTCATCGTGACTAGAAGTGCAAGACTGCGCCTGTCGTTGGTAAGAACCTTGCGCACCATACAGGTGACAGTATGACTTTGCTCAGTTCCGCCGGAATTTCGATAGAGAGCACCCCAGATTAGCGAGTACGGAGTGACGAGAGGATCTCATACCCCTCTTCCCCTCCACTAACTTCTCGAGAGGAATTTCAGCTCGCCGCATATTTAGAGTTCCCCCATGCCGTATAGGCACCATACAGAAATGTATCATTTTAAACGGTCTTTTGTTATTCCCTATGCACAAACCCCTCCCTAGTGAAATAAAAAATTTCCTAAGCGGATTTGACAATACTAGTACACCTTTGGTTCATCTTCTACCTCTTGGTCACACACTTCTAAGTCTCGTCTACAGAATTAAAATTTCAATTTCAGAATATCTTAACACTTTCGGCACTGTCTTTCATTGAAAGCTCTTAAGTATATCAAAAAATACTTTTATTGGATTTTGCTGCATTTAATACATGTGATGATATGCAGAATATGCGGATTATCACATGAGATCTATAAAAATAGGGTACTGTTCTGTTAGAAATGTATACATGTATGCCTGTGTGTATGTATATACACACATATATTCGTACTAACATATATACATGCATGCATAAACACATCCATACATTCATACACACATACATTTCATTATCCGGTCCTGATAACTGAACAATACCAAAAAAAGTAATTAAAAATTAATTCAATGACATCAAAAAAAGGGGGAGGGAATGAGCATGATACGTTAATTACAAAAATTTTAAAATTTTGGATCGAAGGATAACTTAAGTATACGTCTAAGCATTTGAATTTTTGACAAAATTTCAAAGTCAAAATCCTGCAATACGTTTTGACGACTCTAACAGTTTTTTTCCCATCTCATTGTCGTAGAGATGAAAGGTAATATCGAATTTCAGGAAATCCTCTTTTGTAGTCATGAAAAATAGGACGAGAGAATTGGTTTCCCTTTTGAATTCTTGAGTATGAGATGAAAATCTGTTTATACATCGCTTTTAAGTAGATTTTGAAATTTTACAGGATACAAAAGTAAGGAATTTTGAACTGCCGTTCAGAAGAACTATTTACACTATCTTACGCACGAAACGTGACTTTTCGTACTCATATGAAATCGCTTTATGTCTTAATATTGTTCCGACTGAAGTTTTAATTTCTTAAATATATCCAAAAATACTTTATGTTCAAGTGTTTTGTACTAGCAGTCGATGTATAAAGTGTTAAAGTTTACCTAAGGCACAAAATTATTTCAAACTTAATCCCTCTTTTTTAGTTTGGTCTAAAAATAATTAAGTCTATAGTTTGTATGAGAAAAAATACACAAATTACATATATTAATTCTAGCTACAGAACCATGGAAAGGCTCACAAACGGCCGAAAGTCAAAATCGCTGAACACTCGTAATTCCAACCTGGATTCGATTCGCGAACGGGCTGTCTGCATGGACGTTTTCGTGGTTTTCCCCATCTGCAACTTGTATGCGAGCCAGCTTCCGTTACAGAGTCCTCCACGAAGTCATCCCTGCCCTTAGGCAGATAGCATTAGTGTGATTTGTCATAGTATACTAATGGTCGGATCATGAATGTCTTTTTAAGAAATGAGAAAGAAAAAATTCACAATTTATTTTAACTAATAATAATACACTGCAAAATAAATAGCTTCGCATACAGCTTAATTTTTATTAGCATTTAATTTCGTGTTTGAGTTTACCTCTTACTTCAGATGGAGGGGGCTTCTGATCGTTCGATTTTGCATGACACTTTCCATAGAGAAACATGAAGCAATTTTACGTGCTTTCATAAAAGTATGTGGCCTGTCAGTTATGTTGGGATTTCTGAGCGGTGTATTTTGTTTGTTAAGTTTATTAGTGCAGTTACAATTAAAAGTCCCTTCAAATGAGTATTTTTATCAAGGAAATCAGTTATATAGTTCGACTGTCTCAAACGCAACCCTGGCTGGCATTCTGCCAAAACACACAGACTCGTCCAAAAGGGGCGTTATTAGTTGTTGCGACATGAAAGGTCAGTCTCCTCTTGAAAGTGAGAATTTATATAATCGAGGGAAAGAAAGTCCCCCATTCTTCAGCCTATTTTGAGAATAATTCGGTCCGAATGGCGCATGCGTGGTTG
Source organism: Stegodyphus mimosarum (assembly GCA_000611955.2). Lineage (NCBI taxonomy): Eukaryota > Metazoa > Arthropoda > Arachnida > Araneae > Eresidae > Stegodyphus > Stegodyphus mimosarum. The sequence continues at coordinate 304,442 of KK116952.1, forward strand.
CGCTGATGGTTACGGATGGGGTGGTCAAACTATACCTATGCGCACCTTCTCATGAACTCAGGTTGTAGCACTAATGATGCATTTTGATCTAAAAAGGATAGGCAGCAGTTATCCCGTAGGAACACACTTAATTTCCACCCACTCCAAACGTCACTATTTCTTCACTAGAGGTGGGAAGTGCTCATATATATAGAATACGAACTCAGTATGCTCATATATACAGGATACTCATTTTCACAGACAATGATAGTTTCTCTCCGTTCACATTTTCTAAATGTAAAAATGAAGAAGCAGGTAGAAGGTTTCTGTTAATTTGTCAGGCTACATCAACGCACAAAATGTCTCTACAATGGCGCCCGAACTAAACACGGTGTTGGATGATGATTTTCCTCCACCAGGATTTGGCGATTGGGTTCCCTAATTCCCAATTGTCCTTTAAAGGTAGGAGTATATAAGGTATTCTCCCTGCTTCTTAGCATGCCTTCGTGGTTTAATGGCTAACGCACTCGGCGCGTATTCGAGAGGTTAGAGTCCCGACGAGGGCATTGTTCCTTTTTCACTACTCCTGCTTCAAAATACCTAATGGCTCTACACTCTAACTGCTGATTTTTCTTTATTTTAATCTATTATTTTTTTCCTTTTGTGCCTTAATTGCTTCTACTCTCTGCACTCTTTTCCTCAATTCTATTAATGCTCTCAACACCGAATCCTCTGCTTGGTGACACCTCTAAGAGTAGAAAGATCTCTTCTGTTAGCGTTGTGCGCATAAGGTAGTTTTAATATGTAATTGTAATATGATTTTAGGTGTCAAATTATTAGGTTATTTTTTATAAGATCCCTTCCCGTAAAGTAACCCGAATAACCAATCCAATTGCCAATAGGATGGGTTAACCTCGAGAGCACAATTAAAGAGAATATCTTTATTCCTTACATATTGATGTTATATTCGGGAAGAAACGTAAGAAAATATTATAATTAATATTTCATTTTTTGATAAAAAATATCAATGATTCCTTTTACTAAAAAAATTAGCTTTTTACTGTAATACATTCAACGGTTATGCGGAATACAATACCAAAAATGTTTCGAAAGATATAGTAAATGATAAAATATATTTTTAAGTAGCATTATAGAATTTCATACATTATATTTAAACGAACAGTCTTTCGCAGAGCGATGTTAAAATGGTTAATTATAAGAAGCTGCTGCGTTGAAAGTTATATAAAAATATTATAAATAGCTAAAAGCCATGAATCGGAATTAGTAGTAAATAACAAAGCAGGAAACACATAATATATTTCGTAAACTTCAATATTTTGACTGAAACTCTTTTCGTGTAACTTCTCCTTCGAAGTTAATATTGATATGGTAGGACTATTAGGGACCCAGGGAATATATCTAGTTGTGTGACTTTACGATCTTTGGGATAATATTCTTCATTTATGTTATCTTCAATAAAAAATATTATTCATTCACATATATGGCAGAAAATTTATCTGAAATGAGCATTCAAATAGTTTAATTTTATTGGTGTCTACATGATACAAGTTAAATAAGTCAATAATGGCACTAATTATTGATCTTTAGAATTCAAATTTGAAGAGAAACACTCCAGTATAAAATTCAAAGTTACGCAAATTAGCGAACTTCGACTGGCATTAATTTTGTATAGAACCTTATGGATATTTGAGGGAAATTAGATATAGGTCTTTCTTTACCAGAAGCAACTGCTTCTGAAAAAGAATTTAAGTACATTATTAGATGATTAGACAATTTTATTAATTTCCAACAAAAATGAATTATAAAAAATTAAGTTTTGAAATTTTAAAATATTCAAACGTTTTAAACTCAACATTTTTTACAGCGCAAAAATTGTAAACATATATAATCAAATAGGTATAAAATTAACTGTAATACGTACTATGCTGTTACAATAATTTCGTTGCAACTTTGCACTGCTGATATTACTAATATTGACTAATACTGACTAATGTGAGTAAACTATCACTAACACTATAGATGTCACAAGATGGGCATTTATTTTGAAAATTCGTCTAGTGAGCGATGTTATAAACCGCGAGTTTTGGCAGCTCTCAGTTATTTTTCATTTAGTGTAGAATGATACAGATAGTAACATAGTACATATAGTCTAAATTCTTCTAATTATTCTGGAATTACCTCAAAGAAAAACAAAGAAAAATCATTGTATCATTGTTAAATTTTTCAGGGAGTAAATATATCCTCAATCCCATTATAAATATCAAATAGTTTGCCAAAAAATTATGAAGATCGTATTGATTTAATAATGCACACGTTAGGCAACTGCGAAGCATTCGCATTGATGTCATTTACTTTGCTTCTGTAATGCTATCATATTGCTGCTGTTTTGTTATCGATATAGCAATATTTGTATTTTTAATAAGATAAAATGTTTTGCTTTACCATCTTCTCATTTTAGTTTTGAATGTTAGAAAATATGTAATACCTATTAAGACTGTATTGGCATACTAGTAAGACTGTATTGGCATACTGATAGACTGACGACTCACCTTGTAATAAACGACCTAAATCGAGGAATACTCGAGTAGTACAATACACTTCCTTTCCTTTTTTTTTTTGACTTTCTTGTGAATTTGATTTATTTTTTAATTTTTTTTTCTCAAACGCAATACATTTTCTTCATTTTATTTTATCGCAAGAAACAGATTTTAAGGTAAAATATATGTTGATTTGTTGTTTGTATTGTCAGTAGGAAATTATTAATATTGGAATTATCGGGGAGGTAAACATTATGCACGGATTTCTAACTCCACGTTTACTGTTGCCACAACCCCTACCGTAATTAGGGCCAACATTTCTCTCTCTCGTTATTTACTATTCCTTCATAAATATGAAACTGTTCGTCAAAATTGTAAACTGTTTGCCAAAATTGTTGGTTTACGTAAATTATGTGTATAAATAAGTGTATGCATATGTTACCGTCAAAGCCAGAAGTCCGGCCTTTTCGTATATTGACTGAAAGGTGAGGCAAAAGCCCGGTTGTTAGAAATGACTAATGGTTTCATCACTCATACATCTGCTTCATTATGAGTACTTATATTTATCATATTTGTGTAGTATATTTCTATAACAACAATGGATTGAGCTTTACATGCAGTTGCAATCTCGATAATAATACATGAATTAATTAAGAGGTCAATTTCTTTGGAATATTAACATTGAATACTTTTATTTGCTGGAGATATTACGATTAGGATATTAGATTTACTACTGGAGACGCTACTATTACGATATGAGATATTTCAAGCAGAATAATGTTATAATAAATTTAAATTTAGTTGCTGTTGCGAATAAAATTGAATAAAAATGGAAATATTATAAAAATGATATGCATATAATTAAAAAAGGTATTTATATTAATTATTCATAAAGGTTAATGCGTTTTTAAAGAAATGTATGACATCATGGAAGAGAGTAAATGTATTCTACGTTTGCTGATTTCTTCAGAATAGGATAATATTACCAGACATTTTTTTAATGTGTTTCCCATTATACCTTTTGGATTTATTCGTTGCGTTCTTCCATAACCTGTCTCAAGTCTTCTTCTGATGGAATTAATAATCAGGATGAAGTTGGCGTACTTGTAAATAAGAAACCAACATTTGACATGAAAATCAAAATTACAAGATTCTAGGATAATTTGAATACATTGCGAGAAAAGGAAAATAATAGCTCGACTTTCCTCAATGAGATAGCACAGTTTTATAGAGAAGGTAAATTAAGCCAAACCAAATCTTAAAAAAAGAAAGCATTGACTATCATGTTCTAGGAAAATATGATGTTATTGAAATTGACATGAAAGGAAATCAGTGTACCTTTAACAGGTGCAGGTAGACGTGTGCAGGACAACAAAATTTCACAATCGGTCGTGCAGATATAGTCTCGCTGCTCCATTCGTGCAGTTCCGTCTCAGTTTGATGAAAAACACCAAGGGGGCGGTCCCAAGTGTATCCTTCACCTCTTTTCCTACTAACAACACCTCGAAAAAACTTTCGAGTTGTGCCTTTATTTTAAATTTCCGTTGCCGAACCGACACTCTATGCTTACAGACATTCATGCTTTCTCTGGTATTCGAACTTAGGCTCACTGGTACAGCAGTCAGCATCGCTAAGCGTTATGCCGGCTGGGCCACGAGTGTTAGTAACAGAAGATAGTGGCTTGATATTATACATCTGAAAATTGCATACGGAGGTCGTAGATGAATGCAAAAAGATCTAAAAACTAAGAACAAGTATTTCGTCAAGTCATCATGTTCCGTTTCTGCTTATGCAAGCAATTTCAGGTAAAATTGTACTATTCAAAGAAAGGTCTGATTTCTATACCTATGATATTTAAAAAATGTAACTGGAGATTCCAGGTAGACGTAGTAGATCTACAAAGTAATCCTAACGGCGTGTACACATTTATATAGAATTAGAAGGATCATTTAACTAAATTTGCATCGTTGCGACGTCTGAAAAGCAGAAGGGCGAAGTTACTTACCAGTTACTGGCTATCAACATAAGTGTAAGTGCTCCAAGTATGCTTCAATCATATAAACGAAGAGAGCCGTCTTACAAATTAGCTCAAAAATTGTGGCCTCAATTGAAGCATGCCAAAGTTCCATCGAACCTACCAATCAGAATGTTCAGAACATGATCCCATGAATAGAGACAAATGGATCAGAACATTGAGACTCTGATTTATTCAACTTATAGAAAACGATCTTTTCGGCAGTCATATTCAGCAGTCGCAATATGAGGCCATGTTTAGGTGCAAAGCAAATGTAGGTCCGAATACCAAAAATTGCCTCAGAGATTGTCATGACAACAAAATCAGAGAGGAAGACCTTGAGGATGTTGAACAAGAAATGTAAAACGCTATAAACGCAGTTACTGCTCCTCAAATTAAATCGCTATTGTGACAGCGAAAGTATCGGAAAAATCAGACTGGTTGCCTAACCGTAACAATGAGAAAGCATTCTATATAGTGTGCAAAAAATATTAATAATTGAGTCCATTTATGTAGATTCGGCGACAAACATTTCCATGCAGTTTGCGCAATAAATAGTGAAGTAGACGAAGAGTATAGAATGGAAAATACTTGTAGCTTATGTTATAATAAACAAGAAATCAAGTAAAAAGAGGTCACCTGTTGAAGGCAGTTTGCAAGCAAGTGTTATAATGCTTAAGAATTCTTAAGCAACATTCGCACCAACAAAAGATGGGATATAATGTGTGCGTCTCTAGCCTTAATGTTGGCAGAGGTTAAGATGATAAAAGGAGCGGTCTTGCAATTGTAGTGTATGTCGAAGCCACTTTGCTTAACCAGGAAAGAGAACTACTGTCATCAAACAATAGTATTCCAAAATCGTGTTTTCCATCCTGAACGAGAAGTCGTTTACACTGGCAAGTCGTTAAGTTGCCGACCTGGCGGAAAACGAAAGAAAGCTGGTTCGTTGCCTCAATTCGCTGATGACGATGTAGCAAAAGATGTAAATTTCTTATTTCATTTTTGTCTTTGGCATGTTTTGGCCTGCTTTATCTCGCAGTCTGCCACTATGTTTCTCGTGTTTGGGTTTTGAGTATGGTTTATTCCGAACTGAAAAATGGGATTAAATTTAAGAGTATTAATTTATTTTGCATTATATATAAAAATGTAAAATATAGTAAAATAAAATTGTGCATATATATATATATGCACAGTTATATTCTTATTTGTAGGTACACCGTATATATATATATACGGTGTATCAGAACAGCGGTGACAAAATTTCAAGAGAGATAGAGTACACATAGACGATGGGAAATCATATGGCAATATATTGTCGGAAAATCTTTTCTGGCGCGGTAGTGATGACACAAAAGTCCAGAAAGAAAGAACACAAATGGGGTGTGGAAACATGTTTATCATTTGGAGTACAACAAAAATAAAGGAAAAACAACATAAAGAGACAATGGTCATCATCAAAAAAGTTTTCGAAATTACGACGCGGACCATGAGGCAGGAATCGCATGCATCTTCCATTCGTGATGCAGATCTTCCATGCGCAAGAGAAGTGAGGCCTGCATCATGGTCCGAAGTAATAATTTCAAACATCTTCTTTAATGACGATCGTTGTTTGTTTTTATTCTTATTTGTAGGTTTCTGCTGTGCTAAACGTAATAAAACGTGTTTTGTCCTTCATTTTCTGGGTCTTGTGTTGTCATTACTAC
>KK116952.1:310874-342508 GCA_000611955.2 Stegodyphus mimosarum
ATGCATACTGAAAGTTTAATATTGAGATATATGATATAGTTTGTAGAGGTATTAGGTTATTTCGAAGCAGAAGACATGAAAAATGAGCAACGCCTTCGCCGGGAATTGAACCACGGACCTCTCGGTTACGCATCGAGCGTGCTGACCACTACACCACGAAGGCATGCCAAGAAAGCGGGAGAAATACCTTATAAGTTTAATACTGACAAAAATCGTACCTAAAGAAAATGTAGACTTACTACAAGTAACAGAAGTTTTGAAACAAATCTGGTTTTTAAAATTTTCTGCATTCAGTTTGATAGCATTAAATGCCGGACTCGGATTAAAATCACACTTAGGAGCAAAATACTAATATTTTTAAAACGCAAATTAGATTTTATTGAACAGATATACAACTTAAATTATAAGTAATTTTCTCAGGTGTGTGCAGCAGTTCCATATATATAACGTCATACACAAACTTCCCACCAAGCTGTTTTATGCAGATGAAACATTTTTTCCATAATAAAATAAATTCTGATGTAGCATTCGAGAAGAAATTTAATAGTATATTTAAAAAAAGCACGTTAAATGATGTTAATTGGGAAACGTACGACATTCAAGAGCAAGAATTGGCATAATATAATTACGCCAATTTCCGTTATCATAATTATGGACTTTTATCGTAATTAACTAGATGTACATATAATAAGATTATAATAATTATCTTATGGCCATTTCATCGAAAGTTTATGTCAAAGGTAATTTATTAAAGAAGTTAACAAATGTTAGAACATATTCTGTCACACACAATGCAGTCATTTTCCATATATTTAAAAAAAAGTATGCTTGTGCTTTTTATCGATTTATAATATAATTCCTCTAAAACTAAACATCGAAATCCAGCTGAACACCGTCATTTTTTATTTTTTTTTACTAACATTTTTAGTTTCGCTGCTCCTGTAATTTTGTTTCTTCTTTCAAGAGGAAAAATCTTTTATTCTTAAAATTCAAACGAAAACTTTTCTCTTTGATCCTTTTCTGAAGCTTTCTAAGATCAAACATTTTTCGTTTCCTAGGTATTGTAATATTCCATTACGGTCATAAACACCACAACGGTATGTGTTTCTTTTAAGGAAATATATCAAAGAAAAAAAAGTCAGACCCATTACATAGTACTTATAAATATTCAAATAAGTATACATTATTAAAGTAGTCTTAAATCTAAGATGAAAGGTAAAATAAACAAATCACTGAAAAAGCATAATTTTTTGGAGTAAAAACATAAATTCAGTGCTTATGTAATTAATATGTTTTGCCTCTGTGTCCAGCATTTGAAGGAAGTCGGTGAATTCTATTATTTTTCACATATCAGAAATCAGCGATAAATACGTTCGCTTATCAGACTGTTTCTTTTCAAATAACTTCATTATGTGCGTTTACTTAGTAATAAAAAATTTAACCTAGGCACACGAGATACAAAATCTAATTTTTGAAAAAATTATTAATATTATCTATATAATGAACAAAAACGTCCACTACATATAATTCCCATAGCACTTGCGCATGAGGTTAATAATTGTTAATTTATTATTTCGTTTGAGCATTTGTCAGCAAGCAACATTTCAATTTTGTTCTAAAAATAACTTTATCTGATATAATGAAAAAAATTATTGGTGATTAAAAAGTACTAAGTAAGAAAATTTATCTCTTTTTAGATTCTATTGGATTGCACTGAGTTATATTATAACACAGCATGTCTATCTGTCTAAGAATCCTTTCTGGAGGTTGCTTTAAGGAAAATACAGTCGAGATCATCTTACCACATGTGGAAATTACAAAAATGTTCACGCAGTTAGTTCATTCGCCCAGATATGAGCCGGTGACATACTATCTGTTTCCACCGGTGATGTACATACAAAAATGTCTTTTGTTACAGTAGATTAGCTTACAACTCTGCTGTAAAAATTGTATAAGAGAAAAAAGTGCAATACGTATTACATAAGTCTCAGTTATGTAAATATACACAGTCCAGTCACATTAATGTGACCACCACATACTTTCCATGTCAGAGTTAAATAACCAATCACAGAAGGCAGGTGGCAGCACAGTGCAGTTGAGCGTATATAAAGGGTGTGTGAGGGCTTCGGAAAACATTTCAATCGTTGGCGTAATGCAGAAACGAAGCGATTTATCCGACTTCCAAAAGGGCATGATCATTGGCTTTCGGGCCAAGGGTGGAAGCATTTCCGAAACGGCTGAGTTTGTGAACTGTTCGCGTGCCGCCGTGGTAAAAGTGTACCGTGCATGGCAAAATGGGACTGTCCAAAATCAGCGACGTGGCAAATGTGGTGCACCACGGGCCATAGATGACAGAGGCGAACGACGGTTGCGGAGATGCGTTCGGGCAGATAGACGGGCTACCGTTGAGCAACTGACCACCAAAATGAACCAAGGGGCTACCAAAAGTGTCTCCCAAAGTACTATTCAGCGAACATTGCTGCGTCTGGGCCTCCGAAGCAGACGCCTGGTTCGTGCACCTATGCTGACTGCTGTTCATCGACGGCGAAGGCTAGAATTTGCACGCCAGTACAGCAGCTGGACGTCCACTGAGTGGCGACAGGTTGCGTTTTCGGATGAATCGCGTTTTATGCTCCATCGGACAGATGGACGTTGGCGTATAAGGCGTGAAACCTCTGAAAGGAACCACCCTGCAACCATTGCCGGAACGGTCCAAGCTGGAGGCGGGAGCATTATGGTCTGGGGAATGTTTTCCTGGCATTCTCTAGGTTCACTGATCATTGTGGAAGGCACAATGGATCAATACAAGTACGCATCTGTCCTTGCGGACCATGTTCACCCCTACATGCGCATTGTTTTTCCTCAGGATGATGGCATCTTCCAGCAGGACAATGCGAGGTGCCATACAGCTGCCAGTGTACGTGCGTGGTTCGAAGAGCACCAGGATGAGTTTACCGTCCTCCCCTGGCCAGCAAACTCACCTGACTTAAACCCAATCGAGCATCTGTGGGACCATCTCGATCGAGTTGTTCGCGCCATGGATCCTCAACCGCGTAATCTAGCGCAGCTGGCCACGGCATTAGAGTCGGCATGGCTCAACATCCCAGAGAACACCTTCAGGGACCTATGTGACTCTCTTCCTGCACGTCTCGCAGCAGTCCGCTCTGCGAAAGGGGGTTATTCTGGCTTTTGACAGATGGTCACATTAATGTGACTGGACTGTGTAGTAAGAGAGCGCTAAATTCATTCTTTTCATTCCACAAAAGGTAAAATGTTATTAGAAACTGCATTGTACTAAAAGTGTAAGCTTTAGCGTAAAGATAGTTTTTAATAGTCAGTATACTATAACTAAATATTTAATAAAATAACTGATTTTATCATAATAAAACTTATTTATTTTATTAGACATTGACTTATGTGTGTTTGAAAATTAAACGCAGGAGATATAACTAAATCATAATTAAAATAATAAATAATTTTCTCTTTGATTGGAAAAAACTCACACATTTTAGTTTTTTAAGTATAATTTTTGCTCAAAGAGGTAAAATTCTATCTTTATTAATAAGTGCATATGTTTTAGAATTTAAAGTCAGCCTATTTGATATTGAATGCTATTTACTTTTAATAATTAATTAAATTAAAATATTATACGTTTGATAATTAAGTTTTTAACTTTTTAATTTTTAACTGAACTTTATTAAAGAAAAAAATATAGCGTGAATATCCTCAAATAAGACGATAGTTGAATCACAAAAAATGAATCAAAATTCGGCTAGACAAAAAAAAATACAACAAATCACTCACCAATGTATTTAAAATTCTGCAAAATCCTCACATAGATCATACAAAGCAAAAGTTCCCTCTTCCATATATTACTTTTTGCCACTCATAATCCAGTATTTCATTGTTCATGTATGTGATCTTCGAATGAGAGACGTCTAAAGATTGTAGTATCGAATTTAAAACACCCGCTGTAACAGCAATCTTTTTATAGTTCGTGCTAAGCGATTTTAGTGTTCTCAATTACATGACGTCGAAACATATACCACACTAACAAACTGCGTTGATGTTATAGAGCACCTGGTCGTTTTTGCCACACATTTTCCATCGAAGGTTTCACCATTCTCGTCACGTTTCATGCATACCTTTCCATGAAAACGTAAGAAAATACTTAGTGCGAATTTTATTTTAGGAGACGTTTTGCTCTTGAAAATGACCATGCGCTTTAGCTTTATTCCAGCTGCCGTGCATGCATGTTAATATTACTGTAAAACTGGTATTTTGATGGCCTGTACTTCTGACTTGAACAGTTCTTACAGCCTTTTTTCCCACGACTCTATTTTCATCTAATCGAAGTTTATTGGTGTTTCATCCATATTTTCAATGTTAGATAATAGGAAGTCGTATTTTTACTTCATATTAATATATGAAGTAAAAAATTCGTGACTTTATGGTCAAGATCTTGTGGTAATTTCTGCGCATTTTTTTCTCTTCTATTACCAGATTTTGTTTCTGTGCATGAAACGATAGCATCAAGGTACTATTGTTTTAAATTCTTTGCCTTGTTCTGGATTGGCATGTGCCCATTTTAATGCATAAAACCTAATCATCCTTTTTGAAACAACTAAGCAGTTCTGCCTCTGTTCTTGTCGACAACATAACAACCTCTATTCTCAAAATAAAAATTTCTGCATTAGGATTTCTAACTTGAAGCTTGCTTTGTATTTCATTCTTCGCCTTGCTTGGAGGAATAGGCCCACACTCTACAAATTTCAAGCTGATTGCACTTATAGTACATTGTCTGAATATACGACGCAACCTACAACGAAACTTGTTATAGGTACATGTTGAGTTCCTGATTAGGCCCATGCTTCCTCATTAGGTTCTTGATTAGGCAGTGTTTCCAGATGCAAAAGTAAAATTTTTATAGATAATAATCGCTGATAGCTGATCTAAATTAAATTCATAGGTTGTGGATAGTTTTGGATTTGTCTTATAGGGCAGACATATGCTAAAATTATAAAACTTTGAAGAAAATTTATACCTCGTCTTATCTGCGAACGATAAATGTTAAAGATTATAATATTTAATTTTAATTAAAAAATTGTATATAAAGAAGATTAAAAAGAAGATTGTCTGGAGATCATAAAACATGTTTTCAACAAATATTTAGTAATTTTGGTCTGGTAGCTCTTAGTCCTTGTGTATGAATCTTGTTAATTACTCGTTAATATGCACTTTTAATCCTAAACAATAAAAGAAATGTTGCAAATGTAATATCAGGAAATATTATCCATAATATTTGATTTATACACAGCACAAAATTGTTTATATATTACAACGCGGACTGCAGATTTGTCTTTACAAACGAATGTGCATCAAAAATATTGTTTTATGAAAATATGGTCAAAGTTTACCCACAATTTTAAAGTGAAAGGAATTTTGTCTTTCTTCATTAATACCTCAGCCTAAGCTCTGACGCTGATTCCGATTGAGGAAATCTTTCTCCTGCAAGCTCTTGAAGCAATGATGTCACCAACAAACAATGTAATGATTCACGAGAAGGGGATGAACACACTGCTTCAATCGAATAAGTCCAATCGACAAGCGACAAGTTTCTATATGGTCCAGAAAATGGGTTTCAAGGAATTAGATAAACTAAACTGGTTCAAATAAATAACACAAACTAGAATAAACTACACAAAAAATTCATCTTATCTTGCACTTTCTCCCTCTTAAGTTTTTTTTGGAAAAAACTAATCTACACTGTTACACTGTGCGGGAAAAATACGGGACAGTTCTATATCTCCCGTTCTACTGGGCCTACTGACGAAATTCAAATTGCGTTTTTCATGTCTCGAAAGCTCGACTTAGGATGTATATTATATTTATGTATAGCATTGTCCTAACACAGGTATTTTGACACAAAATCGGACTTTTTCTGAAATAACATGCCAATTTTTTCCTTCAATTCTACGACTCAAATCATGCTTATATATAAAATTTCGTATCGTAAATTGTGGTGATAAATTTATGAAGAAATTTAAAAATTTATCTTGGCACATATTTTTAAGTTTGCGCCAACAATAATTCACTTAAAGAACTTCTTAATTTATAATAACCTATTTTCCTTTCCTTTTTTCCAGTGCACAGGAGCGGTAAAAAAATTCATCGTTCATAGTTTCAAATAATTTTAACAAAGTGCATAAACCACATTTGGCGCTATTATCGCTTATAACGAATATGTCAGATTTCGAAACGAAATTCACGTATATTTTAGGAAATTTCAAATAAAAAGTAATTTTTGTATGTATGCTTAGAAATATATCTACTTCATGATGATGGTAAAAATTTTATAGGTTATAATTCAAAATTTATTTCGGAAAATTTATAAAAAATTTTTAAAAATAAATCATAAGAAACGGACAAATTTTATTTGAAATAAACCTAAATTTCGAAATGTGAAAGGAAGAATAAAAAAAGTTTAATAAAAAAAGAGATATTAATAATAAGAGATATACCAAATTCAATTAACATTGAGGAGCTAATACTTTTAGAGCTAATTGTTTAAAAACTATTCGAGCGATTTTTACAAAACTTGGCAATCTGGCATAATTTGAGTCATATAATCGAAATATGGAAAACAATTAACATGTGATTTCAGAAAAAGTCCGATTTTGTATCAAAATACCTACACTACAACAATTCTATATATAAATCTAATACTATATATATAGTCTAATTCTATATATATAATCCTAACTCGCGTTTTCGAGACATGAAAAACCCAAGTTGAATTTCGTCAATCGGCCCAATAGAACGGAAAATGTAGAACTATCCCCCTTTCTTTCCGCAGTGTATACTCCTTCGTAGAACTAACAGTCAGAAAAACAAGTGTTAGGTTTCTTTACACATTTTGCAAATATTTTCCTATCTAAGTTTATTCAAGGAAATTTCATTTAATCATATACTATCAACTGGATTGTTTTTTGTGTAGTTCGACTTAAAATGCATCAGAGTTCTTCGGATGGTAATCTTTCTGCAAAATTAACTTCTAAAACTGCTCGGTTACCTGCCTACTTTGTATTTAAGCTCTCAGTTTTTAAAGTTTGTATGAATTTGATTCTGTTAGATTGGGAGTGAGGTGCAGTTCAGGATATAATTATATTTAACCGATTCAAAAAATAATCTAATGTTGTTAATTATGATCAAAGTTTTGATAGTATTGATTATATTTCAATGGCGAAGCTTCATAAACAAAAAACGTAAAGAAATTCAAGTTCTGATACTGTGAGAAGGACATCTCTCTAAAACAGAACTTGACATATTCTTTTTTATTTCCCTCTAGCAAATTCTAAATCAATTGGCTGCAATACGCGAGCTGGATTAAGAATTTTTTACGTTTTGGAAAACTGCGAGGAACTTCGCAGAGGTGAAGCAAAAAAGTAAAATGTAACCTTTTCCCCAAAGTGTAAACCCATTTAATGGGATTTGGGTTTTATTTACAGTTCTGACTTTCATATTCAAATCAGCTGTATCATGAAACGTTATGTAAAAGAGGGAAAGTGGAAATATCCAAATTAAATTAGAGAATTAGTAGAATTTGTAAATTAAAGTTAATTATTTTGTTTTATATACTTCTTGCTTTGCATATTCCTAAATTATTGCACACACACACACACACATATATATATAAATAAACTAACAAGTACCATATTGTTGTCTCATTCATATAAAGCAAATTAAGATTTTAAATTATGTGAATTCATTTGCAAACAAAATAAAATGATAAATTATTGCGGTGAACTAATTTGCAATATCATTCAAATTCAAAAAGCATAAGTAAATAAAGTGCAAGCGTGCAAATACATGAAAAAATACAATATAATTCAAAATTTTTCATCTTAAAAACTTTTTTAAAAACTTAATTTAATTTATATAAAGTGAATAATTGTTGAGCAGGCGGGATACAGATCTTTTAGAAGGGAAGTTGTCACCACACAAAACTCTTCGATCACTCAATTCGTGTTTCGTCATCCATATAGCCATGGTTAAGAATTACACAAAACCAGAAGTAGTGAAATGTTTAAATGAGAAATTCAATAGTTAAGGAATTTTCGAGAAATTTAGAAAGCAAATCCACTATAGGAAACAAAATTATTAATTAAAAGTACATAGACAAAATAATCCCAAACCTATATAGGTACTTCTCGGACACCAATTATGCCTGCAAACCAAAGTAAACTGAAAAAAAACTAATTCTAAAATCATAAAAATTGCAAGCATAATAAATGAAAAATATAAAATAAATACAATTTAAATTAATAAAAAAGGCAAGTAAATAGCTAGTTTCGATTTAACTTACTATATTCTTATATATACCTACGCATACACATACCACTTACAAAACTCTGAAGAAGGAATGATGTTCAAGAAGGAATTTACTGAATTAAACCAATTCTTCATGACTATAAGGTTTTTAGAACAATCTTAGGCAGACGATGCAAAACATGATAGCCCATTTTTTTTTCAAATAATAATTCTGTCTTAAGCAGAAGAGCGTTATTTAGTTTATTTAATCAATTATGGCAAAGAATGTCACGAATTTTTGCCTATAAGAAGGTACGTCTATGTAAAAGACTTCTTAAGAGGGGTGTGCTCGCATTGATGTTACATGTAGAGAAAACCACGAAAACCGAAAGTTTACCAGATTGCGAACCCGAACACAACTATCATGGCTCAGTGACCATATTCCATCGTTTACATGAAATTTGTAACTCGTTTATTGAGGGAATATTTTTAGAATTCCTCCACCAATTGTGAATGCAAAACATGGAATGCTTTGTTTTTAATTAAGTATTTTACTAATCTGAAACTTTTTATCGCTTTTATCTAGAATGCTTACGGGAAAAAATTATTTCATAGAATCATCATAATAATCACATATTATTTCACAGAGCTGAAATGGTTTTAATAGGAAACTTCCTTTAAGAAATCTTGCAGTTGGGATTAATACGTAAGAAACTAAAATTTGCGTCAAAGGAATTTCCGTAAATTGTCTGTCTTCCTCAAATTCCCTCCTTTAAATCTGAATAATAATATTTAGAATATTACGTAGCTTTAAACCTTAAAGTTATTGCAACATTTGAGGGTAACTTAAACAACTCCTTTAATCACTATACATCTTAATTATGAGCAAAACGGATTAGGTGTGATATTAAACAATCTATGTTTGACGAGAATTTCGTGACTTTGAATATTCATGAACTAAATTAAGGAAAAGGAATTTCGGTAAACTAACTCTGTTTTCCAAATATGGAAATATACTGCTCAATTTTCATCTCGTTGACATTTTTCTCTGTTAGTATTCAGTATCAAACGAAACAGAAAATACAGGAAGTGTCGATAATATTAACTTTAAGTTAAATAAATTTAAGGGGGTGTAAAATCCATTTTTTTAAACTTTATTGAATAAGCAAGATTAGTAAACTTTAGAAAGAAGATTCTATTGAATATGATTACACAGGAATGCAACTGCAAAATTTATTTATTTCCCTGCGCTTCTGACTAAAATTAAGTATTTTAATTTAGCCCTTCGAGATAATCATTTTAAGTATTGTTCAGCTCATAGAAAACTCATACATAAAAGTTGTCGCGCTCTAATTAGTACATCACGTAAAACAATACATTTTACTACATTTGAATTTGACTAGTTTTTAATTTTGTGATTTTAACTACATCATTGTTTCCTATTTCGGGCAGTTTCTGTCTGATGCAGCAACCAAAATGCTAAAGTTAAAAGCAACAAGTGTTTTTTAAACTTGTGTGATATATTTAAAATTTATAACAGTTGTTTTAATTTAGTGAACATTTTCTATCTTATCTCGTTTCAACCTACAACTCCCTACCATAATGAGCTTTTAGAATCGCCTTAAATGAAAATGAGGAAGAGATAGTGTTAAAGGAAAGTTCAACTGACTACAAGAGAGAAAGTTAGGAATCCCGAGCAACGCGCGTGTGTTTTTGGGCTACGTCTCTCTAAGATGTTGTTAGGCTCGTCCGTATTATAATGTGCCTTGTGATAGTTCCCCGGCTAGTTTAGATTAAAGACCAACTACGTTAGAATTGTGTTAGCTTCGGCTAAATCTCTTAGTTAGTTCTTATTTTCATTTTCATTTTCATTTGAATGTAGGAATACTGCGGGCTTCCAGTTACGCAAGCCTTCTCATGAGCACTGGCTGGTATGGACAGTTAGAGTTCTAGAAAATAGATTAGAATTGAACAAACGTGAACATATCATGAGCTACTGCACAACAGCCCGTATGAATGTTACGCATTCACGCCATTAGCTCTGCATCTATCCATCTGTAAGATGCTAACCATTGCATTCTACTTTGTAGCTCTTATTCTTTCTGCAGCCCAGCATATTTTGTTGGTTTAGTACACGTAGTATTATTATACCCATTCTGTAAAGCAATTTTAAATATATACTTGTAAGGTTATACGATCGTAAAATTTGCCTTAAAATTTAAATGCACACTTTGATGTCAAGTGTAGGCTTTAAATGATTTGAACTTAAAATGAATGTTAGCATTACTATATTTACATTTAATTCTACTTTTATCTAGATGCATATCATTGTCTACAATACTGTGCTTCCACCTTAACTCTGATTAATTGTAAAACAACAATACTGTGATTAATTGTAAAAGAACTCCATTGACTCTTCAAGAGCCTTGTATGCTCATGTCCTTTCACTCTTGATTTCAATTAGATCTTAACTTTAATGTGCATTTTGTGTAACCCACAAGTATATCGGGAATTGAATTTTGCATTTATATTGTCTACAACAGTGTGCATTTATATTATTTTTTACCTATATATGAAGACAACTAACTATAGCATCGCTCTTTTCAGCCCAGAATATTTTGCATATTTAGTGTACGTAGTACTACTATTCCCATTCTGTATAGCAATTTTGTTATATACTTGTAAGGTAAACAGATGTAATATTTGGCTTAAAATATAATTGTACACTTGAGGTGAATAGTAGGTTTTAAATGATTGAAGTATGTTTTAAATGATTCGAACATATGCCTTATTAATGAATGTTAACATGTTTATATTTACATTTAACTGTATTTTATCAAGATGTATATCATTGTCTACAAGTAATGTGCCTTCATCTTATGTAATAGAACACTATGATTAATAGTAATACAAACCACAATGATGTTTCTACATTGAAAACATGTTCTTTCTTCAAGAGCCTTGTATGCTCACGTCAATTCACTAGTGGTACCATCTCATTCTTAACTTTAACATGTATTTTATGTAACCCAGAAGTGTATCGGGAATTGAAATGTGCATTTTTATTGTCTACGGTAATGTGCATTTTTATTGTCTACAATAATGTCCATTTATATTACATAGCCCGTACCCTGTCTCCACTTTATGCATTGCATTACTCTGTTTATTAGCAGTACAACACCTTAATAATGTCTCTTTGCTGAACAATTTTACTTCTTGAAGAGCCTTGTTTGCTCCTGTTTTTATTATTGTTATTGTTTATTAGTAACACTGTCTATACTGTCCTCCCAGCCCCTGGCTGGGGTTTGGCCTGAAGTAGATCAACTCCGATGAGTAGGTGGAAATCCCGTACGGAGAATAACCTTGGTCGGGAGCCTGCTCAGCGGCGAGTAGTAGTAGTAGTAGTAGTACGAATAGTACGAGTAGTAGTAGTAGTACGAATAGTACGAGTAGTAGTAGTAGTAGTAGTACGAATAGTACGAGTAGTAGTAGTAGTAGTAGTAGTAGTAGTAGTAGTAGTACGAGTAGTAGTAGTTAGTTCTTATTTTCTTACTTTTAAGGCCAAATGGAGGCTTTGCTGAAAGCCCGAAGAAAGGAGCCGAAAGTTAATCGTATTTTCAGAGAATGAAAGATTATTAACCCTTCTTGAGGTTCAAGCTTTCTGTTCTTTGAACTAAGTGATATTCTCTTAACAGTTCACTAGGTTTATCGACACTTCATTTAGCAGGATAAAAGTGAGGAAATCTATAAACTGAAGCGAATATAAGTCATAGAAACGCAATTTATAAATTTTAATTAGTTACAATATTCAGAAATGTCGTGAAATGTTCAATTGTATAAGCAATACATTGCTGTATTTTGGCGGATAAAAGGGTTTAGTTCGCTTGGATTGATAATTTTCAGATTTTGAAATTTGCTAAATCATGTAAATTGCTGATGCTGTAAAGAAGACTGAAAAGATTAGCAATGAAGTCATTATTTCAAATACTGTAGAAGCATTTACAAATTTTTATGTGTTTCTAAATGAGTGCAGTTCGGTATAAATATACTTTGATTTGACATGCATTAAAGAAAAAAATCTGATGCGTACACCAGATGACGTTCCTATACGGAAGATTATATGCATTTTACGTTTCATTTAAACTTATTGGATTGAATTAAATCTACTTCGTCGATAGCGCACAAACCACAATAGAATAAATGCACTCTTTAAAATTCACCATATTTGTTTACCATAGCGACACTCTGGCGCGAGGTTCACTTAATAGCGTTACATCTCATTCATTTTATAGCTCAGATTGCACAAAAATTAAGTATATCATCTGAAGAATTATCTAATCGTTGCCACATGTACTAGTCATGTACTAAAATAAATCTAAAACGGTGTGTAAAAGAAATTAAACAAACAAACAGCAACAACAAAAAAAGAAATAATTTTTCACAGACGATTGAGTATTTCTCATTCAATTAATGCAGCTCTTACTTCGCGACAAAGCAAAAATACATAAAAACTCAAAACATCTATATTAAAAATTACAAGTAAATCTTAAACACTTATTTTTTCGATGAAATTCCAGAATGGAGTAAGCATGACTTAATTCGTAGTAATAAAAGAAGGCCTTGAAGCTTAGTTTCTCTAGATTGGCAAAAAATCCACTATTCTTCTAAGTTTCAAATGTAAACTGCTTTTGTAACCATATTTAGGCTTAGCCGCAATTAAACTTTTAAATTGTTGATAATTCTACAAATATTTCATGCAGATTTACTAAAGCATAAAAATCTTAACCGGAAGATAAGAACAACATAATTCAATCATTGTTAAAGAAAAAATGCACAACTTACCAAAATATAAGAATAAAAAAATCTGAGCTCACTGAACTGAGGAACATACTGGTTATACAGGGTGTTTATAAAGTCCCGAACTCATTTTGATGTTTAATAACTCATAAAAGAATGAAGATATAAACAAACTTATGGCATTTATTGATGGAATAACTTATATATTTTCCTTTTCAGGTTTGAATATCTTTACTTTTGTAAGTATCTTCTGCGCGTATGGTTCATTTCAGGTAATTTCATTTTCCAGTCTAAATATTTGTACTTTTCTAAATATCGTCTGCTTATTAATTGCATTTTTCTCTCTTTTGTTTTTGGCAACTATTGCCTATTATTATAGGCCTAGGAGGATGGCCTTTGCAACAGATATGCTAAGGAGGATAGAAGATAATGCTGAATTTCTGAAGCGTATAATATTCTCCAACGAAGCATCCTTTCATCTTTCTGGCATTGTTAATCGCCATAATGTGCGCATATGGTGATCTGAAAACTCCCATGAATACCGTGAGGCAGAAAGGGATTCCCCAAAAGTTAATGTGTGGTGTGGACTAATGCACGACCGAGTCATTGGGCCTTTCTTTTTTACAGAAAAGACGGTCTCATCAGTCGTATAGTTAGACATGTTGGAAAACTTGGTATTTCCACAACTAGAAGAGCTTCAGCCAATGTCGTTTTGCAACAAGATGGTGCACCACCTTATTGGGGTACCATCCTTCGTAGTTCTTTGAATGACCATTTTACAAGAAGATGGATTGGGCGAGAAGGTCCAATTCCTTGACCACCCAGATCACCTGATATAACGCCGCTGGACTTTTTTCTTTGGGGATTTGTAAAGGACAACGTTTACAGGAGGAGAGTGTCGAACATAGATGGCCTAAAAGCCAGAATTACAACCGCAATAGCCTCTGTGGATGACGACATGCTTGCCGGTACCTGTTGTGAAATTGAATATCGATGTGATATTCTCCTTGCGACGAAGGCGGCACACGTGGAAGTTTATTGACAAGGTTCATGAAACGTTTTGAGTCTATCCAACCATTTATGTTATTAATTTTAATCTATCTTTATTATTTTATGAGTTATTAAACATCAAAATTGGTTCGGGAGTTTATAAACACCCTGTATATATATATTTGTTTATTTATTTACATACTTTTGATGTGGCCAGTTGCAAACAAAAAGGAAGGTGCACAGCTACAGCAGTCCTATATACAAAATTTCAATGTTCTGAGGCTACTCGTTTTTGAGATATGTACGTATGTACAGATGCCACGAAAAACTAATCTCTTCAGAATCAGTTTTAAATCAATTTTATAATTTTTTGGGGAAAACGAGTGAATTATTCTGTCCTTACGTAGGGATGTCACGTAAAAACATCGTTAAATTACATTCGATAACGGTCAAAATGCATATTTTCGTTGAAATGTGATTTCCGAAATTTTTCGCGATTACAATACTTCCTTTTTACTTCGTACAAAGAAGTAAAAAGAGATATGTAAGTTTTAAATGCAACCCAAAACGGGAGTTTCTATAGTATAATTCCGTACTAGAATATGCATTTGCAGAACAGATGAGTTTCCTCTGCTACAGTTTTTAAATTTAATCCATATTTATGCTCTAAAATGTTTTATGCTTAATCAGGAATAATCCTTCACCATCAATAACGTTGATATCGTGAAACTGATCTGCCATGCGTTAAAAGAAATCATAGAGCAGATGTCACGGAAATCGACGGGGGATGTGATTGCTTAGACGTTCATAGTTGTTTGGCTGTCTAGCATATACAGAACATTTCTTATGGCTCTCATGTAATTCTGAATGCACAATAAAATGAAGTGTGTGAGTGCTATGGAGAAGCAGGTTGTCGAATTTTCATGTACAGGCAACAATTAATTGGAATGTGCAGTAGGAGGGCTGTTAATACTCGCTTAAGATATGCTGTTGTGACATAGGAATTGAAGACGCACAAACATATATGTCCATTACAATGGAACACATGGGGAACCTTTTAAGTAACTAATTAATCGAAGTTATGGTATACGGCCTTAAATAATAAGATTTATATATTCATTAATTTATTTTTATACTAGATTTTATAGAGATTTTCTTGATATTCCTATAAACGTATTCTCGAAGTTATAAATGTTTTTTTGCATCAAATGAATGAAATAAAAGTTTTGAATAAAATTAATTGGAAACTAATTTTGTAGAGACATTAGGTTATTACGAAGCAGGAGAAGTGAAAAATAAGCAAAGCCTTCGCCGGGAATCGAACCACGGACCTCTCGGTTGTGCGTCGAGCATGCAGACCACTACACCACGAAGGCGGGAGAAATACCTTATATACTCCCCCTTTTAAAGGGCGACTGGGGTTTCGAGGACCCAATCGCCAAATCCCGGTGGTGGAGAACCACCACCTTTTTAGTTAGGACGCCAGTGTAGTGACATTAGCTATTTTTGGAGCAGGAGAGCTTAAAAATAATCAACGCCTTCGCCGGGAATCGAACCACGGACCTCTCAGTTACGCGTCGAGCATGCAGACCACTACTCCATGAAGGCATGCGAAGACGGCTGGAGAAATACCTTATAATTTTACTTTATTTCTAGCTAGAATAAAGAAATAGTAATCTTTTTTTATTTCAATATTACAGAAATTCATTGTAAACTGAAATACATATTTCTAAAAATCCATTACGCAAGAATATTTTCTTGATTATTATAATACAGTAATCGAGTCATACTTGCTAAAGTGCCATACAAATACGAAAAAAAAAATACGATGATTTTGAATATATGATTTCAAAATAAATCATTTGCTCTAATGGAACCGAGGTAGCAATGTAAAGTTTTGCATTTAAATCATATTTCATATTTGATATAAGATTTCTGTCTTTGTTTATGACAGTAAATGGTAAAATAAATAGGAAAATTTCAGAATTCGAGATTTAAATAGCAGCTAATGTTTCACCCGGAAATATGGAAATTACTTATTCTGAATGATAAACAGAAGTGTGTTTTTCTTAACTGACAGGAAGGAAAACAAAGATATAATCAACGCTTTTGTTTTGAAACTCTTGAAATAAACTGCACTGTATTATCCCGTTAAAACACACGTGATTTTGAAAATACAGTGATATTTTATTTTAGTCATATAATATTAAAGTTTCGCTGATTTGGTTAAAATATTTAATAACAATGTTAGTACTCACTGCTCTGAAAATTAAACCATATTTAACGATGCAAAATTAACATTTTTAGCAATGATAGCATTAAAAATGCTTATAAATGTCCAATTCGAGTTTAAGATGGTACAATAAATTTCATTTCTAATTTGTTTATGCAAAATTAGCAAAAATAATATAGAAAGTACTGCTTTTACTATAATGTTTGTAAGTGCATTTAGTTATTATCTTTCCTTTATATGTTATTAAAATAAAATTGGAATGACAGAAACATCTCCCTTCTCGCAAGTCTTAAATAAATTTTAATTATTCTAAATTTAATGAAAATAAAGTATAAAAGTAATAAGATAATAAATCAGGTTAAAAAATCAAAACAACTAATTTACAGAAAACGGATGTAAGAATTGTACACAGTTTTATACATTAGCCTGAAGTATATTTATTCCCTTATTGCACCTTATGGTAAATGGAAATCATGAAAACTGCTTTTTCATAACTGAACTTCTAAAAAAAGATTACAAATGACTAATTGTTAAAACTTATTTTAATTTTAGCAATTCTTTATTTCCCAAAGTTTCTGTAATTTATATGTGAGAGTTCAAATGAACTTATCTGTCATAACTAAAATAACTTAACTATCTTGAAAACTGTCATTGCCACAAAACGCATTAAAATTTTATACTAGACAAAGTGTTTTTTATGATAATTTCTGGTTAAATTCAACAGCATTGTTCTTAAAAATAAAAAAAAAAATCGAATGATCGAAAATTTGAATTAACGATACTTATCGCAAATTACTCCTTAAACATATGATATTTCTACATAAACATGCATGTAAAGAAATTTTTATGATTTAATTTGTGTTTATTAATGAAGAAAATTACTTCGATGCATAAGAAAAGTAAAAATAATGAAATTCGTTACTATAACCTTACTTTTTTAAAATTAGTTACACAACAACCTTGAGTTTGGAGTAGATTTATGTCAAGAACTCAACCGATTTCGAAGGCTAACAGGTACAAGTCCCTCTTCATCAGGAGCAAAAAACCTGAAAGAACTGAAAGCAACGGGCGTAACGGTCTATTTATACCCCGCAGCATAGCGAAATGGGAATGGAAAATAATAAATAACAAGAATGGCTAAAATGGAAGCACGGTAAGATTATTAATGTTACATCTTGTCGAGCTTCTATTTTAGCCTTCTGCCAGTTATAATATTGCACGGATTTTTCAGAAGCTCAATTTTCATGTCGTTTTTTCGCTTCTCAATAAAATCCATGGTTCGACTCCTAAAGATTCCACAACTAACATTAATTATTGCATTTACGCATTGAAGTATTTACGCATTTGAAAGCAGTTACGTTTTATCTAAGTAAATTTGAGAATTATTTTCAGTTAATAGCTTTTGATTCTGATTGGCTGAATTGAATTCTCAGTAAAATTGAAAATTCTTTTCAATCAATAGCTTTTTTATTTTGATAGATTGAATATAATTCTCAGCTATTATTAGGTTTCAAAGGCTTTCTTAATGTTCATTTTATTTGTTTGCTCATGTTGTCAAAAGAAATTTCATACAGTATTTTTATTTCTTTGAAATTCAATTTTACTTAAAGATCTAAAGAGCAAGATGTTGCTTATTGGCAAGCAGATACAACTCCTAGAGAACTTTCCAGAGGATAGGGTAAATTATTCCGAGAGAAACAGGCAAATGACGTAGAAACAGATGACTAATGGTGATATGCTAAATTTACTGTAATATAAAGCTTAACAAATTTATGAGTCAGAGATGATGTCTTAAATAAATGAGCAGATATTTTGAATAGAAAACTGGCTGATTCATTCATTAAACCAGTGCATGTAAGGCTAGCTGCCTAAAGCCAGCTTATGTATTCGGGGTGACATAAAAGAAGAGACTGGCCTATATTTACATTGCACATGGGGAAAATGACTAGGAATATAGAAAATCAACTGGTTTGATAAATTATGATTTACACTAAAAATTCTTTATAATGAAACCAAGTTCTTTATGCCCATTTAATGGCAAATGACATGCCGAATGAACATTCTCACTAATAAAAAGAAGAAAAAAAATCTGATGTGTACACCACGGACTTTCTTACGGAATATTAAATCATACGAATTTTTTTTCCTGCATTTCATTTAAACTTACTTCCTCGAATTTCATTACAGATATATTTCTCATTCAAATAACTCGGTTCTCACTTTGCGGCAAGGCAAAAATACATAAAAACTCAAAATATTTTCATTAAAAATTGAAAGATATAGGAAAGACATAACGCAATTAAAACAGTACAGTTAAAACAATTGAAACACAATTTTTATAATTAAAATTACACTTTTTTGCAAGAACAAGCAATTAAACTAGCAGGCAAGAAGACAGATTTTTTGTTGCACAAAACTAAAAGTTTCCTTGCGTTCCCAATTGGCAAAAACACGCCGAAGTTGCACAAAGACTTAATTCACTATTTTGCAAAGTTTCTAATGTAAACAAATATGGCTGCTATGTTAAAACAAATTACGCTTAGCTGCGCTTAAACAAATTTTAAAATGTTGATAATTCTGCAATTATTGCATGGAGATTAACTAAAGGCATGAAACCTTTAACCGGAATAAAAATAACATATTCTTTAATTTTTTAAATAAAAAAATGCACAATTGACCAACGTATAAGAATAAAAAAAACTAAGCTTATTAAGCCGAGTAACAAAGTGTATATATAGTGCCTGTATATATATGTATACTTTTGGTCCGGCCGACTGCAATCAAAATAGAAGGTGTACAACTACATGTTATAGTAGTCCAATATACAAAATTTTGAATTTTCTGAGGCTACTCGGTTTTGAGATACGCGAGATACGTACATACGTACGTTTGTACACAAGCCACGAAAAAATCTCTTATGATTCAATTTCAAATCAGCTTTATAATTCGTTTGGTGGAAAAGAGTCCTTTATTCTATCCTTACGTACTGATGTCACGCAAAATTGCAGTTAAATTGCATTCCATAGCGGTCAAAATGGATATTTTCGTTGCAATATGATACCCGGCATTTTTCCTGATTATAATACTTCTTTTACTAGAAGGAAATCATGGTTGGGGAATAAAATAAATTTCCCGCAAAGAAATTATTTTTTTGTCTAACCAACGCAGTTCGCAGATTTTAAATCCATTTCAGCATCCATGAAAAATATTATTTCTTTCAAAAACTTTACCTAAATTCTTTTCCTGTTTGACGGAGACATTACTCTTACATTTAAAGCAATAATTTAAACAACTTCAGCCTCTAGGGTACCACTATTCCATTTTCTCTCTTAAACACACAATTTTTGTGTTTACTTCATAATACCAGATTCAAAATACCTAGTAATAAATAAATTTGTTCCATTCGTTTTCTTCTTAGAGTATATAATATTCATGCCCGAAATTTAAAAATTTTATTTATATTATATTTTTAGAAAAAAGCTTGAGAGTATTTTAAATAAAATATAGCCTGAGAATGTAAAAATATGCTCGCCTTTTCGGTCTAGCATTTTATATTAACTTTTGATTCTCATAAAATTTTAAGGCAGTATTTTAAAAACAAAAGGGTATTTGGATGCTACAATTCATTGCAATTTAAAATTTTTTTAGAATTGAAAAATGTGTGAAAACTGACAATGAATTGAAAATTGAATAGAATTGAAAATGTGTGAAAACTGTGTAGAATTGAAAAAATCCAAAAGGCTATTTAGATGCTATAATTCATTGTAATTTTTAAATTTTTTTTTAGAATTGAAAAATATATCTTGGACAGAAATTAGTAGCTCTTTATACGTCAGGTTGAGTGTCATTAATGTTGAGGAAAAAGATGAAATGTTTTGACGTAGGAAAATTCATTACGAAGAAATAAACATTGCCGTTGCTGTGCCATGCAGCTAATTTTCTTTCACAAAACGTGAAATAAATTAAAAGTAGAAATATTCTTATATTGCCTGAAGCGTTGTTAAAAGACTATATTGTTTTATTCAAACTCGTATCAACACATTATCCATGCTATTTCTCACTTCGTTTTCCCTGCTTAAGAAAATAAAATACAAATTTTTACGTGGAAAAATTCTGTTTTAACTATGATAAGCCATGAAAATAATTTATTAACAATTTATTTATTTAACAAAGGAGCGTTAGCAGAGAAGGGCTATTACTCTTAAAGCTAGATTTTGCGTTGAATCGTTATAAAAATCTGAATCACGTTAAATGTATGTATGTTCCTTGGACTGTGATAAAGAAAATGGTACGTAGAGCCATCAGAGTTTGAATAACATAACTCTCCACCGAATAATGGACATCTGGAATTTGTTTTGTTATATATTTCATAGTTTTTCATGAAGAATTTTTTATTAACAAATCCAACGATTACGAAGATAGGAATGGCAACACTGTAAGAAAAAAAACATTTTTATCTCCAGCGCGCGAGACTGTGTATCGAAAATTCTGAAGATATGCTCGTTTTAAAATTATTTTGTGATATTGCTGGTGAATTGAGTTTTATGGTTTAATTGCAAAGAACATGATATTTAATAAATAAAGGCAACATACAAACCGTTAAAAAACGCCCCTTTCAGCGTAATGTAAAATCTGAAAACTTTCAGACTTTTTTCTTTTTTTATTGCATATTTCGTATTTTGTAAAACTTAAACGAATTTTCGATTAACAAACTCAATAATTTCAAAGCGAGCGATGACAACACTGTACGGAAAAAAATTATCTCCAGCGCAAGAGACTGTCTGTTGGAAATTCTAAAGATATGCTGTTTTAAAACAATTTTGACTCAAGGCAACATTAGTGCAAATGCTTTCGAAACGTGTATGTGTATGCAAATTTTCTTAATTTTTCGTCCCTTTGGGAGTAATGTAAAATCTGGAAGCTTTCAGATTTGTATTTATAATTTAAACTTTTTTTTAAATTTAGTACTATTATTTAAAACCATATCACTTATTATATGGAAATATCAGTGCAGGCAGAACTATTTAACATTTGGAAAGATTTTGGTTTATTTGTTCATGTCAAAGCACTGGAGCGCTATCTGCCCAGGGAGGGGGACTTTCTGAGAGAATTTCACTTTTGTACACATTACACATGAGACAAAAGCGCGAAAACGACCATGCCGCAAAGCCCATATCATCCCGGATCATACCATTTGGAACGGAAAATGCTAAATTGTACGAAATTAATTTTCATAATTTAGCATTTCGCGTAATAAGTATTTATCCAGCACTTTTAATATTAATCAAAAATTTGATTTTTAAGCCATTATGTTATTATACACATATTTTGGAAATTTCTATTACAGGAAAATAGGTGCGAAATAATTTTACCTAGAAAAATATGCCCGTGAAATTGACACTTTCAGCGAGAATGCATACTTTCTTCATGAGTGTTTTTGACTGTGGTAAGAAACATCAAAACTAGATTAGTTATTTTAAAAAACAAAAGCCAGAACAGAATGACACCTTGGCAATATTTGTTATGAAAACGTAAGCACTGTAATGAGAAAGAGATGAACAACGATACTTTTGTATTAACGCTACCAACTTTGGCCCAGCTTGGCGGATTTTTAAGATGAAAAAGATCAGTTAAAGTTACTCATCAAGTGCATCAAGTCAAAATGTATATATTTATTGAAAGTTGGCAGATATTATCAGCTTATGAAAAGGAAACATACTTGAGTAAATTAAAATGCATATTTTAATGATTAAATAAGTATTACGTGATATATTAAAAACAAAACCGATTTATCTTTATGTATTTTTTTTTGCTATTCTTCTCTGAAAGTACGCAGCAATCTGTTTATACTTAAAAAATTGAGAGAGTTGCAGAGATGTGGCATCTTGTAAACTCTGGCAACATCAGCTGTCTATCAAACGCATCTCCTAGTTGTTCTCTTTAGAGATTCTGCGTAAAAATTCTGTAACCCTGAAGAAATTTTACTGCATTTTCTCCCATCGCTGGCAAATTCCACAATTGCAGTTTAAAAAATTAAGTTTAACGCATAAAATTATCATGATTTATTAATTTAACAACAAAAAATGAAAGTTATATTTGCAAATTTTCTCAGGATAGTTTTAGGGCAAATTTGCCCTTTGATGATGGTTCGGTAAAACCATCGAAACTATCGTTGTGAAAATTTGCAAATATAATGCTCATTTTTGCAGTGTAATTTCTAAATTAATAGTTGTTCGGCGTGTTATTTCACCTTAATTATCATGATTTATTTGTAAAAACCGCTGAAATACAACGCAAAGAACACATGTGAATATGGCGACGTTGATCGCTTGAAAATCTGGCGACTTAAGTTGTTGCAATAACATGTATGTACCAGAACAATGCATTTAATTTCCTGATGGCTATTAGTTAATGTTGGACCACCAGCGGCGAAACGGTAAAATCATTGAACATCCTATTTGAAACAGGTTCAAACACTAGGAAAGGGATGGTTGTGTGAGATATTTCACGTTTTCTCCCATGTATAACATCAAAAATAGCCAGTTCCCTTTAAAAAGTCCTCTATAAAAACATCTCTCACTTTAAGCAGATAATCCTCTTTGCCATAATCTAAATAATTTTAAATTCCTTCATTTCTCATATTGCTTGCAATTATACTTTCTTATAAATTAAAAAAAATCCATTTGAAATATGATAAGACATTTTGAATAACCCTGTTTTGTACAAATTTCAGTTATACAGAAGTAGCAGGAATTTAAATGTTTCTAGAAAAAACAAGTAATATATTATTACGCTATATGTTCTAATTACGATAGAAATGAAGTTAAATAACATTTGCGTCATGCATTAATCATTATTGTCTGTGGGGAGTTTAAAAAAATACGAAGATAATTTTGATCATAAAGAGTAACGTACATCTTATTAGGTAGCAAGAATCGTAGTCGTGAAACTGGGAACTGAAAACTAATCGAAATAGCAAACAAACTTGTTGCAGTTCATGCAGCAATTTTTCATTTCTCCAATCTGTGAAAGCGACACGAACAATTTTTTTTTAAACTTTGGCAATACAAAATGGATGAACTTTTGAATATATTTGAAAACACATCTCAAATATTATTCCACAAACAATTTATTTCACTTCTTTTTAGCAACGAAACGCAAAGAAATGGCCCAAACTTCAGTAAAAAATTTTTGATTATTATTAATGCTCTGCGCCAAATGATCACGGAATGATATTGAATTAGTAACACGTAAGCAGTGTTACTAATTCATGTACTTTTTTCTGACATTCATGTACTTCATTTAATGGCAGTCTTACATTATAAAATAATGTAATTTTCTGAGAGTAACTTTAAAGTTTTACTTTACAAAGTCTTAGTAATAGCGGTTTGTATCCAAACTATAAAAGAACAGTTAACTCATAGCTCGATATGCAGCTACTTTGCTCTGAATTTAATCAAAGTAGTCAATTTAAAACGGTTGAATACTAGTAGTTCTAACGGAACTGAATACTAGAGAACTGAATACTCGCGTGGGCTCGACTAGAGTTCCGAGCCCACGCGAACGGGCTGGCTGCATGGTGTGGTTTCGTGGTTTTCCTCATGCGTAACATGAATAGGAGCAATATTCCTTTAAAATGTCCTCCATTAAGGTATCCTTTCCTTTAGGTTAACCTTTAGTATTTTATAACTTAAACAGCTCTTGGATGCTTTTTCATATTATAGCAACCTATTCTAACCTGAATTTAATCAATTAATGTGTAAACATCCAGTCATTAATTTATTAGCTTG
Organism: Stegodyphus mimosarum; assembly: GCA_000611955.2. Classification (NCBI taxonomy): domain Eukaryota; kingdom Metazoa; phylum Arthropoda; class Arachnida; order Araneae; family Eresidae; genus Stegodyphus; species Stegodyphus mimosarum. The sequence continues at coordinate 334,995 of KK116952.1, forward strand.
CTAAATTTATAGCTCAACTTACATCTTCTGCTTACGAAATGCCTAAAATTTAACGGCGCGTTTAAGGTGCCGACAGCTATGGCCCACAAAAATCTCGCAGACAGCTGAATAACAATAACTAAACGTTTATCAAAACCGTACTTACTTTATGGTTGAATTTAAAGTGCTATTTAGCATAAATTTTTCAGTCATTGTTAGCTCGCAAACAATTACACATATGCTCTTCAGCAACTCACAAATTTGATTGCTCAGTGAGCTAGACACTTGAATTTTCAGCCTTTGAACTTTCTTCTATGCCCAAATACAAGCTCTTTTATACTTCACAAAACGATGAGTATTTTTCTTAACAAGAACAAATCTAGTTATAATTCAATATAAGTTTCATGTAAGAAATGGCAGAATTTAAACTCCCACCCGCATAAAGTGAGATTTGCAAATATTTCTGAATTGGAATATTTATTGCGACGGGAGCGAAAAGGAAATAGACAGCGTATAATTTAAAAACTTATCTGTCAGGAAATTAATATAAATTTCACAAAGTTTGGTAGCCATACTTAAAACTGAGACACATGAGTGAATTAAAAATTGTTTCGGAGATTAAATAACAGTAGAATTCGCACCAAATATGGAAACCATTTTTACATATCATTTCTTAGTGATATGTTATTAAGTTTTTTAAAAGTTAATTAACTGAAAACTTTTGAGTGTTCTGTTCTATGTCTAGATAACATATAAGTGCATTGGATTTCCGTTAATTAATGAGATTGGAGATAGCTTTCCAAAAGACAGTGCATTAGCTCACGAAATTTGGTCACATTTGATCAAAAATTATTACGTGAAAATTTTACGCCAAATTTTTATACCTGAATTATTTTTTGGTTTGTTGTATGAGGCCGTATACTATTTTAGAGCTAACAAGCACACTTAAATTATTTTACTGTACTTCGTTTTTTAATAGTAGAATTCGACTTGAAACTAGAAACCACTATTTGATTATCCGTATGATCATTTCCAATATTGATTGATTATAGATTAGTATTGCCCTGTTTTTGGCAAAATTCCGAGTGTACACAGTGCAATAACCAACTCCCGTATGTGCGTATAATATACGATACAGGTTTGAGTACTAATGGGCTTACACGCTTTTTATTTAACCGCCACCTTGCTGAATAGCATCCAACCTCTGTAAAAACTGTAAATACCGCCTTACAAGATTTTGTTTTTGTTTTTGCATAAAATTTCTTATGAATATGTTTCTTTTTATTATTTATAAGCAGGAAAATATCTCTAATCTATTAAAGGCAAACAAACAAAGTTTTTCTCCAGTCCGCGAAGTCCCCAATGAAATAGACGCCTCTCCAGAGGGTTGCGGTTAATCTGAAAGAATCAATTCAAGTTTCGAGCTGCAGATTTGTTCTCTATTCATGTTACAGCAAATCCTGTTGTGTGAATGTCATTTTATGCAAGGTTTTCTCCAATGAAATAATCGCGTTAGATTTAACCCACGTTTTAGGAATACTGTGTAATCTTACGTTTAACTGTAATTATTAGAGCAAACAGCACTAGGAATGTCGTGTTGTCGAAGATTTCCTCCAAGAAAAGTGTGTTAGAACCAAATGGTATTGCGTAAATATTTTGCCATACGAGGGCTTTTTTAATGAAATGTGCTAAAACAAATTCGTAAGAGATTCCAGACCTTGTTAAAAATGCTGGAACTTAACTATATAGAAGTCTCATGAGCCTGATGTAGAGATACCATATTGTACATGAATTGTAAGAGAAGCATGAAGCAATTCCTTAACATAAAAGAAGGCAAACGTTTCCTGGGCCAGCAAAAATAATCACCTAGTATACATATCTGTATACACACTGATTGAATTTTTTTTCCAACAAGATGGAACTGTGGGAGAAAAACGAAATTCGGAAGCCATGTTTGAACACCTGACGTCCATTCAAATATCGCACCAGACGAATAAGTGCGGAGCTAGTAGCATCACTATGAACATGCAGACGATGTTTGCTTTAAATGCACAACATAAACTTCGTCTGCTTTTACCACAATCTGCTACTGACTTTCACATTCAATATTAGAACCCTGAAAACTAATATGGCTATAGACTGCGCTGTCGATAAGTTTACTGACTTTCTCAAAAATGCCAGAACACAAGCTTCTAGAAATATGTACCGTAATCAGTTTGAACACCAGCTCCCCTTTAGCATCAGAGAAATCATCACCTCCAGAAATCGGCTGCGGAAGGTTTTCATCATACGTGTGATCCGGAGCTCAGAACCTAGATCAATAGGCTTAATTGATGTACTAAGCATTTAATTCAATCACACAGGATTAGTACATGGAATGACAAGACTGAGAAAGTTAACTCTGAAAATGGATCCATTGAGGTATGTTAAGTCGCTGAAACGCACCAGCTCCTGCAGCAATTCCATAAAAAATGCTAACGGTTTCATCTATACGGACGAAGAAAAACTGAACTTTTTGCTGAACATCTCTCTCATCAGTTCAGCCGAAACACCTTCCAATTAGATAGTAGTTCGGACCAGGAGATCAAGGAATTTATTGCAAATTGGCTTATTCACACATTGTGATGAACATTCCAAACTTCTCTTCCCCACACGAGGTGAATAGCATTATTAGATCTCTCAAACCCAGGAAAGCCCCTGGGTTGTGATGAAATTAATAACCTTATGTTGAAAAACATGCCGCACCAGATGATCTCTAAGTTAACGAGTATTCTTAATGCATGTTTACACAATCATTATTTTCCTTATGCCTGGAAGCATGCGAAAATTTCCATGTTTCGAAACCCGGGAAATCGCATGACAACCCTGTAAACTACAGGCCCATTAACTTGTTATCATCGCTACGCAAAATTCTGAAAAGATTAATTTACAACAGAATAAAAATTGCTCTTCAATGCCTCGCTGACCATTAGCAAGGTTTTCGTAAAGGACTTTCTACGAGCTCTCAGCTTTTTCGTATCACGGAATTCATATTTGACCGCGTCTGGAATACAGGTCTTGTCTACAAGCTAATCAAATTAGACCTACATAGACATCCGATACTGATGATCAAATCTTATTTGGATAATCGTAACTTCACGGTTAGACATAGGAAAACACTTTCAGTGTGAACAATATCTTAGCAGAGATTCCTCAAGTTTCATTCTTGGGACCAAAATTTGATACCTCTGTGCGAAGGATTTCCCTTATTTTAATAAGGATATCAACTCGCCAATTGCCTGCTACGCTGATGATACCGCGATAATTTTTTAAGTACAGGAATTCAAATCATGCACTGTTCAAAATTCAGGAAAAAATGCCTATCATCGAGAGCTGAGGCAGAAAGTGAAAAATTAGCATCCAACTTGAGAAGCCAAAAGTTCTACTAATCAAGAAAATGCAGCAAAAGAGACGTTATTAAGAAAGGATTAACGTCTTCGGAACCCAGGTTCCTAGAGTCAATGTTGCTAATTATTTAGGGGCTACCCTAAATAAGGACTTTACCTGGTCCAACCAGATGACCAATCTGTGTGGAAATGCTTATAGCATGATGATCAGGCTTTTCCAGCTGCTCAAACATGATAGACTCACATTAAATTTGAAAAGGAGACTATACCTCTCGATCATAAAACATATTGTTACATATGCTTCCCGCGCCTGGATCAATGCCAGCGATAAGAGCATTAAAAAACTTCAGGTTTTCCAAAACAAGGCCCTAAGGATCATCAAAAACGCTCCTTATTTCACTTGCAATAGAAGCCTGCAATCAGATCTGAAGATGGAACCCATTAAAAACTTCATGACCAGGATAAATGAATTTTTCTTCCTTAGATCAATAAGGAACAACACAGAAAACTTCGCAAACATCCTCACCTGTGAGATTCTGATTATGGATACTTATTAGACCTTATGCTGCTCATTTGCTTCACTAAAACTCATGTGAACATGATAACCATTGACAACACAATACTTCTGTGCGCTGACAATTTTCTGTTGAAAATTGTGTTTCTTCAAATTTACGACTCTGAAAGACTCTCTCTCGTTTCCATCATACGAAACGTAACTTCTGTGCATTTTGAGTGGCCGTTTTATACAGTTTGCAAGTAAACCCACATCTCAGGATTCGTCGAAGGAATTCACCTGACTAGCTCCCAAGCCTCTGGTCTGCTTTCAAGAGACAAAGTGCTCAAAACTTCTCCAACAAATTCACCTCATTTAAAGGATATATTTAACTGCGGATTCCACAAAGTTCAGGCCTTAAACGGGAATCTCTAAGGTACTGGTAAGAGCAGGGAAATAAATTTCCTGCTGTAAGCCAGCCAGTATATCGACGAAAGTATCAAAGTATCCTCTGCTTATCTTGCAGATTGGACGTTGTAAGCGAAGTTGGCATGAAGAAAGCCTTTTAAGGAGGCAAAGAAGGCAGTATCAGCAGATACTGAGTTTAAACGAAACTGTGTATTTGAGCTAGGGGAAGCTAATTTTCTTTCCTAGAAATTGCAGAAAAACTTGGGAGGGACAAATCCATGTTGCTCGCGTATTGGCAGTAGTAGTTACTGAAGGTACTGATTGAAGAAGGCAGTGTCCGGCAGTACACATGACACCACTCTCAAACGGAAGATTACCATATTCGCCTCATGTCTGTGATGCATCACTCGGGATCTGCAGCTTACATTAGCGATTTATTGACACCACAGTGTCGCAAGGAATTGTAACAAAGCAATTACTTAAGTGGTAGTTCCGAACTAGAGGCTCTGTAGCGGCTATACCTTTAAATCCAAATCATCATCATCTGCGACTTCGGTGGTATCAAGCTAGAGCTCATTGGAGGGTGAGGTGGAGATCTGTTGCGTTCTCAGTTGAGAACATTTTCTGTCTTTGTGCCAGTGATAGCCATTGGTTAGAAGGAGGCCAGGTGAGCAGACAGCTGCAGACACATTGGACATACACCAAGAGTTATGATCTATTGGACAGTAGGTGCATTCTTGTCGCTGTCCCACACATCTTGACAGCAAATGTTTGCTTCAGTCTAATGAGTGAATTGTTGTGCTGCTTTCTTGAGCAACGTATCAGGGAGCAATTTTCAACAGGATAATACTCGTCTCTATACGGGGAGGGTAACACACAACGCGCTCTATAGGATAACGTATGTTGCCCTGCTTACGAGGTAACCCGATTTTTCTTCCATTCATCAGGCATGGAGCTCCATTCCACAAAATGACATGCGCACAGCAGAATGCCAAATGATTTGTAAGATACAATGCAAGCGTGTTTGTTTGCATTCAATATTGTGGCGACTAGAACAGTTATTAATGTACTACTGATTCATATTTGAAAGGGTTCTTCTCTTGCATACATTTAGTTCGTGACCTTAAGCAGTAATCATTTAAATATGTTACGTAGGCAAATGCTGTATCTACATTTCATTCTTGTAACCTGAATTTTTCTTGATGTTGGAATTTCATTTTCCATCAACGTGTTTAACAGACAATGCAGCAGCGAAATATTCATCACAGATATCAAATAATGTCATATATATAGTGAAAAGTCGTTACATGACATCAAATGTATCTAGAAGACAAAAACAAAACCCTCCATGTTTCGAGTATCAATACCCTCTACTTGAACTCCAAATTCAAAAGAACAAAAACTAAACCCAGTTTTCCATATGAGGTGGTGAGGTACTGTCTCCCCAAAATTTTAGTTCGGTTGCCTAATGCAGAAATTGTTAGGACATTTTCGGAGACGACAAAATGATGATAATTGTATCCTAGTAGAGCAAATTAGAGTGAATTTTCCAAAGCTAGCTCGAATTGTTAATCGTATACAACAAGGATAACGATGAGGTACTTTTGTTCTTTATACTGGAAATAACTCGTCTTTTAAGTTAGGCTTTTAATTTTTTTTACAATCGAATATCGGTCACTTGGGTTCTTTTCAACATTGGCCACTCCTAAGGCCAGAAGTGGCGGCCATTTTATTGTGGAGGCACTAATAAGCGGCTATCTCTGCCTCCTATGAGAGGACAGACGATTCACATCCATGCCTTCTCTAGCATTCGAACTCGAGCCCTTCGGTATTGCACTCGGCTCCCCTTACCACTATACTGTCTGGGCGGGTATAGTCTAGACATATGTCTAACCTCTACAGTCTGTCCCCATGTCTGGGTGGCAGTCTTTTAAATTATAATAAACTAACTTGTGAGACTGAACTGAGCCAGTTCTAGCACAAGTATAGACACTTTCCGCTTTAGAGCCCAAATACAAAGAATCAACTGTACCTTCCCGGGAATCGAAATACGATGATAACTAGAATGCCAACTCAAGTTATGCTAAACCCTGAAACTATTCTGCAAAGACATATGTGAAGGTTGCTTGCAATACTTTAAAAAATGATTCACTATGTACTAGGAATCTGAACAAAAATTTAAAAAAAAGAAAGAAAGAAAATTTGAAACAATTTAGATTTTAATGAGAATGGCAGGTTCCAATCTGCTCTTGTATTCACTTATGCTAACACGTTTTTTATCGTTTTAGCTTTATTTTAAGCATTTACTTCGTCGCATTTACGCCAATTAGAACTCAATAGCAAAATCAGAAAAAAATTAATAGCATCATAAGCAGCACGTTTTTACAATTCTCGATCCAGTGTTAAGCGCTGAAATCCGGTTTTCTATATTTTTTAGCCTTTTCTCAATTTATCATATCAATGCTCAGTTTTCTTAATAAGATGAATTACAAAACCAATTTTTGTCTTTTTATTAGCAAATTCCTGTGTGTTTAGCTTTATTTATTAAACACCACGTTTTTCGCACTTAAGCCACATTAAATTCAAGAGTAAAATCATAAAATACTTAAAAACATAATTCGTTAGAATTTCTGATAGTGTATTAGGGGTTTCTATACACTTTGTTTATATTATCTCCTTAAAAACTAGCCGCTAGCACGACCAATCGCCTAAAATATTTTTCATAATTAAAGAGAAAAGTATTTAATGATATTAATGAGTGCAGCTAGTGTAATTTCATAAAATATGTAATATTTTGAAGCAAATATCTCGTTATTTAAATGCGTTTTTATTTAATCATATTAAAAAGTAGGAAAAATACTCTTAAAAAGCTGCGCTTATTACTTTTAAATCACTTACTTTGTTATTCAGTAGCCTTTCAGATTAAACTTGAAAGTTAAACATTAGGCTTTACGGAATGGCAACACACTGGGTCGTGAAAATAAAGCTATTATCGCAATAGAAACACATTGCTTTCAGTAACCAAATTTCTTGATTAACATCGAAAGATAAATATCTTATATTTTGCCGAATGGCAACAGTCTGGGGAGCTGGAGATGAATATGTTTTGTTTCGAACAGTGTTGTCACTTTATTCTTACAAATCCTTGAGTTTGTTGATAAAATGTTCATTAAATAAGAAATAAATAAAAAACAAATTAGAAAATCAAAAACTCGGGTTTCGAAGTGTAATGTTTTTTTTTGGGGGGA